>VZRS01003145.1:0-34989 GCA_013398055.1 Ifrita kowaldi | reverse complement strand
TCTCCTTTCCTTTCCTTTCCTTTCCTTTCCTTTCCTTTCCTTTCCTTTCCTTTCCTTTCCTTTCCTTTCCTCTCTCTTTTCCTTTCTTTCATATTTTTATGTTTTTGCTTTTTCTGTTTCTTTTCCCTTCCCTTCCCTTCCCTTCCCTTCCCTTCCCTTCCTTTCCCTTCCTTTCCCTTCCTTTCCCTTCCCTTCCGCCCGCGCTCCCACCGCACCGCACTCGCCTTTCCAGCCCTAGCCCGTTCCGGTCCCTCCAGCCCCCCCAAACCCGCCTCGATCCCCCCAAAACGCGAGCCTGTCCCTGGCTTGGTGACGTCACGGAGGGGCTCCCCGGCCCCCCCGGTCCCGCGGGTGCTGGTGGCCGCGGTGCTCCCGGCCGGCGGTGCCGAAATGCCGAGCCGGGACATGGTGCATCTTGGATAGATAGCCCTGAGCCCCTCCTGTGCCCTTTTGCTGCAGCTGTGAAATTCCATTTAAATTCCTCTCTGTGTGTGTGCGTGTGTGTGTGTCCCCATTCCCACTCTCCCTGGAAATGTGCAGCTGGAGCAGCACCTTGGGCATGGTGGTGGGATCCCAGTGGAGGTGCTGAGCTGCCCAGGGGTCGGCATCCCGAGGGCTCTCTGGCCGGTGGAAGCGTCGTGGCTGACGTTGCAGACCTGCCGGAGGTTCTCACTGACGTCAGAGTGGGATGCTGTTGGGGTGCATGTTTGTTCCCCACTGCCTTTGATGGAGAGTGATGCCATCCCTTAGATGTGAGCAGATTTTGGCTTGCTGAAAGCTCTTGTGGCCACTGGTCTCTGCCCGCTTTCCCCTTGGCTGCCAGCGGTGCCCGTGTTGGCTGCCCTCAGGTGACCTCCCAAAGTGATGGTGTGGAGGAGCAAACCCAACAGTTGGGGTTTTGCATGGGAGAGTGCTCCTAGGGCCCTGTGCCAGCTGAGGGAGGGCATCGCTGGTGGTGCCAGCACCTTCCAAGGGCTCTCCCAGCTCAGCTCCAGTTGCCCCGGCTCCTGGGCATTGCCGGAGCCTCCTTGATGGTGTGGAAGTGGTTCCCTGCTGAGTGCCGGGACTTTGTGGAGCGCTCCTACCCCACAGCTGCCTTTCCCAGGGTGGCAGTGTATATGCCCCAGGTGGGTGAGCAGCGCCGTGGTGGCTGTGCGGATGTGGGTGCTGTCACCTGTGTGCCAGAGGGTGACAGAGGAGGGGGGGGGACCCGCGGCGGGCGAGGCACAGGTTGGCTGTGCGTGGTGCCCACCAGTGCTGAGACTGTGTGTCCTGGTGACTGTCACTGCCTGATGAAAATGGACCTCGAGCTGCTGGGGGATGGAGTGGAGAAAGATGGGAAGAAGCCAAGTGAGATGGAGAAAAGGACATGCTCCCCCTGAGTGCTCTTCCCTCCCCGTTCCCTGTGGGATTGAGGTGTGCCTTGAGGCGTGGTGAGAGCGATGATGGTGAGGGGTTCAGTGTGGGTCTGTGCACAGGGCTGGGGGCCCCCACACCCTGAGCAGCAGCTCTGCAGCCTGGACTGGAAGCTGTGTGAAGTTCAAGGCAGGAAGTGAGAAATAAAAAAGAAAAAAAAAAATTAAAAAAAAATACCATGGCTGGTAGAAACCACCAGGGAGATTTAGGGAAGCGGCAGTGCTGTGCTGTGGAGCCCAGAAGAAGTGTGTATCCTCGTCTGATGAGGAGCTGCCCGTGCCAGGGACCGCAGACCCACCTCTCCTCTCCCGGCTCTGTCTCCGCTGCAAGCCCCAGGGAACAATTGCATACAGAGTGCTTCGTTTCAGAGCCGCCACAGTCATTTCAGAGACCTTTTAGGCAGGAAAAGTGCTCTGTAGCGTGTAATTTGAAGGCTCTGCTCTGAACCTTCACTGTCGCTCTGCTAAATGATCCTCTGCTCTTCCAAACCTTTGCTGCCTGGAAACCAGCAGCAGTGACCTGGTTCCTGGCCCCGCTGGGTCCCTGGTCTCCCTTCAGCTCCGTGCTAAGGTGAGGGGAGTTGCAGGTTGCAAGGAGCAGCCCGGGGTGGTTCTCTGCCTTGCATGGGGCCTCTCAGATGTCAGAGTCCTGGGAGATTTCAGCCAGTCTTAATCATCTCTCGCGTCTGCCTGAGCTGCAGAGGTTGTCAGAGCGCACTAAGGATTTTCCAGCCTGGAGGGTCGAGTCCTGTGAGGGCTCTGCAGGAAAATCTAGGGACTCCAACTGATTTCCCCCGAAACGGGGGAGGTGCAGAATTCTTTTCTGTAGCATCCCTCAGGCTTGGCAGCTCACGGCAGGGAAGGACTGTTCGTTCTGCCATCAGAGGAAATGGCACAACTTAGCTGATGGAGCTGATGGAGCCATGCCACAGCCTCACTGGGGGCACCAGAGGTGAGCCTGGAGGTGCTGGACCGTCAGTTAGCCAGGGAGTGTGGTATCACCCTGGGGTTTCCTTGTCTTTCCTCTCCTGCCTGTCCTTGTTAGCTGCCCTACAGCTTCTGTCTGCTGGAGGCACACCTGCAGGAGCAGAGCGAGCTGTGCATTTCCTCTCGCTGTGGGTGCTGCCTGCCCTGCCAGATGCAGGCAGGGCCCCGAGTTCCTGGCAGCCAGGGGGGTGCAAGCAGTCTGGCAGGGAGGTGCAGGAAAAGGGTACAGGATGGGGAGAAGGAAAAACATTTGGATATGAAAGGTTTGGCTGTCACCTCTTGGCCTGGTCTGGTCCTGTGCTGGGTTGGCACAGTGCAGGCACCTGTGTGTCTTCTCTTGCCTCGTGCGGCTTCGCTCTGCTTTGGATTTGCTCTGTTTTGGATTTGCTCCTGGTTCCTGCTGAGGCAGGAGAGTCCCAGTGATGGTGGATTTATGCACGTCACCAAATCAGACACACAGCCAAGGCAGGAGGCACCGTCTTGAATCTGTCCTAACGGGCTGCATGAGCCGTGCCAGGCGTGCACCTGGGTCTAACCTGCTCTTAAATCCTGGTGGCGCTGGGGACCCCACCCTGTCCCCAGGCGATTGCTGCCACTCACTGATGGCAAGACTTCCACTTGGCTTCCGCTGCTCGCATCCTATCCCCCCGCAGAAGGTCATGGCAGCAGGGCATGGGGCAGAGGAAAGGCAGCTTCCCTTTCCCTTCTTCACCTCTCAGAGGGATACTCCACAGCTGCAGTCCTTCCGAAGAGCAGGCAGGATGCATCCCAGCTGGGGTGGAGCAGGCAGACCCATGTATTGTCCTGCCACCATCCTGTCCCACTGCTTGCTCAAAAACACACTCAAAATCCACCTGCTCGGAATTGCGTGGATTTGGGAGTTCCCTCAGGACGACTGGTCCAGCTGCTTGAGGCTGGCAGCAGCAAAGCTTTCACCTGGTATGGAGGAGGAGGAGGAGGAGGAGGAGGGAGGCAGGTGCAGGTGCTGGGGTTCCAGCATCACATCCAAGCGCAAGGAGCTGGCTCCGAGCAGCAATCACCACCTGCGCCCACCAGCACCCAGCTGGTAAAAACTACACATCCCAGCAAGCAGAGGGCCACCACCAGCCCTGCAAGATGGAGAGTGGCTTCCTGGGACTGGCAGTCACCCCTGATTCCCCTGTGGGAGGTTGGGATTGCTGCGGGAATGCCGCTTCACCGCGGGAAGGTGGCAGCTTGGTTTTTGCTTTGGTTGCACGGCCTAGTTTCGAGAGCTGGAATATGCTCAAAGCTGGGCTTTCTGAGTTGCTTTTTTTGGTTTTGTTTTGTTTTAAATGACAGCATTTCCCCTTTAAATTTACATCTCTAGCTGGGGAACACAGAGCCTGGTGAGAGAGGGAGTGTGAGACTTTTATAAAAAGAACGAGTCGGGTTTTATTATCCCTTTGAGACGAGCAGGGAAAATCTATACTGAAGGCATGAAATAGCAATAAAAATGGACTTTTTGCCAAAGCAAAATTAATTGAGTGAATCTCAGTCCTCAAGCCTGAGCTCTGAGAGGCTTATGAGTTGGATATGAACCACGCTGCCCCCTTCCAGGCTCTCATCCCCCAAGGAGGGAAGGCAAATCCTCCCTCTGGTCCTCGGTGTGCGATGTGATCAGCGCATGGGAGCAAAGCACTTGTGCTTGGGATACAGCGAGGTTGAGGATGCCTCCAGCCCTGACAGTCCCTGGAGCAAGGACCTTCTCCAAGTCCTTTGGCTTGGGGATGCTGGCGGTCATTCAGAGGTCATCACTCCAGCGTTTCCATCACTGTGAGTCACGGCATCCCATCTGGATTGTGGATTTGGGGAGTTCAGCAAGAAAGAAGAGGAAGACTGGACACAGGCTCCTTGAACCCACTGGAGAAGCCAGGAGAGGATCCTGCTGCCTTACCCTGGCCTGGACTTGCTCTTATTGACCATTTTCCTCCCTCATGTCTGCATCCTGCTCCTGCCACACTCTGGGGTCTGCCTCTCCAAGGTGCTTTCTGGGCAAGTCCTTTGCAGAAAAGGAAACCCCCTCCTGGGTTTTGTTCTTCTTGATGTCACATGCGGTGGCACCGGCTCTGCTCTCCCCATTTTTGGGGGGAGGGTGGCAGGAGGAGCCGCTGGACAGAGCAGCAGGGGAAAAGCGGATTCTTTTCAGCAGATGGTGCAAAGAGGATGAAGCTGTGTAAACCTCCTGAGTCCACTGGAGAGACGGAGATTAAATAGTGAGAGGGCCGAGAGGCAGCTCCAGGCGGGAGAAGGAAGGAGAAAAAAGGAAAATGGGGGTGGAAATGGGATTGAAGAGTGGAGCTGGGGAGAGGAGTGTTGGTTTGAACAGGCATTCCTCTCCCACTTGATGTCTCCCCTCCAATTCGGAGGACCTAGATTCAGTGCCATAAAAACATAGCCCTTTTCAATCCCTTATCTTGCAGGAGCAGAAACAATTGGCCTGCAAAGAAGGAGAAAACAATCTGTTTGACTGACAAACAAAACCACATTTCTGCACAAAAGGAGGAGGAGGAAGAGGCAGCTGTCTGGCTGCTGCTTCGGCTTTTTTCCTTTCCCCTCCCTCTCCTGTCCCCTCGCTGACGGTGTCAGAGCAGAGCCTCTACCCTTGCCAGCAAAACACCCGCCGTTCTGACTGGCTGGGTTCAATGTCAGGCTCCTGCAGCAAATGTCATTGTCCTCCCTGCTGTCCCCAGCCACGGTGGAGATGCACCAGCCCTGCTGTGATACCCTCCTGGGGATGGTGCAGGCAAAGGTGGCACCCTGAGATCCCCGGGGCAGAGCCCAGCTGTTGGGAGAGGAGCTCTTTGAGTGCCAGGGACAGAAAGAGATGCCCAAGAGAGGGACCAGGGCCAGCAGCTCATGGCAGCTGAACTGGGGACAGAGGGGACACAGGAGATCCCTTGTCTGGGGGCCTTGGGAAGTTCAGCAAGGTTGTAGGTGATGCTGATATCCCAGCATCCATGGAACACCCGAGTGCTGCAACTGGAGATGCTGCTGGAGCCTTGTCCCTCTCCAGAGCCAGCGCTGTGCCTCAGTTTCCCTGTCTGCAAGGTTAGCAAGATGCAGTAAGAGAGGCGGGACGTAGAAGTGCCCTGTGCACCTGAAGTCGTTATCCCAACAAATCGTTATCCCTAAAAATTCATTACAGCAACCACCGTATCAGCCAAATTGGTGCTGGGGGAAATCCATCAGACAGGCAGGAGCAGAGCTCATGGGAATCTCAGTTCTCCATCTCTCCGGAACAAACTCCTCACTTGGAGGATTTTTTGAAAAAGAAACCGATTTTCCCCATGTGATTCCCTGACCAGGAGCAGCAGCAGTTTCCTGCCTGGAACAGTTTTCCGAGGGGACTCTGCTCTGTGGGGACATGTGAAGCAAACACCCACGCTCTGAAAACAGCCAAATGCAATAAATATCCAGTGCCTGAACCTGGAAGAGCAGAGGCTGGAACAGGGCAGTCTCTGCAGGGGCTGGTAGTGCTGCCACAGAGGGAATCAACAGTAAATAAAGGGGCACAAGAAGCAAACACCGAAGCCCCCAGGACGCTGTTTTGATGCAGTTGCTGGTGACCTACTAGAATCCACTGGAAAGATGATCCTGCGCTGGTGGGTGGTTCACTTTTTCCTTTTTCTATTTTTTAAGGAGATGTTTCACTCTGCAGCCAAGTAGCAAAATAACATGTAAGAAATCAGAGATTCCAGGTGAGTTAATAACAAATAATGAGTCTCTCAGTTCCTGAGTGGTTCTCTGGTTGCCGCAGTCCAGGCATATAACAATCCAGCTTTCCTGAGCATCCTCAGCCAGGCTCGTTGAAATGCTGGTACAGATTGATAGAAACATCCTGAATTCAAGGGAATTTAAGAGATCCAGCCTCTACTTTCTTAGGTTGCCATAACAGAAGCTTTGGGGAATATTTGACCTGAAACATTGGAAGAGTTTGATTTATTTTTAATTCCTGCACCTAAAATGCAGAGTTTTCTGCATTTTTCTTTCCTCTTTCATTTCAAAGGAGGAGAGGAAGTATCACTGCACGCATCAAACTCTAGGAACGAGAAGATACGAAAGATGACTGGACTACTTTTTACAACTTTGGCACTTGACTTTCCTCCCCAGAAGGGGAAGATGCACTGTCAGCCTGTCTTGTGATCAGGCTGTATCCTTTTGTTACCCTGATAAATGTCAGCTGACCAGGCTGGGATGTAAAAAGCTCCATCTCTACCAGACCTTTGCTGCTCTTCCTGACTCAGTATTCAGGCAGGGAAGGGCCCAGCGTCTCCCCGCCTGAGCGGTGCTTGCAGACTTTGCCTGGCCCCATCTCCTCCATGCCCTGCTGTGGTCTCCCAAGGTCCTCCAGCACCCTTTCTCCTTTTCCTGCTTCTGTCCCCCAAATTCTCCTTGCCTTCTCCCTTCAGATCCTTCCTCCCAGCTGGACCTTACAGGCACTGGTGAGGTTTTGGCCTCCATGCTCAGTGCTGGTAGGTGAAATGCAAAGCTTGTGCTGTGATAAATCTAACGAAGTCCATTCAGGTTTTAGCAGATTCCTGCTTCTCTGGTCCTGCATGCACTGATTGTGGCGATGGGAGCAGCTCTCAGCGTGAGGCCAGAGTTCGGCTCAGCCCAGCACTTGAAGGGAGATGGCAGAGGCAGAGTGGGTTCTGCTGGAGCCCCATCTCTCAGCTTCAGACTCTGGGGATACCTGGATACTCACAGTCCCTGGCTGTTTGGGCGATATTTCCCATGGCAGAGCCAGCATTTGGTGATTCAGCATCCACCCCTGTTTGATCCAGACCTACCCGGAACCTCTCCTTTCCCTGGGCATCTCCCACCCCTTCCACCAGCCACAATCACACAGAACGTTGTCCTGATGTTCCTCTGTGCTTGTGCCTCTTGGGATTTGGCCAGCGTGTGTCAGGGCTCCGTGCCTCTTCCTCTCCAGCTGCTCTCCGCTCGGCTGCATCACCCGGAGTGTCCCTTCCTCCTGCCCGGGGTTGCTTTGAACATCCTGCTTCCCAAGTTATTTCACCCTGATTTTACCAGGTCACGGGCGTGTGGGTCCCCTACTTGGCCATGGTGGCACAGCCTCTTTGATTAGGTGTATCTCCAAGCATGACTTCCATCTGTCCGTCAGTCGTTATCGCTAATTCCTGCAGCATTTACTGCCAGGCAGGGGCCTTGATCGCTTGGAATAGTCACTGGTGGTGGCAGGACTGCTTTAAATGATCTATTCCAGGCGTTTCACCTCTTCTCTGTTCGCAAATTGTTGGTCATTTTTTTGTAGTTGCATTAAGTATTCCAAGTGACTGCGATTTCCCCCATCGTATTCATTATTCAAAATTGTTCTCCAGATAATTTCTGCAAATAATTCGCGGTCTTTGCTCTTTTGTGAATACTCAGTCTCAAGAATGAGAGTCGTTTTAATTGGGATCTTACATCACGTGATAGGTTTTGGCTTCCCGATTGGGCAGGCTTAATTTTTAGACTTGAGGTTTGGGGAGGGAAACTGTTGCAATTAAGAATTTTAAATTCACTTTCTTCCAATATCTTTAGTTGATGCTTAAAATTAACAGAAATTAACAGTCTGTCTCACTTTTTTTTTTTTTCTTCATCTTCCTGGCCAAAAATCCCTGCCGGTAACTTGTTGGCAAGAAACACTTGGAGAATATAAACAAAAAGGTGGCACCAAAACAGCTAAATTTAACATATCTAAAAACTGGAGTGATGATTCATGGTGGTTTGTTGTGTATTATTCACCTCACTCTGGTAAAAATAATGATCAAAATAATTTAGAAACATAAAAAGTCACATAGTGAGGGGACATTTATAGCACTTGGTTTCATAAAATCTTCCATCAGCTGCTCTCTGTGTGCCTGAGAAACATCCTGTGGGCTGGCTGGTGTGTTGTACCCTGGCCCTCAGTGCTCCAGCCCCGTGCTGAGGCTGCTGCCAGCTCGGTGGAGGTGGAGAAGAGGAAGGTTCAACCATCCTGGCATCCCACACTGCCTTGATCTGCACCCTCAGCAGGCAAGACTCCAGTTGCCTCGCACAGAGCTCGACTCCAGGCAGAGGGTGACCGTAAGTGACTTGCCCAAGGTCACCCTCCAGCTCCGTGGTTCAGCTGGAAATAGCTCCAAGGTCTCCTGATCCCCCCAGCAGCCCCCTCGCTGCCAGGCGAGACGGAAAGGTGCAGAGTTCACGTGTCTTCTCTAACCGACAGCCTGGCTCCTGCCACCTCACCTAAAACCTCAAACCTCCTTGGCTCTGTTTTCTGCCCCCCCTGCCATCGGGCTGAGTCAATACGGCTCCCCCAGCCCCCCTGAACAGCCCGGGCTCCCGTGGCATATTTATGCCTCCGAAGTGGAGCGTTGTGCCGGCGTTCCCGTTCGTGCGGCACCCGCACAGCCCGGCTGCTCGCTTCCACCAGCTGCTGCTGCCGATTTCCCTTAAAAATAAAACCCCTCTAAAGGTACAGCAGGGACACCTTAAATGCAGAGCCGTGGCGTGCAGTTAATCATATCCTCTTAACGGGTTTATTCGCTCATTAAATATTTAAGACTCGTTTCTCTTTATCAATAGTGTGGAGGCGTGCAGGCCCCGGTGCAAAGATTTATGCACACAATAGGATCGGTGCATTTAGATTTGTTTGAAGGGATCTGAGAGCCATTTAAAACTCGACCGAGGGGGACGGTTGCTGCTGCTGCTGTTTTCCTCCAGTGAGGTTTCTGCCTTTTCTGCCTCCTGACTGCAGCTGAGAGGTGGCAGGAGATAAGGCTGGGGGGCACAGACTGATGGCTGCCTCTGGTACTCCCATAGTTCCTTTTGAAATAGCTGTGCCCCCTTTTTGAGGGATGCTGAGGTCTTGGAGAGGACAGTTTGGCTTGACTGTCTTGTAGTGATGAGGATGGTCCATGGAAAATGCAGTGTGTGGAATGCTGGTGAGCGTGTTTGTGGAAGTGGTGTTTTGATCCCTGCTTCCCACCGCTGTCTGTGGGAAGAGCTTTGCTGTTGCAGCTCAGATGTGAATTCCAGCTCGTCTGGCGCCGTTCGGGAGCCCTCATGCAGGTGCAACATCTGTTGTTCTTTTGTTATTACCTGGGCTCTGCTCTTCACACAGGTGTAAGAGCAGTGGTGACCTTTTTGGTTCACAGGATGGGGAGGGACAAAACCCATGCCATCATCCTACCTCATCCTCCCCATCATCTGCCCCTCTGCCCACCGCAGCTCACCAGCCCAGACCTCCATCCAGCGCACCTTCATCCAGTACCCACCATTTTCCACCTTCCTCATGCCTGGTCCCTGGTCCCTACGTAGGGCTTTGTGGCTTCCAGCTGCTGCCAGATGTGTCACTCAACCTGGGTGCAGGGAAGCAGTTCCTCCCACTGGTGTGCACCCCACTGATGTGTGTACACCTGTTCCCTGAGCTCCGAGGGCTCTGGGGTGTGATGTGGGGTGTGGGACAGGGACAGGGGCCTGAGTGTCCAGTGCAGTTGCACAATGTGACCTGTTCTGTCCGTCCATGGAGAGCATTGCTGGAGCTTGCAGGGACAGCAGGTCCCGGCACGCAGGACTCGATCTCCATCTCAGCAGCCTCTGCTTAGATCAGGAGGGAAGATCTCATGCCAAGACCTGTCCTCCCCAGACTGCAGCTCGGAGTCGTAGATGGCAGCAGCTGACGCCCATTTTTTTTCACCCCCTGTGGCATCCTGGCAGGTTCTTCCCGCAGCTTTGCATGAAGCCAGACATGCCTGTTCCAAAACCTCCTCTCCAGGAGGTGCTGGGGGTGGATAGGAAGGGTGAGTAGCTGCAGTGGCAATGGGCAGAGCTGGCAGCTCCCTCCTGAGGGTGTGAGAAATACCCTGGGCTGGATTATTGACAGACAGCCCAGAGCATGGGAAGTGCGTGCATGCGTCAGATATTTACCCAAACCTCTCCTGCTTTGCAACGTGCCCACGAAAAAAAAGGATCTGACAGCAATAAAACTGTCGGGCGGCTGCTGCTGCTTTTTTTTAAAGTTCTATGATAGCTTCTCCCCCCGCCTTTTTTTAATAGCTAATGCATCTGTCACTACTTTCCTAATGAGCTTTCCGAAAAGGGCCTTGGGGACCTCTACCTATCCATGTGGGGTTGGATCAGAGCGTACTCAGGGGAGGCAGAGAGAATTCAGCTCCCTGTTTCACCCTCATCCCCTCCCCAAACTCCTCTCTGAGGGCAGGTTGTCCAGAGGGAGGGGAAGGCAGCAATATCTCAGCACTCGGCGAGCTGGCGTGCACCCCCTGCAATCACAGCCAATAATGACAAAAAGACGGGGCTGCTGCCAGAGATAGAGAGCTGAGCTCCAAGCGTTACAGCAGTGTCACAGCCTTGGGACTGCTGCTGGCTGCTACTGGAAAGAAATTTCCTCACAACAGGCAGAGTTATAGGAAGGAGCCATTGATTGCATTAAAAAACACCCTCCCCACCTCTTTTTTTTGGCATGGATTTTCAAGGCTTTTTTTTTTTCCTTTCCTCTCCCCCCCCTTTCTCTCTCCATTTGCCATTGAAGTTGCGTTCAATAAAACCCATCGCCCGAGAGCGTCTGTTCGCATGTTCTCAGCAGTACAATGGGCAGAGGACTGCAGTGTGCAGAGCCCCAGCCAGCCTCTGCAGACAATGAGGGGCTGGCAGCAGGGCAGGGGGGGCTTCTAGTTTATTTTATTTCATTTTTCCCCCACCTGCCAGCCCCCACTACTAATTGTAATCACAAAAGGCAAATGGGAAGGGACTGGGGGAGCAAGGCTGTGGTTCACTGGGGTCATGGTCTCCATCAGTCATTCTCTCAGCCTGTTGCTGGGTAAAAGCTCAGCTCCTTGGTTTATCAAAATGACTGTGCAGTAAAAGCCTTTTTGCCCAAACCTCCCCCCCCCTCAAAAAAAAGCTGTTTACTGACTCAAAAAGCCTGAATTTCCCATTACCATCCATGGGAGACTTTCCATTGACTTCTCTAGGCACAGAAGGGAGAACAGAGGGTTTGGTGACTCAGGCACAAACCTGGGATCTCTTCCTCTTGCTGACGCTGTTGGCAAATATTTTAGGATTTAGCCAGCTTCATCCAGGGACCGAACGCCACCATCCCTGTGCCACTGATAAGGCACAAGAGGATGCACCACTTGGCAGAAGTGAATTCCTAATTGTGCTGTGCCCGAGTTCCCCTCAGCTGTGAGATGTAACGGTGCTCACCCTATGTTGCATGATGGTGGAGAAGCTAATAGCTATTAATGCCAGAGAGATGCTTCCAGATCTCTAGATAAAAGGTGCTCAAGGAGGGAAAATTATTATCATCATGGGCCAAAGAGCTACAGGGGATTCGAAATCTGTTTGTGTTTGTAGGATGTAACCACTAAGGAGGGAGAGAGACTGGGACAGTGGAGCATGCACAGCACTAATGGAATGAGCGTAGGAAAGAGGATATCTCTGGAGACCCTTAAAAACCATTTCCCAGTGGTAAGATCTACTTGGGTTGTTTGTTCTTCTTCCCAGATGAGAGCGGCAGTCGTGGACGCTTTTATCACTTACGAGCTGGACTAGATGGAGGCCAGAGAACGCATTGTAGGGACGAGCCCGTGTGGCTCTCCAGTGGGTAGGTACTGATTTATCTGGTCTCAGCTTCCATTTCTGGCTTTCAGAGCTGTGCTTTATAATAGAGGAACCTGGAATGGACATTTCAGGCCTGTTTTTCAAGCTTACGGGATGCAGGTTTGGCCTCTGGTAGAGATGCAAGGGCATGATGTGGGCATCTTAAGGCTGCAGCAGAAGGATTATTCCTGCCTGGGGATACAGTCTGGGCTGAGGTGTGGGTTTGGAGCAGTTCCATGGTAGCATGTGGTGGTTCCTTGAAGACATTTCACTTGGAGATTCACTTTTTCCAGCTGATTCACGTCCTCGTGCGAGCCCATTTCTTGCCATGGTGACAGTGAAGCCGGCTGAGGCTCTGCGTGATAACGCGCCTGGTCCAGGCTAGAGGCTCCTAAAACGGGCTCTGAGCCCAGAGGGGCCAGGGGCTGTACAACACAGGTTGTTCCCTTGAGATTAAAGCCCAGCTAGACAAGCTGTTTGCAGTCTGTGGTCTGGCAGTGCTCAGTACGCCGCTGTGCAAAGCGTTGGGCAAGCAGGTGAGACACAGGCAGCATCCATCCCGGCTCCCCTGGCGTGTACTTCCTGCTTGCCCACGGATCCTCACTTCCATCCTGCTCCAAAACCACCATGTCGCCTTTCCTTTGCTCCCTGAGACAGCCCCATTTTGTGCTCGGGGGAGATGCAGCCTTTCTCACTGGAGACCTGCAGCACACCATGCTCTTTTTTTCCTCTCCTGTCTTTTTTTTTTCCTCTCCTGGACACTTTACTTAGCTTCTTTCTCCCCTCTCATTTTCTCTACCATCAAATGAAAGCCATTCAGACCAAAACGGTTCAGTCTGCTCTTTGTGTCTGGAAAACAGAACACCAAAGACAGCTGGACCTACCCGAGATGGCCACGGCCGTGGCAACAGTGGCTCTTTGTTAGCGCTGTTGTCTCTGCCCCTATCTCCAGTGTCTGGGGCCCTGTCTCTTTAAAGCTTTAGTGTGCTGTGTCAAAGCCAACAGAGAGTTCAGCTTATTAATGGATTCGCTAGGTTAATATCCCAACAGTTTGGTGTGGTGGTTTTTTTTTTTCCTTTCCACCAGCATAATTTAGAAAGAGGGGGAGGGGGAGAGAAAGATAACCCAGACCCATTTCTGGGGAGGAGGGCATGGCATGGCTCATTGCTTTGGAGAAATGGAGCTGGAATGGTTGGTCGGGGCCACGAGAAGGTGGTGGCCCAGCCCTTCGCCTTCCTGTCTGTATGTACATCTCTCTCTATCTCCTTCTCCTGCGGGGTTCCCTGCATCAAAGCTTCTTCCAGTTCTTATGCTAATGAGGTGCATTAATGCTTAATGACTGTGAACAGGCTTGTTTAATTGCACCTATCTGAGCAGGAGGCACGTTGCTGTATAAGAGGGAACGACCATGTAAGCAGCTGCATGCCCTCCTGGACAGTCTTAATTACATGTAAAACTGATGTGATCTAAACCACCAGGCTGGTGATTAGTTTAGTGAGGCAGGTGGTACTTTGCAATTCAGTGCCTCAGAAACTCTAGAGCAAGTGAGATCAGATTCTTTCGTAGACTATGGAGGATAAGGCAAGCCCTGATCATCCTTGAATTTGATGTTGGGTGGGGACAAGCACGGCATAGTAGATTAATTTAATTAATTTATTGCAGTTAGTTTGCAAAGACATTATCCGCCAGCGTCTGTGCAGAATACTGAGCAGTCCCATTAATGCAATGCTATTTTGCCTGTAAATCCTCTCCCCCCGCCCCTTACAGGAGGAATGAGCTGCGATGGTCTCAGCTTTCTGCAGCGTTATCTCGGGCTGGTTGAATACGACTGATTGTCTGAACTACAAAGGGCCCCAGCTAATGCAAAGCCATCCCTATTGGCACCAGACCTAGATTAATGACTCTGCATGCATTGACTTGGCTCCAAACTGGATTTCCCTAAAGCAGCTCGCTGCTGTCTGCACTCCCATATCCTCTAGCTGGGCTGGGGTTGTTGGGCTGGCGAGAGCCACGGAGTTGGGAGCACCTCCAAGTGGGAAGGCTGTGGATTAGGGGTGCGCAGGTATGAAGGTACCTGTTATCGACAGCCATCTGCTGCTCATTACTCAGCCTCGCTGCTTGGGGTTATTTGTTTTGCTTTTATTCACCAGAGGGGGGATTAAGAAAAAAAATAAAACAACCTTTATTAGAAATCACTTTGGCAGGGGAGTAAACCAAATCCAGCAGGATTTGGGGGTCGGTTGTTCTCCCAGGACAGTTGTCTCCCAGAGCACCACTGCCCGAGTGGATGCTCACACCTTCCCCATCCCCACACTGGACCATTTCCCATCCCCACACCAAACCATTCCCTGTCTGCACACTGGATCCTTCCAGGTCTCCACACTGGACCCTTCCCCATCCCCACACCAGACCCCTTCCCGTCCCCTCACCGGACCTTTCCGCATCCCCACACTGGACCATTCTCTGTCCCCACAATGGACCCTTCCCCATCCCCACACTGGACCCTTCCCTGTCCTCGCACCGGACCCTTCCCCATCACCACACCTGACCCTTTCCTGTCCCCACACCGGACTCTCACCGGACCATTCCCCGTCCCCACACTCTTCCCTTGGCTCATCTCCCTCAGACGCTTCCTCCCCGTAGCCGTCCCATGAACTCTCAGATCTCCCCTCTCCTTGCCCACCCGGGCCCCAGCCGAGGCTCTTCCTGACGTTACTCCCACAACAACCACTTCCTTCCCGTCCCGGCACCCCCAGCTCCACAACCGTCCCTGCCCAGCCCTGGCCCCTCGCTATCTCCCCGAGACCCCTCTCCTGCTCCTCTACTTCCAGCCACTGCTATTTATTTTGTAAAAGGGCTTAGAGACTGTTTCTCCTGGAGTAAAGCCGACGGCAGCAGAGCTGCCGGGTGGGGGGTCACTCAGCGTCCCACTTCCACCCTAAAAGTTTCCTCTTGGTGTCCACAACACCTCATGTTTTTAGTCAACACGCTGACACCATCTCCCTCAAATGAAACATGCTCCCAAGCCTGCCATGTTTCAGGCTCAGCAGGGAGGGGAGGCCTGGCCATGGCAGCTGCCTGCATGTGGTGGGAAGGTGGCCGGGCAGGAGCTGGGGAAGAGGCAGGTGAGGTGTGTGGTGGGGGATTAGAGTGCCGTGGTGTTTTCCTCACTGTCTTGCTCCCAGTGGGCACATTTTGTGGCGGCAGAAGGCTCAGCCATGGCAGGGGCAGCAGCTGAGAAGAGGGGGTGGCAGAGGGAGGCACAAGATGGAGGCAGCTTTGAGGGGGAGAGCAGGGACCTGCCTGGATTTTGGTGGGAGCTCTCTCTCCATGTGAGCGAGCCCTGCTCCGAGGGGCCGCAGCTGCCTGGCTCCCCACGCCAAGCAGCTCCACCGCCATCTGCCTTCCCCTTGCCCACTCCATGCTGGCTGTTCCCCCATTGTCTCACCAAGACATTTTGCTGCACGAACACTTGGCCTTGCAATGGCCTTGAGGCAGACTTCGGGTGGAAAAGCAGACTTTTCCTCTCAGAAATGCCACCTTGAGCACAGCTCCGTGGTGGTGGCACCAAGGCAGCCCCTGAGCGTCGTGGTCTTGCTGCTGCCAGGGACTACCCGAGACCTCGCTGCAGTGGCAGTGGCCTGGGCACCCACAGTGCCACCCCTCTGAGTGGAACAAGCACTCTGAGACACGCCATCACTGTGAAATCAGGAGTGTTTTGCTCTCCTGAGAGATGCTGCGAAACCGGCACCACGTCAGGGTGCATCCCCTGCAGGGGGAGTTCAGCCTTGCCTCGTCTGTGGGCGAAACACCCTCGCACTGAACCCCCAGCCTGAGCAAAACCTTTTTTTAGCACTCCCCTATTTGCCAAGCATACTTCCTTTCTTTTGATTCTTACCACCTACATACAGTCTGACTGCAACGGCAGGAAAAAAAAAGGGGGGGGGAAGAATTGCAACATTCAGTCGAAGGCTTTTCTGTCTAATGACGTTAAATTTATTAACCAAAACTCCAGCTGCACCAGGCTGGGATCTAATAATATTCAGGCTATGGAGACATCAAGTAGAAAGAAGCTTAAAGCCCTTTTTATTTCACAGTAAAACTGTCAGTAAATAACTGGATTGTCTTGAGACTGAGAAAATGGGGATTTATCTTCCTGAACATGAAAAGTGTGCTTATTTTTTTTTATCAGCTTCAAAAAGCCCCAGCAACCTTGATTTTCCTTCCACACTGTTCTCAGCAGCTCTGCCAAGCCCCAAAACCACACAAATCAAGAGACGGGCTCTAAAGATATTTTTAATTAAATTAATTCCTTTTCCTTCCTTCCCCATTTCTCTCTTGTCCCCTCCTCCATCCTCTCTTTCTCTCTCCCTGTGTCCCCAGCTAATGACTTCTAAGCACTGTGACATTTCAGCACTGGCTGTCACTAACACCACACCTCCGTGCTGGTTATAAATTGGGCACAGAGACATAAAATTCCCCGCAGAAGGTCCCCGTTTGATGATATTCTCCGAGGTAAATCTCCAATAGCTCCCTGTTTTCTTTAATAACGCTAATAGGCATAGATTAATTAAACTGTTATATTACTTCCTTCTTTCTACCAGTACCAGTTAGAAATCTTATTACCTGCTCCTCTCCGCTTGCCTTTTCCCCAAGGTGGTTATATTCCAACCAGTTACCAAGGTTTCTCAGAGCCTGTAGCACAAGGTGAAACGGCAGACAGCGTCTCCACGAGGCTGGATCCTGCTCCCAGCCCTTGGCTCCCAAACCCCACCGACCTCGGCAGAGCCCGGGCGGGCGTAACCGGGGTCAGGATTAAGCCCGGTTTGTCTGAAGAGGTTCTGTCTTGAAAGCAACAGCAGGGCTATTGTTGAGTCTGGATGCCCCCTCTAAAAGGGACCACAGCTGTAGGAAAGGGAATTGTATACATCCATCAACTCCTCCAGGGCCTCAGGATGTATTAGTTAAGATTGTGGGATAGCATGTCTCGGCTCCACTGAAGGGCTCCTTTGAATGACATGTTGGATATACTGTTGCACATCTGGCCGCTGTATTATTGAATTGCTCTATGGTTGCATTTTCCAGACCGCGGGAATGTGTTGGTTCAGGAGTGTGGGGGGGAAAGGATGAAGGAGACAACATGTGGGAAAATTAGAGGGATGCGTCCCGCAGGGTGGGGTGGGTTTGGATGGAGCCGCGTGGTGGAGGCGGGGAGGGAGCGGGGGGGAGCGAGGCAATGCTTTCACACAAAATGCCGTGTTGCCATTTGAAATCCACTCCAGAGCTTCCTGCTCTAATTAAATTTGTCACCATCGTTACTATAATGCCTGCCATTCCTCCGGTGCTTTTTGTTCTCTGAGATCCCAAAACATGACAGAGGCAAGGGCAGATCCTCTGTGTTTCCTCTGCGGGAGCTTTTTCAGAGCAAAACAGGGAAAATGCAGTTGTAGGAGCTGCTTTGGGGCGGGAGTGCAGCCACTCCTGCTTTGGGAACACTGGAGTGAGGGGCACTGAGCCTGAGGAGTCTGGGCAGCTCTTGATGGCCTTTTCCAACCTTAATGATTCTATAAGATGTCTCCTGTGACTGCTAATTTGCAGGAGCTTGGGTGAGTGCCCTGGGAAGGCCTGTTGAACCCAGGAGCCCTTCTTGGGCTCTCACTTGGCTCATCCTGCTCTCGGCCCCTCCAGACCCGCACAGAGCCCAGTGTCCCCACAGCCACCTACGCTCCTGGCACCACGTACACCCGCTGGCCACTGCCAGCCTGCCACGAGATGCCCGGTACGGCTGCTCTGCGCTGCACTGAGGCAGGAGGAATTCACTAATTACTTGCAGCTCTTAATATGGCCCCTGAACGCTGCCAGAGTGGCGTGAAGGGCTCAGAGCAGGAGACACAACCTGCTCCATCGTGTCTTCTGTGTCAGCTTGCAGCGAACTGAATGCAAAAAGGCTGTCTGAGCTGAAAACAGCAGAGCCCTTGGAAATTTAAAGGTGCAGAGCACAGAAAACAAAGGCGTTTGTGCTGCTGAATATTCATCCTGGCGTCTGATCCTGCCAGGAGCAAAGCCTGCACAGCTCCTGTGAAAGCTGATGGGAGGGAACCTTGGTCTCAACCTCATCTTGGGCTCCAGCCCAAATCTGAGGGGGGAGAGCAAATTAGTCCTTAATGCACATATATCTTAGACTAAAACCTGATAAGGGAACTCTCCTATGTTAATTTACCTGAGTTATTTACTATACTGATTGCTGAAGGTACTCTGATTAGCGCATGAAATATTTCTATACCTTCGGTCTGATTAACCCATATCTGCAAAATAAATATTTGTCTCATTATAGTTATGCGATCGTGCAATCAAAGACCCTATCATAATGGGAAAGGGAGAGAGTATCCGTGTGGAAAAGGCAGGGAATGGCGACACAGAACGAGCAGGTTGGAGAGCAGGGAGATGAAAAGCGGGGGCATGGCTGGAGGGGGAGGCTCAGTGGTCCCAGCCTCTGGCTGGAGGGGTCAAAATGCCGGGGAGGGCACGATTCTCCTCCCGTTTCACCGGTGCTGATTGGGACTACTTCCGTTTGACTCAGCAGCGTTGCGCCAGTCCCAGCGAGAGGAGGGTCAGACCTTGGGAATCACAGGGGTGAGTCCCAGCAGGCTCCCAGCCTCCAGCTTTTTTGAAACAGAAGCAGGGAGTTCCCGGCAGCACGGTGCGTGTGCCAGTCTCCCAGACGAGCTCTTAAAATAGCCCAGCGCACCAGGCTGTGGCACCGGGGGAGAGCGCGGAGGATGAAGTGTTCCATCTTCCTGGCCCAGATCCGGGGAGAGGAGGGGTTGGCAGCTCCCTGCCCAAGGCAAAGGTGGCTCACAGTGCCATTTGGGGACGAGGGCAGTTGTCAACTTTCAACCAGGTGTCAGGGAGCAAAGGAGTCACGAGGCAGCAGTGCCAGCTCTGCTGAGCATGCTGGACATCCTCCCTCAGCGATGGGAGCTGTAAGTCATCTGGAGGAGAGGATCCCCCCTCTGCCGTTACAGAGCTGTTTTGCATATGCTCCGTTAGGAAAAGGGGAGTTTTATTGTGGCTGTACAGAAGAGCTAAGTCAAGAGGTTGCTTTATGGCTTGTGGATCCCAGCGTGGAGAGGCAGGCGTCCCAGATGCAGCATATAGCAAAGCCTGGCAGCGGCGTAGAGCACTGCTGCAGCGCAGAGCAGGGCTCAGAGAAAGAGCTGAAGTCATTTTTCTTCTAAGGGCAGGGGGTAGTGGGGAGGAAATATGAAGGCAGCCCTGTTGCTAAGGAAATCTGCTCTTTGTACAGTCGTACATTTAGGTAATGCTAATGAAAGGCCATATAGTAGCGAGGTGCGGATGTCAGTGCTGTGCACTCCTGGATATTTGATTAGCATTTCTTTGACTTTGCCTCCTCTAACAGAAATACCTGAGTACATGGATATTAAGAAAACAAAATCCCCCTTCTCCTCTGCCAAGAGCCTGGTGTTATGTAGACAAACGAAAAGCCTTACCAAAATATGACACTCCATAATGAATGTGTGTTTTTTTCCCCCCGCACACACCCTGGAGAGGATGAGAGCAAACATGTGATGAGAACAGAAATAGTCACATCTCTTAATGCATTGCTGGACGGTACCCAGCCGGCACAGCGATGAACCTGGCGTGAGACCCGAGAGCAGCAAACCAGCGTAGCATCCCATTTAATGGCTGATGGCCCACAGATGTTTTAAACCTCGAGACTGCATCTCTCAGAGGTTTCCCTTTCGACTGGAGCATCAGCAGGCAGCTTTGGGAAGCAAAGGCTGCGGATGCTCTATCCAGGGACCCAGCACATCTGCGGATTAGCTGGTGTGTGCATGTGTGTGTGTGGCATCCGAGCCCGGATCCAGTGATCTGGCTTAGGAAGCAAGAGAGGACCCACGCTGCTGCTACAGAGCACCAGCACCATGTCCTGCTCTCTAGCGTTGCTGGAAGAATGAGTCAGCCGTTTTTCTTCTCGTGGGGGTCGAGTGGCTGCCCCTGTCTGAGTGTCACTAATGAAAGCACCCAGGAATGGAAGGGCTCTGTGCTTGCATGGCGTGCTTGCAGCAGTCTTAAAGACCAGCTGCTCTGCGTGAGACTTCCAGAGAGCGAGAGCGCTTGAATGAAGCCCTTATATCTCTCTCTTTTTCTTTTTTTTCTTTTTCTTTTTTTTTTTTTTGCCACACGGTGCAGCGTGGGCTCTGTTCCTCCTCGCCTTTTGCTCTTGCTCCCTGGGGCAGCCCGCTGTGTCTCAGAGGCATGAGGAGTGAGTCCTCCCGGGAGTCCTCCAGCTCGTGTGAGGAATGGCCCCTCGGGGGATAAATCCAGCAGCGGGGGCCCGAGGTGGCAGAGACGTCCGTGAGCGTCTCTCCTCGATGACAGCAGCGCCTGGGATGGAGATTTGGAGGTTTGCATGCCTTCGCTCCCTCCCTGCCAGCACCTGCCCCTCCCTTTCGCCGTTGTGCAACATCCCAAGGGCAATTACAGCAATGCTTAAGTGGAGGAGTGATATTGGGAAAGTATTTAGTCATTTTAACTGTTCTGCTGGTGGCTCCCCTCCCTTAAGGTGGTTCCTATTTATTCTTTTCCCTCCCCCAGCAATTTGTGGCAACTCTCCCTGCACCCTGTGGCCCAGCAACCCCTTTTTGATGCATCCTTGGGTACCGAGGGTTCCTCTTGGCAAGGGAGAGTGGAAAAAGCCACGTTCCCGTCTGATAATACTTTTCCTTTCCTTTCCCCATCCCTCCCGTGCTTACTACAGTGATTTTAAAGCTTCCGCCCCTTGACAGCGATGCGGGGGGGTGGATGTTTTTGTAAGCAAAAGTAAGAGGCAAGAGGCTGAAGAGATTCTCCTGCTCTCAGAGGCTTCTGGACGCTTCTGTGTCTCCATCCCTGGAGTGATTTTCCCTGGGCCCAGTGTAAACAAGGCAATCCGTTACAGCAGTTTGAGCGTTACTCCACAAACACGCTGCCGGTCCCTGCCCCCACCACGGGCTCCCTCTGCTCCTGCTCTTCCTGCGCCGTGCTGGGAGCCTTGGTGTGGCATGGGGGTTATCCGGATGCTCATCCACACGTGGGAGCGACCTCCGAGCATCCCAGGGTGGCGAAGGCTCCAGCAGGAACAGGGAGTTGAGCCTGAACAGCCCCATCACTTGTTGCAAGGCTCACCCCAGTTTGGCTGCAAAACTGGGGAGCGTTCAGGGTAGTTTAGGGACACTCCCGGGGAGGGACATGGAAGAGTCATGGGTATTGTTTATCCTAAAAAGGGAGTGAAAAGAAGAGCCTGCGGTAAAAGGAGATAAGCTCACGTGCGCACAAGAGCAACACTAAAAAATACATGATTAAGGTTACAAAGTCAGGCGCAGAGCGTGTAAGAAATCCTGGAATTAAGGACATCTGAGCAGCTTATGGCCGTGGAATGCCGTGCATTCATTAGGGGACAGCCTTAACTCTGGTCTCAAGGTGTTTCCTCTGCAGTGTCTCTGCCTCAGGGAGTGTGTGGGATGGATGGAGCTTGGTTAAAGCAGCTCAGTGTCCAGTTTGTGACTGTCCCCCCACTATTCTTTCTGCAGCCTCAGTGCCTCATTCGCTGTGCGTTGTGCAAATCCTGCTTGGAGGTTGAAATTGCTCCTCCTGGACTATCCTAAAATGCTAAGCCTGCTCTTGCCTCTGTCTTTCCCTTCCTTCCCTGGGTCCCACCTCCATGCTGCTTGGTGGCTGGCAAGGGGGAATAGCAGAATCTCCCTCCACCAATAACCCTTTTGGGGAGGTCTGGCTTTGCCCTGGGACCCCAGAGCAGGAGGGAATACACTCTGCAGCTCCAGGAGGGCTGATGCAAGTGCAGCCCACATGCTTCACACTGCCAGCATTTGATTTTCCATCTGTTTTTTGTTTTGGTTCAGTTAAAGGCAGAGAGGAGAGGTGGGTTTTGGTGTGAACCTCCTGTCTGTCTGCATGCAGTGTGTGGGACAAAGGCAGCTTAGCACGGAAAGCCCCAGAAGCACCCCAAGGAGTGGGCTGGGGGACTTAGAAGACATCGTTTCTCCTGAAGCTGTGGGAAAAGTGTATATTTAGGACAAGCAGCCTTGCAGCCTGCTGTATGTATTCACTGTCTGAGAGCCGAGCCAGCCAGAGCCTGGAGGGGACAGATGGAGGAATTAAGGACATCTCAGCTGGGCAGCAGGACCAAGGGATGCTTGCAGGGGAGCTGGCTCCCACACCTGAACCACTTTGGAGACAAGGCTGGGAGTTACCAGAGCTTTTCTTAGCAAGAGAGCCCTCCACCGGAATAATGTGTTGTGGACATAAAAGGAGATCTGGAGAGGGAATATTTTCACCCTGGAAGCTGCTAAGGAACTTGCATTTAGCTGCTAGCAATCTGTTTCAAACTGGGTTCCTGTCCCAGGAAAGAGAAAGCAGAGCAGTCTTGCTGTGTGGACCGACTGTAAATTCTTTTCTGGCTTTGCTGGGGAAAAACAATGTGCTCTCAGTGAAAACCTCCCAGAAATCCAGGACGTGGGTATTTTATAAGTCAGCCGTTTGGAGAGAGCCGCTAAGGAGACCAGTCAAGTAGGTCCCCTGACTTTTATTTACTGGCAAGTCAGTGGAGTGGCTGGAGGACGGAGATGCTGCCGCACTCACTGAGACGGGCAGGTCACGGTGACACACGCATGACCACGGGAGAGAGGCTGGGAAAGCATTCCTGAGAGAAGAGATTTGAGAGGGATATGTGTAGCAGAGCACAAAACTCAAAAAGCCATGGTGAAACTTTGCATTTAGATGCCTGCAGCAGCAACCCGGGGAGCTTTCCACAAGGACCGATACATTTCCCGCCTCACGGCATTTGCTTAGAAAGAATTCATAAATATACCCGCTACTACTAACCATCCTTTTCTGCTGGGAATTGCCATTAGCAGCTACATTCAGTGTTTTACATATAAAAAGCACTGAGACTTAATTCTGTGCAATGCTTTCTTCAAAGTCTTTGTAGGAGAGACAACTCCAAGCTGGATTTCAGCTGAGTTACAGCAAGGTGTTGGGAAGCAGGGATTGTATCACCGCACGATGTGTGATGGCAGCACCCAGGAGATGCACATGGTGCAAGATGAGATGTCGTGAAGGATGGGGTGTATGACCCAGAGAGGGACCTGTCAGACCTGTGAGTCACTGCACATGGAAGTAGCTTCCATCAAACGTGCACAAGGGACACTCACTGGGAGAGACCAAAAATGGACAGATTTTCCTGGATGTATCAAGAATCCTAGAATCACAGAATGGTTTGGGTTGGAAGGGACCTTAAAGATCATCTCATTCCACCCCCCTGCCATGGGCAAGGACACCTTCCACTATCCCAGGGTGCTCCAAGCCCCGTCCAACCTGGCCTCGGACACTTCTAGGGATGTGGCATCCACAGCTTCTGTGGGCAACCTGTGCCAGGGCCTCCCCACCCTCACAGGGAAGAATTTCTTCCTGATATCTAATCTAACCCTGCCCTCTGGCAGTTAAGAAGCACAAGAAGCACATCCCTGACTCTAATTATCCCATCACATTGCAAATCCCTGCTGCAGCACCGGGGGCTGTGTGAGATGTTCAGCCTTTTGGATAGGGAGGGAGATTCCTGTTCCCTCAGCTGCTTTTGCAGCAGGAGTTGGACTTTCCCAGATGAGGTTTTACCCCTGCTGAAAGGAGCCTGGAGCGAAGGTCCCCATGGAGTTGCTTGTTTGGAAGGGAGATGCAATCTCATGCTCTGGTCTGCGGAGGAGTTACCAAACACAGGGAATTAGGATGGGATTTCAGTGGAAGCAGATTATCCCGTTTCTCTCTGAGCACATTTCTGCCTCTGAATCAGCACATGACAGGCAGGGCAGCCAGCGGGGCAGCTCCCATGCATGCCAGAGGGGACTGAGCCCAGAACCTGGGAGGGTTCCCTGTGTTCCCAGCGTGGCTGGAGCAGGAGCTGGGATGGCAGGAGAGAAATGGAGGGGGAGCAGACAGCGGGCACAGAGCTGCGGTGCTGGATGGGCGGCACAAAGCGCTGTCAGAGCAGCAGGGACTCGCACTGGCGATGGCTGCAAATGGAGATGGAAAGGGCTGGAAAGGAAAGGACTCGACACAGCTGGTCCCCTTCGGCTTTGATCTTGAAAGCAAAGGGGTGTTGGCCGCAGAGCAGGAGAGGGGAAGAAGGGGGATGACTCATAAAAATATTGGTGTTTCCATGAAGATGCTGTTACCTGAGGACAGGAAGGAGGAGGGACCTTCCCTGCAAATGTGGAGGGAGCTGGAAGAAAAAGTCCCCCTTGTGCAGAAATTTCCAGCCTGCTTAGGAACACGGAGCTGTTTGCTCTGGAGCCAGCGGGTTGGTTGCTTGCTGGGAATTGCTGGTTTTGTGCAGAGCGGAAGGTGGTTTGTGTGCTTGTTGCTTCAGGGCAAAAAAAAAAAAGAGAGAAAAATGAAGGAAAAGCTGGTTTTCTTGGAGGCCTGTGTGGTGGTGATGTATCTGGAAGAGGAAAGAGAGCTCTCCTTCCTGCTGCTGGGTGAGGGGTCAAGGGGGATGGTCCAACCCTGGGTAGCTGAGGAGAAGTCAAACACTCCCCGTGATCTTCGGTCAGAGACTCTGGCCATGGGAGGGCTGAGGTTTGATCTTCCTGGCCAACACGGGGATTGCGCTGGGGAGAGGGTCGTAGTTTACTCACAGGCACATAGATTTGCTCCATGTACCCATCCCTTCCCCTCACAAGGGGCAGAGGTGACTTATCCTGCACAGGAGAACATGAGAAGGATGGGTGGACACAGGTGATGCCTGCTCTGTACCAAAGTGAGCTCAAACTTTCTCTCTCTGCCCCCTCCGTGAGCCCTTGGGGGATTCCAGCTCACAGAAGCCTTACATGCAGCGTCGGACCAGCTCTAATTTTTATCCTGGAGGCAAAAATCACTGGAAATAATGCTTCATCACTCTGAAGGTCCTGACACCACCCTTAACCACCACATCACGAACCTCCTGTCGCAATTGTGATCTGCGTATGTGTCAAATCTTGCCTCGCAGATAAAAGCTGCTCCGCAGGCACCTTTTGTACTAAAATACGGAGCCTTTAAAATGTGAAAGAAACAACAAAATGTAGGACGCCACACAAAGCTGACCCACTGGGGACTGGGGGGGGAAAAAACCCGCAAGAAGGAGGGCTTGACACACAAAAATTGTTTTGTTAACAAAGCATCATTGTTCCACTCTGAATCGGTTTGACTGGAGTGGTAGAAACACCCCATCTGGAGACAGATGGAGAGTTTTCTGGCTAAAGAGACGGCGGGAGGAGGGCCGGCTGACAACCCAGCAGATAGCATTGTCTGCTGCTACCTTGGTAATGGAGAGGAGAAAGGGCGGGTGGCAGATTAGGCGTCCCCTGTGCCACTCGCCCGGCACGCCGGATCCTTCTGCAGAGGGAGTTGTGCGCCCAGGTTGGCTGCTCGCACCTTAGGATAATCCTCCCTCTTTTCTTTTGGGGCTGGTTGGGTGTTCATGGGGACCAGCCAGGTGTCTGGGGAGGCTACGAGCCACTGAGTTCCCCTCCAGGGTGTTCTTGGTGAGATGGTCCCGCTCCACTTGTGTGCTGTGCCACGGTGTGGTGTGCGTTTAGCAGCACTGGCGGACTAAGGTGCAAGTCTCGTCCCAGCGTGAGCGTGGAAGGCTTGCTCCTGCTCTTGCATGGGTTTTGCCACTAACTTCCAGGAGAGCAGGATTTGGGCTGCTGGGAGGATGCTGAGTGGAAACCAGTGCGGACAGAGCTGCAGGGAGTGAAACTGGTGGCAGCAGCAAGAGTTGGTGCAATGCCAAAACGCCCAGGGATGGGTCATGTGTGGGATGCTCAGGTTGACCCAGCAGGCCTGCAGGATGCCTGAGGGTTCTTGGAATTGCCTAAACACCTTGCTGAGGTTGGGAATGAGCGAGGAAAAATCTGTGTTGGGTGCGCAGGATCTCTGAGCTACAGCACAGGCTAAACGTGAAGTGGTTTATGACATCAGGCTCTGCTGGCACACGGTGTCTGCTCTGTTCCTGAGAGCTCACCAACAGCCCCTGCTCCCTCTGCTGCCTTCCATGCCTGATGGGAAACTCCAGGGTGGGTAATGCTCCTGCCAGAGCTTTGAGGGATCATATCCTGCCCACCCTATCTGAATTCCTGATGACTTGCTAATTGCTTGACACACTCTACTTGCAATGCAAGAGACAGGCTCACGTCATCCTCTGTGGTTTGCCAGGGGAGAGTGTGAACCTCTTTTTGACTTGCCTTGAAATAGATGAAAAAGAATAGAGCTCGATATGATTAATGTGAAAACTTCAGCTTGGTTTCCTGCCTTGGCATCTGGGCTTTGGTCTTCTTAACATCACCGTGCCTTGTTTTTTGAGGATTGGCCGCATGTGGGAGCATCTGAGAGCTGACGGTGCTGGCTGGGCTGTGGTGGTCTGGGGGCTCTTCTGCAAGGTTTTTCCATAATCCCCAGCTGCTGGAGACATTCCAGGTTTATGCAGCAGTCACGGAAGGATTCAGGTGGTTGCCTCGAGGCACTGCTGAGATAATACCTCAAGGGGCTCCTATTCAAACCCACTGGGGCCTTTACAGTTGTATGGTGGAAATCTATTCAGATGCACCATGGCTTTTTGGGGAGCCAGATGAGCAGCCCAGCTTGGCCACTGGCTGTGGGCAAGCAGTCGCCCATGCTGAGGGGACCAGGGGACCAGCACGGCTTTGATACACCCTGCAAAAAACCATGGAAGGATTAAAATAAAAGGTGGGTTTGGTCTTTGAGCCTCGGGGCTGCAGATGCAGCAGTGTCGTGGTGGCAAGGGGTGTCCTGATGCCCTGGTGTCCCCAGACACATCCAGAGTGTTCCCATGGGTTTGCAGAACTGGATGCAATTTTGGCTTCCCTGCCTGGCTTACTGGGTTTATCTCCTTCATGCCCTGCTCTGGGATGGATCCCACCTGATCCGAGCAGTGCTGAGCTGGTCCAGAGGGACAGGGCACTGGGAGGAGTGTGAGGGTGACAGGAAGGTGCGTGTCACATCCTGCTGTTCAATGCACGGGGTCCCCAAGTGTTCGCATCCACTGTGGCACCTCAGGTGACTTTGGGATGAAGTGGCCTCAAGGGGGAGAAGTGAATGGGGTTACGGAATGCAAGATGGAGTAAAACAGGATGGATCTATTCACCTGAGCTCTCCTACAGTGTGTTGTGGTTGTCCCAGAGGGACGGGACCTGGACTTGGGAGAAGTGAAATGCTTGGAGAGCCATCCCCTGCTTTCTCAGCCTGCCCTGGGCTGCTGGGGACACCGTTCCTACAGCCTGCCCCAAAAAAACATCCTTTTTGCTGTTTCGGATTTCAGCCCTGCTGCTGCACCAGCTGCACCGTGCTGGCAGGAGAGGAGAGGAGAAGGGAGGGGAAGGGAGGTGAGGCAGGGCGGGCAGCTCGGCTCGTGCCGGCTGCTGTCACGGCGCAGCACCCTTGACGGGGATGCCCGGAGCCAGCCGGGGCGCGGACCCCGCCGCCAGGCACTGGCTGCCCTGGAAGCAGGAGACGGGGTCTGGATTGCTGGTGATGCATCAAAGTATCCAAGAGTGAGGTCTGACACATGCCTGGCAGCAGGTCAGGGTGCTGTTCTCTTTGCCCTACCACTTGGAAAGCAGAGAACTTCCCTGGGGAAGCGCCATCCACCCCGTCCCGCTATCCTGGCATCTCGCTGCGTGGCACGTGAAATCCTTCACCTTGCTTTCCCCTGTGCAGAAAGGGGAGGCAAATTCGCATGCGAGCTCTCCCGGGAAGCAGAGGGGATGGATTCACCTTGCTGAGAGGCGAGGGAGTCACTGGGAAAGAGGTGCTGGAATAAGCGCAGAGTGGATTAATCTGCAGCGACTCCGCTGTCGCCAGACCCCGGTGTGAAGGCGCCCGGGGAGGTCGGGTGCATTCGGGCGGTGTTGTGCTGCTCTCTCTGCCTCCCAAACGCCTCCTGCGCCGGGCTCTGTGAATCAGCATTTCTGCAGTCGGAACGAGACAGCGGGGAAAGGCAGGAGGATGTCAGGGCACGGGGAGCCTGGCGGGGAGGAGGATGGGGGGGACCTCGTTAAAAAGGGGCAGCCTGTGAGGTGGGGGTGGTCTCATGCCGTGGCTCTGCAATCTGCTCCCTCCAGGTTTTTGCTCATTACCGCCGTACATCCCTCGTGTACGGTGGTGAGGTAAACAAGCGCTGGGAGCGATGCCTCCCCTTCTCGCCCGTCCCCTCCCCGCCGTCGGCGACGGGGGAATGTGACAAGCTGGCACTGGGAGAAGGCATGAAAGCAATGTGATCCGCCGCGGCTCCTGAGCCGGGAACCTGGGGAGATCCAGTTACAGCAACGGGGTTAGGACAAAAGAGATTTGCCTCCGGGATCAATTCCTCTCCATTTCCCGGGCTGTGCACGTGTGTGTGCGTGGAACGGCCTCGGTCTCCGGTGCTGAGCACTGCTGGCTCTGCCGCACCAGCAGCCCGGGACCCGGCTGAGCACCAGGGCTCTGACGCTCCAAAATGCTTCTTTTTCCCAAAACAGGGAGAGCAGGGTAATCCCCTGGGACAGGCCTAGAAATAGCAAGGCCAGGCCAGGCTTTGCAATGCTTGAAAATCAGGAGCCAAGCTGGGCAGCTGGCAGTTGCTGGAGCTCCAGCCTTCACTCTGCCAAGGGCTGAGCTCTGGGTTGGGCTGTGAGACCACCCCTGGTCCCCATGGTTTGCTCCCAAGGCATTTCCAGGTGATGCCTCCTCCCCTCCATCACAAGGCTGGCCAGTGAGCAAAAACCCAATCCCTCAAAAACCTTTTCTGCCCCATAATGGCTGTGCCAACACCGCGTTATCTGAGATGCCTTTAACCCACGGCCGTGGTGGGGCTGCAGGAATCATGAGCCTGTCACGTGTGCTGCAGAACCGGCTCAAGGAATCAGCAGGATCCTGCACCCTGGGATGCTTGTCGCTCATTTGGGGGGGGTTGGGTGACTTATTTGGGGGTGGGGTTTTTTTGGCATATTGCCTTCTCCCAAATGCCGCCGGGGATGAGCCATGGAGAGCACAGATGTGCATCCCGAGCATACCACAACAAGGTTCCTGATTTAAGGACTGTGATTAACCTCTTTCCGACAGTTGCTAACCAGGTGCAGGATTGTAACGGGAAGAGGAGAAAGCTCAGTGAAAACAGCCAGTTTTCCTCCGTCACCTGGAAATGCACACGGATGCCATTTTCTGCCTGGAAATCAGGCAGATTTTAGGATTTATAATGGGTGCAGGGACACCCTGTTTGTATCAGTACTGACCTGTAGCTGCTCCCTGGAGTCTGTCTCCTCTTTTCCTGCTTGGGATCCCACAAACAAGGCATGGATGGAGTGTGAATCCAGCACAAGGCAAGCTGGTGTGTGGGATCATGGGCTGTGGACTGAGCCCCACTTGAGGCTGTGCATGCTAACAGGAAACGGGGCAGAAAATCACCCAGCATTTGCCCACTGCAGGTTTTCCTGGGATCTTGCTCTTTGGAAAGCTGGGTATCAGGAGGAGAAGTGGTATTTCACAGTTAGGCATGAAAAGGGGAACCATTGCAGCTTGTGTTTTGCAGGCAAGAGTTAAACCAGGAGCTGCCAAAGTTGCTCATTTTCAGGAAATCTGGTATCCGTGGGATTCAGGGCTCCTCTGGCCAGGACTACAAAAGAGCTGGAGAGGGACTCTTTCCAAGGGCATGGAGTGACAGGACAAGGGGGGAATGGCTTCACATCAACAGAGGGCAGGGATAGATTGGATATTAAGAAGAAATTCTTCCCTATGAGGGTGGTGAGGCGCTGGTACAGAGAAGCTGTGGCTGCCCCATCCCTGGAAGTGTCCAAGGCCAGGTTAGAAGGGACTTGGAGCAACGTGGTATAATGGAAGGCATCCCTGCCTGTGGCAGTGAGTTGGAATGAGATGATCTTTAAGCACCCAACTCAAACCATTCAGGGTTTCCATGACTGTCACTGGCCTCCCAGGTTTGGGTTTCATGTGTGCCACTCACAAATGCTGTATCTCATTCCAAATACCCCTCTGGCATCATGGTGGGTTTCAGATCAGCTTTGGAGTTCCCAGTGGGCCGGCCAAATGCTGTGGTGTGTGTTTTTGGATCACCTTCTGCACCTTGTTTTTTGGAGAGCCACACTCCTGCTTTTGCAGCCCCTGGCTGGATGGTTTTAGGATCCCCCTATTGTCCCTCCTCCCCTTTTTATCTCCCTACCTTTTAGCTGCAAATCCCTGTATTTCTCCCCAAAGAAGAGGCTGCAGTCCGTGTTTCACGCTGGGGCTCCAAACACTTTACAGAGTCAAGAGCTGTTCCTTGAGGGAACAGCAAGGAGAGAGAGGGATGGGGGCCCGGGCAAGAGGGCAGCCCCCAAAGTGGGTGAGTAGATGATAGGTTTGGGAAATCTGAAGAGACAGGAAAATTTATTAAAAACAATTAATAGCTGCTCCAACCAAGGATTTAAACTGAAACCAAAGCCTTGGGGAGCGAGGAAATGAAGTGGCGTATGATTGTTATTTTATTGCTTAATATTTTTATTTTTTTAAAAATATGATATGCTAAATGCAAATAAGCGTTTGTACCAAGCAGGAGAGGGAGGGGATGGAAGACATGCCGGGAAAAGTGAGTGGGATCTAGGTTTTGCATCGTTCGCTGAATTACTGGCAGGTCTTTTGTAACATCTGTTAAAAATAAAACAAACATTCATTTCCATTTCTCGCTGCCTGAGATGGCTCCTGCAAAAAAATTTCAACCTGTCCAGGAATTTATCTTGAAAGTTGCCCTCCCTCTCCTCACGCCTCCTCTTCTCCAGGGGAGATTTCCTTCCTGGACTTCCCAGGGGCTCCATTAGCCCCACATTAAAGCCTTTCTACTTTGCTCTAAAACTCTCCATCGAAGTAAAAGGAATTCTAATAAACCACTGGGAAGACTCTGCTATTCACTCTTTCCATGGAAACACGGCGCTGCCTCGGAGCAGAGCTCCTCTCGACGGAGCCTGGGTCACGGCAGGAGGAGACCAAGGAGGGATGCAGAGATGGTTTCCATTATAAGAGACCTTTAGAGAGAAATAATCGCTGCTCTCCCACCAAGGAAAGCCTTCGAGATGTCAGGGGCCTCGGCACGGCGCGGGAGCGGGGCCGGCCTCAGAGGGGGTGGTGGTGGGAAGTGGGATGTGCTGGGCGCTGAGAAACACATTAAAACATCTGATTAGTGGAAATTAAGGTGCCCAGGACTGATTCTTCCCTCCCAGTGGGAGGGATGAGTCCAGGAGGGTGGATGGACCCGGTGCTGCAGGAAGAGGCTACACAAGGGGGCTCAAGGCTGGGGATGTGGGGTAAGAGGGGGACACGGGGTCACAGGAGGACAGTGGTGGCTCTGTGCCCAGGGCTGTGCTGCACGGACCAAACATCACACCACAAAAATACATTTTTCAAGGCCAAAAAAAGCCTGTTTGCTCTGGGAGGGGATTTCTGGCTGTTCCCTGGGTCCCGGATGAGGAGGTCAGTGGATGGATCCCTACCTAAAGCCACTGTGATATAATTAATTTCCAGCCTCCTCGCAGGCACAGTCATCCCGAGTGTTGCTGTTCTGACACCGTGCTGCAAGATGAAGGATTTTATTTTTTTTTTTTAAGCGTGAGGAAGCTCGTTAGAAATAGCCCGAAGGGCAAAGTTAGGAAATGAAAATCCATCGGATCCGCTCGGAGCCGATGCACGGAGCTTGATGAGAGCTGGGGCAGGGCTGCTGCTCCCTGCCTGCAAGGAGACACTGCACATGTGGGGTGTGTGGCACACGGTGTGAGGTGGCCCCTGGGCCAGGGGAAGAAAGCAATCCACTGGGATGGCTGGGAGTGGGGCGGAGGGAAAATCAGCCAGGAAGAGGGATGAAAGAAAGGTGAATGAGAAACAGCCAGCTTAGAGCATCCCATGTAGGTACTGGGGAGGTCCTTGGACCTCCAGTTGGCCAGATGAAAGAGGAGGGTGGTGGGGAAAAGCTCAGTTTTCTCGGGATGCCTTATCATTTAGGTCAAAGCAGTGAGACACCGAGGGAGCCGAGGGAGCCAGAGTGCCTTTGTTTTAGCAGCTCCAGAAATAACATTGCAATGAGTCATTAGTTTTTAGCCTGTCCGGGGCAGGAGGTGTGGGGTTATGTCCAGGGAAGCCTCTGACTTTGATCAGCAAGGTGAGCCCTGCTCTCATGGCAGGGAAGATGGAAAGAGGCTTTTTGTTGCTGATCATGCTGTTTTGAGGTAGCTCAGGGTGAGATCTGCTCCAGGACGCTCTGGATCCAGATTTTATCAAGAGGATGGCAATTTTTCCATCTGCACAGCTGAGCAGCAGCATTCTCTATGAGCTTGGAGGTTTTAATGAGTAAAGTTAATTGGTGTTATAGGTGGTGGTCTCCCACCCAGCCAGTGGTTGGGCTTAGATAGACATGACCGTGTCATGCAAACAGAGGTGATGTGGGTGTTGACACCTCAGAAATGCTGAGAAGTCATGAAATCAGCCTTTTTGAACCCGTAAATCGTAGGCGCAGAACTATAAATGTTCCAGAAAAATAACGATGTTTAATAACCAAAATGTTTGGTGGTGATTTAATTTGCATATGGGGCTCTCTGGGGCTTGTGGTTTCAGCCTTTCTCCCCACGGTGAGGTCAGGGTTTGAGGAGAGCAGGACTGAGGTCTTCCTGAAATCACAGGACTCCTGGAGGTGGGGATTTCAAACATATCAGAGCTGGGAAATAACATGGACGGACCAGATTGTTGAATTTGTTGGATTGCAGTGTGAAAATAACAAATCCTTTAGTCTTCTCTCAGTCCTAGAGGAGAAGCTGGGGGTGACGTCCTTTGGGTCCATCCCACTTTGGCTTTACTAGGGTGGCAGTCACGGCTTGTGGTGCCAAACAGTGCCAAGCTCTTCCCGTGAAGGGCAGGGCAGATTAGTGATTAGGGGGAATAACACCAAGTCCCTGGAGAGCCATGAGGTCCCAGCTTGATTTACCATCCTGCAGAGAGGCATGTGTGAAGTTGGAGGTGGCTGGGAGCGTGTTGTGGTGTATTACCTACCAACAGCCAGGCTGGGTCTGCGATGGGGATAAGGATGAGGATGGGGAGGAAAAGCACAGGGGAGATGAGAACAGGCAGTCTGCTTTTTCAGGTGCTGTGTCTCCTTATGAGGTTTGGTCTGGTTTGCAGCTTGATGCCTCCTATCTCGAGTAATTAACAGGGAAAAGAGAGGGCCTGGTTATCCATCCTTCAAGAGCAAGGGGTTGAATTGAAAGGCAGCGCCTTGGAAGTGGATCAAATAGCTCTCCAGCCCCCCGCGTACAGCTCGGAAACTTGCTGCCGTGCTGCGTTATCAAGGTGAACAGCTTTAGTTCAATTAACGAGAGGCTCAGAGCGGAGTCGTGGGAGGAGGCAGGGCTGGGCGTTTGCGCCCTTCGGGCAGGAGCCGGGGCGCGGAGCTGCGCGGCAGCGATCCCGGCACCGCCGGCGGCAGGGCACGGGTGCCCCGGTGTGCCAGGGCCACCACAGCTCTGCGTCCCTTGGCGAGGGGACCACCTCCCCCTCCTCGCCTCTGCGACGGGTTTTATTTACCCTTTGGAAAAATCACTGTGTGTGGAAGGGTTGCTCTTTGTTACCACCTCCCTTTCCCCTCCTGCTAATAATAAACCTCCCCAAAATCAATCGCTCCCGGCGATGAGCTGCCATCAGCTCACCGTGCACCTAAATCCCCGCAGATGATGGTGCTGGGAGCCCGCGCGCCTGGATTTTTCCTGCCGGTCGCTGCCTGGGCTGCAGCTGGCTCCGGCACGCAGAAAGCTGCAGGTGTGATTTGTTCATTTGCCTCCACCTCCCCCCCTCCCCGCGCTGCCTCCCTCCTGCTCTGCTTCCCTGCCGAGCCCACCTAGCTCATCCCACCCAGCTCATCGCGGCGGCCAGACCCGCATCCCACCCTGCGCCGACTCCGGCATCTCCCCGGTGCAGTGCTGGCGGAGGGTTGGGATCGCTGGGGCTGGAGAGTGTGTGTGTGTGTGCGTGGAGGGGAGGGGGGGTTAATCTGATCCTACGAGGTTGGAAGAGGAAAAAAAATCAAAACTATAAAGAAGGCAGCAGCCTCCTCCTTTTCCCTCTCCCCCGCTCCAGAGGATTAAGCCTACAAAAAAAAAAAAAAAAAAAAGAGAGAGAGGGAAAAAAAATGTCTGCAGCTTTCTGTTGACCCTGCATGATGGCATTTTTGCGCTCTGTGTGCTGCCTCTGCTGATTGCTATTCCTGGCACAAACACACACACACGCGCACACACACACACACACGCAGCCCCAGCACGGCTCACACGGGCACGGCGAGCCCACTCCAAAATACAAAAAAATCCAAAAAAAAAAACCCCAACAAACCAAACCCCAAACCGTCCCCAAACCCAACCTAAACCGGTGCCGCTCGGTGTCCCTGGCCACCCTGGTCTCTGTCGGGAGAGCTGCCAGCACCCGCTGCCGCTCGCCCTCTCCTCCACCCCACTTCTCACCTCGGTCCCCAGCTCCAGCGAGCACTTTCTGCCGGAGCCGCCCGCAGCCAGAGCCCTCCACCACTCCTACCGCTGGCATTACATTTTCAGGCTGGATGCTATAGGGCCGTTTCTAATTACCTTATATCCCCTAGTGGTCTATGAATAATGGTTAGTGAAGGAGCTCAGAAGGGCTGCTGAGAAGGGAAGGAAAAAAAAAAAGGGAGAATTGTGCTATTTCTCACATTTTTTTTTCTAAGGATCTAATCTGGCTACTGTGCTCTGGAAGAGGAGGAGAGCGAGCCAGCAGGAGAGAGAGGAGAGAGCGAGGACCATCGCAGGTATTGTTGCAAGCTACATCTTTGTGCTTTTTTTCCTTTTTTTCCTTC
>VZRS01003144.1:28866-53000 GCA_013398055.1 Ifrita kowaldi | reverse complement strand
ACCCGGGGTTTAATGAGCTCCGCACCAGCTCGGCCCATTAATTAGGCATGGGTCGCCCTCCCCTGTTCCCTGTGAGGATGCTCGCGAGGAGCAGGTCCCTCCAAGGCCCGGTGCGAGGCAAGCAAAGCCCCGCTGCCCCGGGGAGCGGGCGTACGGCCGAGCCACCCGGGGACGGGGAAAGCACCAAGGACACGGGGACACCGCGGCCGTGGCTCCTCCGGTCGCTGCATCCGCTGACTGCGGCTGTCAGATGGCATCAAGGTGCCCTCCGCCACTCCCGGCTGGGAATGTCAGCGCTGTGCTGCTGCAAAGAGCACAGGGCACTGCAGCTCCCTGCCCCGAGCCCCCCCCATCAACCCCAGCTCCAGGAGAGGCCTGGGGAAGCGTGATTTGGGACCCACCGTCTGCTGCTCCTCCTCTCCTCCCTCCAGCACCCTCCCATTCCCCAGAGAAAGCCAGCAGAGCTCTGCCGTGGTGCTGCAGTTTCATAAAAACATACATAAATATATTTCCATTTCTGTAACAGAGAGCAAAGCTGCACAGGCACCTATAAAACACACAGTCGCTTCTCCACCCAGCACTCCCCGCACAGGTCGTATAAAACATATAAAAGGGGCGGGGGAGACAAAGGCTGCAGGTGAAGCAGGGGTACAGCGCCAAGAGGACCCTTGCTGGGGCACAGGGAGCTGCTGGGGGTCCCTGCAGCATGGCCAGCCTCAGAACTTGTGCCTTCTCCGGCGGCAGCCTTTGGTCCGTTGCTGGCTGCCCACATGGAGAGCCATGCGTGGCTCCGAGTCCACCACACCATCCATGGCTTCCAAGGAGACGCCGGGTTTCGCAGGGGAGACATGAAAAGGAAGGTGCTGAAGGGAGGTGGGGCTGTCTGCCGACGGCTCCCCATCAGCAGCTGAGAGTGGGGGAGAGGACTGTTGGTCTCCTAATCCAGTGAGGGGAGTCCCCGCATCAGCACCTGCAACAAGAGTACATGTCAGCCCTCCTGTGTGAGCCACGGGTGCTGCCAAAAGCACCTCTCCCCCCTCTTCTCCTCCTGTCCTTGGATCCATGGAGGGAAGCGCTGGTGCACAGACAGGGACAGCAGAAGTTTCCTACATCCCCCAGGAAGCTGGCCATGTCTTGCTGCAATGGTTCAGAGTACACCCCTATCCCTACAAGGACTCTGGTGTGAGTCCAGTGGGCACACATCCAGTGGGTACTGGCAGGGATGTGTGCAGCCAGCTGGGGAATGCTGACAGCCAGCTAAGCCCACAGCCTCCTGCTCTGCTCAGAAAGAACAGACCCTTCCAAGGGGAATTTGCTCTCCCAAAACAGCCCAGGACGAGCCAGGAACAAAAGGGGAGAGCTGGGAAAGGGCAGCCCTGACGCAGCCAGGCTGGCATAGAAAGTTTTCCACCTTCAGACTTGCTCTCCGAGAGCTCCAGCATCCTGAGGAGTCCTCTCTCCTGCCTTCCGGTGTCCTGCCAAGGAGAGGAGAACCGCCATCACAGCGCTGCCACGAGGGAACCCCTTAGCCAGGATGGCCTCGTGGGCACTTGTTCCCCCAGCCCTCAGGGTCAGGCTGGGCACAAGAGGGAATGCTGTTTATCCGGGGCCTCCAGCCACCCACGGGAAGGGCACTGCTCTGTGCCCAGCCCAGCTAGTGCTCAAGCAGAGGCAGCAGAGAGCAGCTAATCAAGCAGAACCCGGTAAAGAGGGAGGCCAGGGTATGGGACACCATCCCCACGCCCAGCCAGCAAGCACAGGGCTGTGACAAGCAGGGGCATCAGGGCTCTGGCACAGCTGGCACACACCCTCCAGCACTGCATGTCCAAGGGCAGACTCGTGCCACTCTGTCCGAGGGTATTGTGGCTTGGTGCTGGAGGGAAGGGCCTTCCTTCAGGGCACAGCCAGATAAGGAACACACCTTGTGCCCTCTCTCTGCCCCTGGGAAGATGCAGCCATGCTGGTCACATGTGTTAGGGGAAGACCACTTGACCTGGCTGATTTGAGCCTCACTGACCCAGCAAAGTCCTCTCTCTTGGCTGCTCCCTGTCCCCAGAACCGCTCTGGAAGGCACTGGCGTCCTGGCTGTGGGGCTGGAGCTGCAAATCACCCCAAAATGGGCCATAGCAGGAAACTGCAAGCCCAACAATGCCATTAAGAAGCTTTGCAATGGCCCAGCCCATGGCCAGGCTTCCCCAGTGAGCTGCCATCTCAGCACAAGGCAGGCACAGAAGTAACACAGAGCCTTTCTGAGCCTTCCCAAAGAGTCCCCTGGCTTCAGCATCTCTCCCCCATACCCTGCAAGCCTGTGCCTGCTTGCAGGACCCACACACCAGCCAGCTGTAGGGCACAGGAACAGAGTCAAACAGCCCCCACAGAGTCGGTCACATGCAGGAGCAGCCATGCCCTGCAGTACTCTGAACCACACAGCGCTTGGCTGTATCCCAGCCAAAATCATCAACCAGAAATCTCATCATTTGCATCTGAATCCCCAAAGGGCTGAGGTCTGTGATGGATTTAAGGGATTATACAAAACTAAGACATCATGTTGCATCTTCATGCTGTGAATCACATTCCTGAGTGCAGGCAAAGCTGCAGCACCAGGGTTTTGCCTGCAGGAACCAGCAGGAAGGCCTGGAAGGACCCTCTCCGTGCTCCCCTGGGACCACCACGAGCAGGAAAAAGCACAATAGGGGCTAACACTTGGTGAGTGACTGTGAGCCAGCTGCCACCCACGCTCCTGCCTCCCACCTCCTCCTCTAGCAAGGCACGTTCCCCACACCCAGCACACCTCCACTGCGCTCGCTCCCCCACAATTCTCCCGGGATGCTGCCGTTTGCTCCCAGCACCGAGCAATTTCCCCTGCTCTGGCTCTAAAGCCTTCCCCTTGGGAATGGGCTTGTGGATAGTCAGATAGGTTTGTCATCCTGATGCTGGACTCCATTCCATCAACATTCAGCTGAGGAAGGCTGCAGGACTGAGGCGTGCTGGCTGGCAGCGGCACAGCCCTGGCTGCCGGCCCACTGGAGAGGTTGCTGGCAGCTCTGCTGGATTAGCTCACACCTGGGACTGGCCCGTGCTCTCGGAGAGCGTCGTGGGAAGGAGGGCAATGAGTTCTCTGTCCACAGTGGCCCACAGGGACAGGCAATCCTACATCAGGTCAGCTCATCCCTGCCAACCAGGGAAACAGCTCCTGCTGCCAACCCAGCCCCACACCCAGCGCAAAGCAAAGGGGATGGTGTGCAGGGTCGCCCCTCACCTTGGCTCTTCGCAGCCTCCTGGTTCCCTGAGCTTGCCTAGCAGCCTGAAGGCAGCTGTCCACGTGCCTCTGATACTGCAGCAGTGGCACCAGTGACTTACAGAGGTAGCACTTCTCACACCTGCCAGGCAGCAAAGGACAGAGCAGTGCATTAGGATTCACCCTGCACCGGGCTCCCAGACACCAGCGGTGACTTTCCTCCTCCAGGCCATGCCATGGAGAAGACGTGCCACCAGATCCAGTCTCGCTCAGTGGGGTCAGGCCGGCACCAATCGCAAAGACTGAGTGATTATCAGTTTTCCCTGCCTGTTCCTCTGTATCCTGCTGCTGCAGCAGCGGGACAGTAATCAAATCTGCTCATCTAACTATCTCAAACACCACTGATTTCTCCCCAGACATAAAGCACCCTGTCAAAATCTACAGAAACGAAGTGCAAGGGCTTTGCAGAGGGGAGTTAAATTCTGCCTGAAAAGCAAACCAAGTGTGTTAAATCAGAGAGACATTTCACCAGGGCTGGATGAACTTGTCTGACTAGTAAATCAAGTCTTTCTCTGCACTGTCTCCATTTTACATCATGCCATGCAGGGAAAAGAATTGCAGAGCACATGCTCCTGCTGGGGGGTTGGCTCAGCCTGTTTCTCAAACCCCCTCATTTGGGTGGAAGATGCTCAGGCTCACGCAGGACAACTGAGTGTTCTTGGGAAGAAAATTATTCTGGGTGAAAGGAGATGAAGGTCAGGCATGGATTTACACAGCTACACTCGCTTCCACACCAGCTCTCAGCAGGGACTGAACTCTGCAGAAGAGGACACTGGCTCTTCAGGAGGGGAGCTGCATTCAGGAATGGACTATCTCCAAGAAGAGACAAAGCCTCCAGGGACCAGCCCCAGCAACATTGTGTTCAATTTGATAGTGGTACTCTCTTAGTGAAACACCCCAGGCTCTAAAATGCATATGGAGAGCCCCCATCGAGCAAAACTCTGCAGCACTTTTTCCCGTATTTTCTTTCCAGTCAGTGCTGATTACCCAGATAATGTGTCTAAACAGAAGCTGTCCTCTCTATAATTAGCCTAATTCCATTAGTGATGTTGCCATCCACTGTTTGTAACAGCAAAATTGCTTCCATAGCAGGGATTTTACTGTCAGATCCTCTCTTATGATGCTTTGTGTGGGTGGCAGGAGGAGGGGCTGCATGGAGAGAGATTAAACAAAGCCACTGCTATTCTGAAAGTCTAATTTAATTAAGAATATCACTACAGGTGCCATGTTGACAGCCTCCATGTCCTGGCCTCTTCTTTTCCTGGGGTTACCAAGCTCAAACCTCCCATTGGAAACCGGCTGAGTCAGCACCATTTTACCTACAGCTCCCCCCCAGCAGCCACGCGCCCCTGACCCGTCATGGATTGGGCTGAAAGGAAATCAGTGCAAAAATAAACAATCTGAGAGCAGCAAATTCCTCTTGCTTTGGTTTAAATATAGCCAGCACTGCAACAAGAGGCACGGAGGAAAAGCAATTTCTTAGGGAAACACCACTATAAAGCCAACGGCCAGCATTTGTACAGGAATAAAGACATCCATAGTCAAGCTAGAATGGAAGCATGGAAACAATCTTGGAGGAGCAGGCATACCTACTTACTTGTCAATGTCTAAGGATGGTGGGCTGCTTTCACCACTGGCAGCTTTATTTCTTGCCTCTCTCTGACGCCGGGTGAGCACTGGAGGAAAAACAGAAAGGGTTAACAAAAAGGGTTATTACCATCCACTCTAAAACCATCCCTACATCATGCCCAAAGGCACCAAGTTTCCATCACTTCCACTCAAAGCTGCAGCAGAAGTGATGGTAGAGGTGAAGAAACACTGGACTGGGACAAGCAGGGTCTTCTTTCCTGCAGAACAGGTTGCTGAACAAGTGTCCTTTTTTCCTGGGGGGATACTGAAGAATTTACCTTTCCCAGACTGGGAAGCCAGCTGACCATTTCACACCTAACTTGCCAAAAACAGCTGGATCTCCAGTCTGTAGCTTAGAGGAATTTCAAAGGTGACGTGCAGCAGTGCAGTAGCCTGGGAGCAGCGTTATCCAGCTGCGCTGGCAGCACGGCACCGCTCCCTGCCAAACCAGGCTCCCGTGCCTGCTGCAGGGAGGGACGGTGCCAGCTGTGGGCTCAGGGGAACGCAGAGCTGAGGCAAGAGCTGTGCAGAGGCACCAGACCTTCTGCAGATGTGGTAGAGAGAGCCTGGCTGCGAAGGGACACAGCTCACACTGGAAAGGGGGAGTTACAATTAGCCCACACTCATCACTTTCCCAGTGCCCACGTGAACCGTGGTGACCGGTGCTATTGTCCACAGACAGCCCAGGGAGTCCCCTGGGTGAAAATCTCGACCAGGAGCAGTGCTGCTCTCCAGAAGCTCCAACACATGGGTAGCCAGTGAGATCCCAGCTGAGCAGCTGATGATGGGTCCAACCATTTCTGCTCCCCCAGCAAGCCCAAAGCAGCTTTTCCCAACTGGCTCTGCAGGCATCTGCAGGGAGCACGTTGGAATGTTGTCCCTTTCAGTTGAATTCCTCTCAGCATATTCCTGTTGACATACCACCAGCAAAGATCCTCAGGGAACATTTCAGATAGCTTAGCTTGCTTCACCGGGGACATTCAAGACTCCAGTTCCAAAACAGATGTCACGGTAAGCGCTCTCAGGCACGCTGGCCAAGGGGACAATGCAGGGAGCTGTTTTACGGCTTGGTGACGCTGCTTCCCATACTCATGAGGAGAAAAGTCTGAATCCAAGGTATGGGCACAACAAACCTGTTATTATTAGCACATCATCTGTGATAAAGAAAGTGAAGCACAAAATTTTGTGTGGAACAAAGGGAATTCTTCTGAGTTTTAGCAAAACCCCATTTCCAGAGTGTTGGGCAACCCCAAGATCTATCCACAATGCAACACAGCCTTTGCTTTAGCAGCAATCACTGATCTGCAGCTACAACCAGCAATGTACTGTGATGTGCTCAGGAGCTGTTGGGGTTGACGGGAGACAACCATGCTGAAGAAACAAGCTCAGGCGTTTCCTAGGATGTGGGTATTGTCTCGTAGGCGATGACTGATACCAACAGCTCATCACTCGCAGGAACTAAAGCAAACGTCTCTGTTTGACACAGCCTGGCCCAGATTTGAAGTGGCAGCCTGACTAGGAGGACTGGTAACAACGGCCACCCCCCAGGCCATCCAGCCTCCCAAGAACCCAACCAACATGTGCATTTGACAGCGTGATGACAACTGCTCTCCAAATAACCAGCGTGCACTCGTTAATATTCCTTAACACCGTCTCGGGAGCCTTGTGCACCAGCTCAGGTGTTAGTCAGTTCTATTTTCTTCCCAAAGTAGTGAACACACCTGGCATAATGGGCCTATTAGAGATGTCTGGGACTAGCTCTGCAGCTGCCCAGAAGGAGACCCTCAGCTGCATTGCTGGAAGAAGCAGCAAAGGAGACAGAACAGGGCTGGTGGTGAGGCACAACCCCTGCCAAAACACACTGGTTGCCCCCAAGAAGGGGATTCAGAATATAGGAAAAGACTTGCCACAGGGAAAATCCCCACCACAGAGCAGTGCTGACCTGCTTGTGTGACAGGCGCCTTGTAACTCTCCCAAATGCAATGCTCTTTGCTGGGTCAGACATACTCTGTAGCCTGAGAATAACCTTTTCCCTCACTCAGCATTTCTTCTGGTTGACAAGTCATCTTTGGCCTGTTTGGCTGCAGCATTCACCCTGGAGCAAACCCTGCCCAGTATGGCCTCCCTATCAGCACACCCAGCCTGGGCACTGGGGCTGCCAGGTCTGGCTGGCACGTGGAGCTGCGAGGTCAGAGCCACTGAGCTCCTCACCTTCCTGCTCAGCCCACCTGCGGTCCGACCCACCAGCTCCCTGTGCTCACTACCAGCTGTGCCACTTCCTTGCAGCATCTATTAGTGTCTGGCTCATGGCATCTCGTCCCTTCTCAGAAGCCATGCAGTTTTCCTCTGCACCCATTTCATTACCCTTTCTGCCGTATCAGTGCCACTCCTACCGATGTCAGGAGCTTTTTAACGGCACCGGTGCCCCTGCTGAAGTCTGACAGCTGCATCAAGACTGCATTTGAGCCTTTGGGAGGAAGGGATATACCAAATCCTCATTTTCCTGGGCTCGCTTGGGAACTGAGATGTCGGATGCATGGAGGGTGAGAGGCATCGAGTATGTCACAAAGCCTGAGAGTATTTGCTGTACTCAGTTGCAGCCAAGACTCGCTTCCAGACTGAGACCAGCGTTGGCAGCAGCAGCGGGCGATGGATGTGGTGACTCCAGCAGAGCCCTCTCACACAAGTGAGCCCCTTCAGTTGAGTGCATGAAGAAAGAGGGAGCTGGCACAGCAATTCCACAGCTCCACTCATTCACTTGGAATTAACACCAGTCACTGAGCTGGAAACCCAGGGTCTGAGCCCTCCCCAGACTGGTACAGTGGCTAACACAACATCAGGCTCTTCTTTTTTATTTACTCAGATCACAGGAAAGTGGAAATTCATGATAAGATTTTCATACTGCCCAGGTACGTGGTGGTCTGGGCATCCAGCCAGGGCGACCATGTACGTAGGGGAAGCAACTGTAGCTCATCTTTCCCAGCTGCTCATTTGAAAACCTGCCCTTAGATATCAGCCAGACTGAGCTGGCCTCCTGAGACACTGAGAGACTTTGGTGCATGATTAGAAGGAAGAAGAGAAGTAAAACCAGCAAGAACCCATCCTTTTGTAGTATTAAAATGAAAACCACTGACAGCTACAGTTTGCAGGACTGCAATTCTAGAGACATCAGGAGTAAGTCCAATTAATAAATCTGAAGACAGACCAGGAACACCTGACCCAGTGCACCAAAGGAAAACTGAAGCCACCTTTTCTTAGCAGATCAGGGCATGGTTTAGAGAGCAGAATTTTGACTTCCTCTTTGACACAAGGCTGTTGCTGTGCTCCTGAGGAAGCCAGCAGCCAGCCAAGAGCACACAGTGCTGCAGCAGTAGAGAACAGCTTCTGGACCCACACAGGAGCTGGCATTTGCTTCAGAAGAAAATTCTCTCACATCTCTTTTCTCCCCATGCATTAGCTTTACCTATGGATTTTGTGCTAGTGGTGGACGCCAAGGTAACAGCCCTGGAAACAGAGTCCTTTTGTACCTGCACAGCTGTGCCAGGCTCCTGTCTGGCCTCTGCTCAGAGCTGAACATCACCTCTGCCTATTCAACCCAAATCCCACGGACCAGCCCAGCAGCTGAGAGCCCTCGGGGTGACAGTTGCCTTCCAACAGCTGTTGGAAACTGGCCTGAGGTGCCCCACGAGCCAGAGCCCTACAGGCAGGCAGGGTTCTGCCCAAGCCCAGGAAGGCCTTGGTCCTACAAAGAGTCTGGGTGCAAACAACACAGGTGTCTCAGACTGTGATGGCTAATAGAGCCTGGTCTCTACAGGGAAAATACTAGAATAACTGGCAATAGAAAACTCAAATTACTGTGATTTTGTCCCAAACCTATTGCTCTGCTTACAGCCATTACTGCAGAGCAAAATCCCTTTTATTCCAGGCTGGTTTTCTTACGGGGGATTGTTCTGAACAAGCCAGAACAGCAGAGTAGCAATTCCAAAATAACTACCCTTACAAACATCCCCGAGGAGACCAGCCTGGAAGCAGAATGGAGAGGCCAGCCTTGAACTCCGTCCTGCTGAAAGCCAACACCAAAGAAAAGAACAAATTCCCTTGCACTGCCAAAGAATTCAAAGCCTTTTCCTGATCACAGTCGGGATTCCCCAGGATCAATGGATACACTCACAGTCCAGTCACACCAGGGACCAGAATACCACAAGGCCAAAGACATTCCTGCTAAAAGGCACACTAAAAATTCTGCTCCATTTTGTAACACAAATAAGACCTTTATCAGTCTTGAGGACGGGAAAGGAACTATGATAATTTGTGATTTGCCTGAGCCAAATGCTTTGCATCAGTAGCTGGGTTGTGCCTGCAGAGAGAACCTTCCACCAAAATTAAGCACCAGCCAGCATCAGCTTCTACTCTGACTTCTGTTATCTTGACAGGACCCATGTCACATCCCCAAAGATTTAGTATATCAGGAACCTTTTATTTTAAAACTACATCAACTCTGCATTAAGATTACATGGTGAAACTTCCTCCTGCTAGAGGAACGCAGAAGTTACAGTTCTTATACTAGCTCTGATTTGCTCAAATTTCTTAAACATCATAGATTTAGGTTGCATCTAACAACCCAGTATGTAACTGAAAATTATATATTCACAACCTGAAAAGTTAATCTTATTACAAGCTACTACTTTGATATTACCTGACATTGTGCTAACACAGATTTTACATTTCAAGCAGCAGCTAAAACATAACTTACTGAATATGTTGATAACCAACCAGTGCATTTGTTCACTTAAGCTCCCCAAAGGTTGGCTATGGAAAACTGATATGAAAAAGAATGCAAAGAGGATTAATATGGGCAGTCTCACTGTGCTTCTTTGCCTCACTCTTCACATGAAGGAGAAAAATCCTCACTCCCAGATTGATAGTTATCATTTTGCAACTTTAGTGAAACAAGAGGGAAACTTTTCTGCAACCTCTGCCACCCAAACAAGTCATTTTTGCACATACAAATGTCAAACTTCATGCAGAGCACAGGCCATGCTTGGAGTAGTACAGAACATTCCCCCCTCCCAAGAGCCCTGAAGGACAATTGCCTACGTGGCTCAAGCCTTCCATTTTCTACCACTGCCACATTCTCTGCAGGTCCTCAACAAACCACACAATAGACACATCTTATGAGTACTGCTTGAATCATCCAGGACTAGATCCTGGGGTAATATTCAGGAGCTGATCATGTGGTGAATTATTGTGTGAAGTCAATCAGAGATGATGTGTCTGTGCAGGAGGTGCTGGAAATACCAGAGCCTCCAATAACACTCTCCAGGGCAGCGTGGAGATGGAATAAGACAGAGCACACCAAATATCCTGAGAGAGACAAGACTGCAGCACCTGCCTGCCAAGTAACAACAGGGAAGGGGGGTGAGCACGAGGAGCAAACACGTGGAAGCAGCACTTGGCAGACCTGGAGCGTCCTCGCCAGGCTCCGGTCCCGCGACGCCGTTGCAGTACATGGCGTGCACCTCGATCTCGTCAGCTGGGAAGCCATGGTCACACAGAGGGCAAGACACCCGGGCAGCAGCTGTAGGACTGCACTCAGACACAGTCCTGCCAACATCTTCATCTCCACCAACCTAAGGAAGAAGAAAAATTAGCCAGACAGGGCTGTTTCTCTTTTTTTCACTTAGGTGCAGAGCTCCATGCTGTCTGGTAGCTACTCGCCCTCCCACAGACTCAGATTTTCTTGGGAAGTTTTATTCTTCCTTCATCCCATAGTGGTCAGAAATAACACCACTGGCTGAATAAACTGCGCTGCACTAATAACTAATTCTTCTTGCAAAGGCAGCATGTCCTTCTGAATCATGGTGAAACTCCCTGCACAGCCATGCACACTGTTTAAGACAAACATCACCTGCACTACAGTGGAAAAACGACAAAGCTTCCATTAATCAGGAAACCTCAGAAGCGAAACTGATGGAAAATTCATGGGGCAAAGCAAGAGTTCAACACCTGACTTGTGCTCATCAGTCTCTGGACACGATCCATGCTACACAAGCAGCACTGAGTGGAATCACAGCTTCCCCCAGGATGAAAGGAGGCTGCTGTGGTCTTAGGAAGCCCGGAGAGATCACTGGAAGCTCCTCCTTTATAGAGGAGGTGGCTGGAGCAGTCATCAGAGAGGACACCGATCAAGGAGAGAGGCAATACCATTAAAAATCTGTGTCACACAAAATTACTAGCAGAGGCTTTTTGCCAGGGCAGAATGTCACAGCTCGTGTACGTTCTCGGGGTGCCATTACCACTTATGGACGCTCTCTTTTTGCATTGGTCACACAGCTGCAAAGGTGCTGCACTACCAACCCACAGAGATCCAGCCTGCTCCCTACGCCACTGACATTCCCAAATGCAGCAGACTGCAGCCATCTCACTCATAACTGCATCTCTGCCTCATCAGGCTTGCTGCAAGATTTTTCCACATTTAAGAAAAACCCTTCCCCTCCCCACGATGATTAAGAAAAGCTATTTAAATATTAACCATGTAGAGAAACCTATAGAAAAATAATATGGGAGAGGTTTCTGTTCTTAGAGCTAAGCAGTGACATGTAGACAGTGTGCAGCAAAACTGCTGTCTGCTTCCCTCCAACGGTATCATTTCAGGGAAGCAGTAATTGGGGTCAGCCAAGATGCTCCGTGCCACTGGAGCGCTTTGCTGTATTACTCGGTTTATTACTTCCTTTCCCAAATGAGGATCTGATCCTGATTTTTATGTCCTAAAGGGAAGGAGGGTGCTTTGTTGACTCAGAGGAGCCATGACAAAAATTGCAGGGCTGGGCCTCGAACTGAGATTCCGACTCTCAAAACGCATTTCTCCCGGACACCAGCTGCAAGGCTACAACAGCGAGCCCCAGGAACACCCCTCATTCCCAGGGAGGCTCTCTGCCCCAAATTTCTGCAGAGGACTTGCCACAAGAGTTCCTCCAGCCAAACAGAGGCTGCTAAAGTACATCACTTACAGCATTAACACTCGTACCCCCGTCTCACATCTCAGTGTCACTACATCTTGTGAAGTCCTCACTGTGGGGCATCACACTGAAGAGCCATAAAAAACAAGATGTGTCAAATATGAATGATCAGATCAAACCTGCACTGCACAGACAACACACATAAAAAATATGATGGGAAAAGCAGCAGGCACTGCTCCTTCTAGCTGCCTTTTTTAAAGCAATCTTAGGAGATCACCAATTCTGCACACCCTGCCCGCCTACATTCAGTGGTAAATTACTAATTTTAAATGGAAATGCAACATTCTGTAACAAAAGACTGCTTGTACAAAACCTTGCTGTAACAGTCTGGAAAACCTCAACTGCAGAACCAATCACCCCTGTCAGAGCCAGAGACAGTTGCCTCTGCTTTTTAGCAGAGGAAATTGCCTACAAGACATAGTACTTGCAGCCAACAGCCAGCCAAGAGCGATGCTAGAGGCTGAGCTCAACAACAAGACTCCTGTGTCCTGGCTCAGCATCCGCTAGGAAAAAGTCAGTCCCAGTGGTCTCTGCTTGGCTCCTGCAAACCACTGATGCCATGGTAGCTGTTTTTGCTGTTTCCCTGGAGGGCTGAGGGCTCCAGACTGGGACCTGCTGCCAACCATAATGTTGTCAAACAATCCCTAGGAACCCGCTCCCCACCACCTTGTGCCATCCAGGCAGAGGTGTGAGACACAGGGCAACCTCTGCAAAGCACAAGGGGACAGGGCAGTGCCCACAGCCAAATGGGTCACAAATGTGCTCTGGTGGCCAGCCCAGGACCGCCCCTCTCCTTGCTGCAGTCCCTAATTGACTGAGCAGTGCTTGGAGATACCTGCAGAATGAAAGGCACACGAGAGCAGAAGATGGTTTATTAAGAGGCCTGTGAGAATGAGACATTGGAACTGCAGACGTGCTGTACAAGCTGCAAACTCCCAGAATGAGCTTTCCACAAATGAATCCTCTTGTCAAGAGCTGTACGATTCTGTATTCACATACCCTGCCAGAGGAGTACTTGGCAACCCCTTTGATATCGCTCTCTAAATTAATAGACAAAGGGAGTTTTATCAGAAGCAGGAACTGAAGTCAGATGTTGGTACAGTGACAGCTGCAAAGCAATTGCTGTGCAGGTGTGACAACACGGGGAAAGGGGCTGCACACAGCGCACATCTGCAGCAAGAGGTAAGAGGATGGCCCTGCCACTGACTTACTACTGCTATTAACTATTACTGCACTAAACTCAAGATTCCCAGACTCAGGACACTCTGCTTGGCCTGAAAACCACCACCAGCCCTCAACATTTCAAGGACATCCTTATCCCAGTCTGATCTCTGGGTGAAGCTCTCCTGTTAGCCTCTTGGATATGGTCTGTAGAGAACAAACTGGATTTCAAAGTAACAGGGAAAAGCAGGTCACAACACAGGTGACTGAGGTTTACTTGGACTCCCCTCAGAGCTCCTGGGGACCCTCTGCATCGCTGAGCATCACAGCCTGTACCCCTGAGCACGGGCAAGCAACAGCACTGCCACCCACGCTGATGGCATCCTCCAGCTCAGCAGTGCTGGGATATAAAAGAACGGGCTGGAATTGATAACAGCTCTCCAGCTATAGGACTGAAAGGCTCCAGAAGCAGCTGCATGCAGTCCCCAGCCAAGAGGGACTGGAGATATGAAGCAGTAGACAAAAGCAAAGAGGGAACTGTTTGTGAGGATCCAAACAGCAGAAGTCCAAGCTTCCAGCTACCCAAAGGGAAATGCCAGCAAAGCTCAGCTGAACCAAGGTCTAAAAGGTAGGATTGGAAACAGGACCCTTCAATTCCAAGCTCTTTTACCTGCATAGGTGCACCTCTGCTGTCTGAACAGAGCTCTTCTCTCTCCTCCTCAACAGCTTCCAGTGGGCTCGGCTGTGTCTCTGCAGAAAAACACCTTCATGTCAGCGCAGGTTTGCAGCCCCCCAACTATCTCCTCACTTGTTGATGTAGCTTAGCCCTTAACACTTCTTAAGAGTTTTCACAGTTTCAAAACATTCTTTAGACTTGCCACAAATGTTATCAGACAAAGCGCAACAACACAGCCAGATGAGGGGTTAAAGTCACAGCATGGTGGTGTGAGGACAAAGGCACTGCAGCTTTGCAGCTTCATGGGGAGTGAGATTAGACACAGGGAAAGTGAGTGGAACACTTGCTGGGATGGAGACAAAGCAAGAATAGAGCTGCTCTCGCATTGAGACAAGCAGAGCTCCCATTCCATGGTCTGTCTCGCAGACACACCTTCTTTAGACTTCCACATCTTCCTCGGCAACAAAACATGCCTCCAAGCACCACCATGACCTCTACTGCTACAGCTGCTCGTGAACAGCAGCAGCCTCTTCATTAATTTTCTCACTTAAAACCCTGGACCAGAAAATCTCAAACATTGTAGGAGAGACCAAGGAAGAAAAACTCCTTGGTCCCAAACATGTTTAATTAATGTAAGACAAAAATTATTTCAGCTCTCATGCTTTGTACATTATCTTAACATTGAAAAATCTGAATATTTCATTGCATTGCAGAGACACCTTGTTTTGAGTGATCCCTCCATGCCCAATGCACATTCAGGTATCTCTTCAGCAAGTCTCCAGCAATCCCTGTCACAGAACTGTCTTAGAGGAAATGGGTCCAAAATTAGGGGATCAAACTAAATTACCTGAATAATTTTAGCCTTGAAAAACGGAGATGGGAAAGTAATCTAGTTTTGTTCAAATAACTTCAAAAATTCTCTTTTCTCTGAATTTCCTAAGCGTGTAACTTTCGGTACAAAACTCATAACAGTCTCAAGTGCCTCTTACCTGGGCAAATGGAGATCTCTTCTTCAGCAGAGTTTTCTGTGGCAATACTGGGGCTCCTTTTACTGCCAAGTGGGGTCATTGTGGAGATGCTGTTCAAAATAGAAATATAACGTGAATCTCCAAGCCAGTAGGTGTGAGGGCCACACCTGCCTTTCTCAAGCAGTTCAGAACAGCAGACGATGCCATAATTTCCAAGTGGTCAATATCTGACAGCCAGAAATGACCAGGATAACAGCACAATAAGGGTCTAAAATGCCATCCTAAGCAAAAACCACAAAGGGAACATTTTTTTCTTCTAAAAGGCAGGAAGGGTCATTATCTCTTGTCAAGGGAGCAAAAATACCTGCTCACAATTGTGGGACTCTCTGTGGGAGAAGACGTGGGAGTTGTGCAGGTACCAGCACTGTGCCTCTTTCTGTCTGGGGAAGGAAATCCTCACAGAGGAAAGACAGACCTGCTTTATCCTGCATTATCCTCTCCCTCCTCACACTGCTCGTTTTCTCCCTTATCCCTGAGCACAGCAGCCAGAAGCAGCACAGATGTGACACAAGGCATTTTCCCTGCAGCAAAGTCCTTTCAGCATGAGTGTGGTGGTTCCTCGGAGCAGCACCCAGCACTGCTCCTCTCATTTTGACCTTCGGATTCCTCCTTTTTTTTTCCTCCCACCTCACTGCACAGTGTCTTTCTGACACAGGCAGGCATTGCTGAGTAAGTCTGGCACCCATGCTGACACACTCTGAGCCTTGCATGGCTCTCCGATTAGTCTGTTCAAGTATGCAAGAACACACTTTAAAAACATGAATCCCTGCACTGACAAACACAGGATTTATTAAGCTCAACCACAGGCCTTAGAGAAGAGAGAACAGCCACTGCTGATTTATGATAAATAAAAAAATTCTGATAGGAAATCACAAGTGGCTTTTCTCTCTAAATAAAGCATCTCAAAGCATTTGTTATGAATCCAGCCTGAGCATGTTTTACTCTGTGTCTAACATCAGGGCTCTCTTCAAAAGAACTCACACAAAACAACTTGCTATGACATTTATAAAATGGGCTAATCAATTTGAAGTCAAACCACATTTCTTGCTACACCAACTATCTCCTGGTAACAAAGCCTATAATCATTTATTAAAACCCCAATCTTCCATGCTCTGCACAAAGCGTGGAACAAGCAGGGAGAGCAGTCCACAGAAAGCAAAGCAGCTTCTTCACAGGACTGGCACTTCCTAAACTGCTCCACTCCCTCCAGACAGCTCAGAGCCATGTTTTCCTATTAAGTGCTGCTGAGGCCAGCCGGTTGGGGTGCCTGAGCCATACCCAAGAGAGGCCTGTGCTGGCAAACTACCAGGAGCCAGATGGCAACACTTAATGTGCACAAAACTGCAAAGACTGCAGCCATTTCTTGCCTTGCTGCAGATGTTCCAGCTGCTCGAGGAGGGGCCGCCGCGTCCAGGTGCATCCCACCCCAAGGCGGGCAGCCAGGAGCTCCTGGGCAGCTTGGGGAATGTCCCAGACTAACCTCAGCAGCTACACCAAAGGAAAGAGGTCTCTCTCCTCTCATATCCTCCCTATCCTGGGCTCTCAGGCCCCAAGCAGGCAGGAGGCCAGCGCTGCAGAGCGCACACCTCGCTGCCTTCTACGCAAGCTCAGAGCTCAGCTGTCACAGGCTCATCAGCCTCGGCAGCAGCGGCAGCTGCAGGTTCCTCCTGCTCCCCAAGGCAGGTTTAAAGCTCGTTAGAAAGGTGCAAGCAAGAGGGATTTTCATACTCTGCATATTGATATTAACTGCTCAGGCCAAATGCTGTTAGATCAGAGGAAAGTTGGCAGTTTTTTTTCCAAAGCAGGTTTAAATTATAAAACCCAGCAAATTAAAAACATGACATTATCTGGCCTTTCTTGTAACTTGCTCCCTGAATCCTCTCCCATTTGTCCTTCTTCTCCATAGCCTTTGCTACAGAATTGCATCCCACAGGAAGGAGAGAAAAAAAAAAAAAAGGAAAAGAGGAGTAGGCTTAAATCTGAAGAAAATCATGTTGACTTGTCCCACACCTGTCATCTGCTGAAGTGGCTTTTCTGGAGCACTGCACTCTATCTTTGGCTGATAGGCAGTGCCGTCTGGCTTCCTCCTCCCTGCTTTCCTCTTCAGCAGTAAGGCAAGAACATAAAAATACACACAGAAATCCAGTAAACCCATCCCCATGCTGCCAGTGCGCCTTCCCCGACACACACGTGATGGCATCGCTGTAACTCACCTCCAGCTCCCCACGGCTTTACTGCACTGTGTCACAGGAGCTTCAGAGGGCAAGGAGCAACTCCTTCAACTTGTACAAGGATGCACCTTGCATGTCTTATAAAGTAACAACAACAACTGATCCCTTCTCCTCAGCTGTGCCCCACTTCTCCCATGCTGCTCCAAAGCCATATATTTCCAGGGATATTAAACAGCAGTGACTGCAGCCAGCCTTTCCAGCAAGCCCTGCAGCGAGCTGTGGTGGGACTGCACCCCAAAATATTCCAGGGAGAGTGGAAGAGCCCCTATCACCAGAGAGAACCTGTGAGCCCCACATTCTGAACACCTTACTCACCTCTGTGCAATTTGCATGGGTTCCCCATCTTCAGGCACATCCTCTGCAGGCAGCATCTGGGAGGGCTGGAAAGGAAAATTTTGGTGTTATATAAAACAACGTGCACAGCTGACTGGGGTCTGCTGGGTCATTGGATTCTGTCCATGACATTGCACCCAGTCTGCTGCATATTTTTATCTGAAAATGGCTCAGTATCCATCCGGAACTAGTCAGCTTTTTCCCTCCATCCCTCCTTTTGGCAAGGTGCTCCCTGCAATAAAGCCTGGCAGTACTTTTTGTTACCTTGCTGCCTAGATATGTTCCTGGACAGTCCATGCCCATCCACTCCTTCCAACATTGCCCATCATCTTCCACACTCTCTGCCTGTTCTCAGCATCCACCTAAATGTACTTGTAGGCAGCAACCATAGCTCTTCTCCACCTCCACCTGTGCCGAGCTTGAAACAACCCAAGGTTTCTAGTGTCCCCTCCATTCCCCCAGGTACTCCAGCAGCCCCCACCTACTCCACTTTAAAACTTATTTTCCTGAGCCAGAATGACCTGATCAACTGGCACAGCTGATGCTTGACCATGAGAAGCACTTTCTTGAAACTTCCTAGAGATAAAATCTGTTGCATTTTTCTTGCCTGGGAAATCAGCTGTCCCATCAAAGGAAGGGAACAGATTAACCTGCACAGTCTACAGCTGGAAAATCTGTGTGCATTTTATCCCATTTTTCATTTAGCTCTATGACTCCACTTATTCTTTCCTTTAAAATTTGTTCAAAAGCCTTATGCACTGCCGAGGTCAGGCTAACATGCCAGTCATTACCCAGATCCCTTTCTTCTTCTGCAGTGTACATGTTACACTTGCCATCCTCTAATCAGGTGGAATTACAACGGTTTATTAGCAGTCCTTCCTGTCAGGCCTACAATTTCTCAGGCTAGGTCTCAAAGAAACCCAAGGAGTTTTCCTCCCCCTTCCTTGAGTCTATCAAATGCTATGAGCTTGATTTCCACCATAGGTTTCAACTTCGATCAGCTCCACTCCTGGATGTACTTGCCCAGCAAGCTCCAAATCAAGACCTCTCCTGCCAAATTTCTCTAACATGACTCCAACCCCCAAATATCCTGTTTTATCTATGCTCTCTTTACTTATTTGCAGGCTAACTCATCATTAACATAAAACACTGCACCTCCTCTTTTATTTTTATTTGTCTTTGTACTGAACTGTGCACTCCTTAACAATGCCTCTGCTCTGGTCATGAACGCTCATCCATGTTTCTGGTTTCCTTGTACATCTGTTATAAAATATGGCACTAATTCAGGTCACCAGACTCTAAATCTACTGAATTGGGTCTTTTCCCTCCGAATCTTTTAAAGACCAAGAGTCCCCTAACCTTATCTGAAAGGCTCTGAAGAAATTGATTCTATTAGCACTGAAGTTTGTTAGTGCAGGTTCACAGGCTGTCAGATCTCCCAACAACCAGGATTTGCTCTGTGCAAACATCCCTTGGCTGTGGGAGGCAGTGGCAGCAGTCAACTGCTGCCGGGGTGGAAGGTCTGTGCCCATTCCAGGTGAGGGTTTCAGGGCAGTGATACAGGCAGCCTCCCTCAAGCACATCATTTCCACCTTCATTTCACACATGGCATGAGGCCATGTCCTTTTCAAGGACAGCTTTGAGACCTCAAGGATGGTTTCTAGACTCAGCACAGCCTAAAATCTCCCACCAGCCCCACCAGCAGAGCAGCTCTGGTGGCACTGGGGGAGCCCCAGGACAGTACAGACAGCAAAGGGTCTCCTAGAGAAGCAGCACATTGGAGACACGACAGCTCTGGGCCCCTCCTTTGTCACTGCCAGTGGAGTTGTATTTGATAGAGGGAAAAAAATGGAGACAAGGCACAAGCAAACATCAAACATATCGATTTTGCAAGTAAATCACCTGCTCTGGCCTCAGTGTGTGACTGCACAGAGAGGAGAGAGAAAGGAGCTACCTCTCATGCTGGGTGTGATAAAGCAGATGAAAAGGCATTTAGAAATTATTTTCTCTCGTGTAAATAAAAGACTGGCAATTTTTGGGCTAGGCTTGAAATTGTAAAGTCTGCTCCCCCTCCCTTATTTTTCCACCTTAAAAATACCAGAAAGGCTACATCACTCGGTTATGGCTCCGAGAGAGCTCCCATGGTCAAGAGGAGTAGCATACAAGTTACCACTCAGCACCACTAAAACCTCTTTTCTCCCCAAGATTTAATTAGGTATTAGCATTAAACAGATAGTATTTTAAAAAATACCACACAATTTTCAGTACTGATTAAAAGTTCATGCCCTTCCCAGCTGCTGTAGCTTCCCAAAGGCTTTAGAGTACACATCCACAGACCTCCAGTCACCCCAATCTTCCAGTATAATGATACCTTCATTTCCAGAGGAAAAGCTACAGAAAAAAAAAGTGCAGTTTGCTTTAAGAACCTCTCAGGTCTTTTGTATCTATCCTAAGGAAATGAAAAAGGGCACAAGTCAGTTCCTTTCCTCTGCAGATCACCTCTAAGGCTTGTTTAAATCTCCATCCCCTAAACCCGAGCCAAAGCACTGTCATGAAAAGTCACATTTCAGCACAGGCTGCTCTGCTCTTTTTCTGCAACCAGAAAATGCAGACATGACGTTTTTTCCTAAGTGTTCAATATTACAAGACAGAATATAAATATCACAAAACAAGTTAAGTATCTTTCTAACACCAGGGTAAATGATCAAATACACTTGAAAACAGGAACAACAGAGCCAAGGCTTCAGTCATAGAGAAGATAAAGTTATACAATGATCCGGGAGTGAAGTCATTATGAAAAATGAGGGTTGGAAAAGGCTGACACAAACCTAAAATACAGCAGTAATAAATACTTCATCTGACTAGCAATCTGTTTAAACTTAGCAGTGACAGAAAACTGCCTTCCGCTCCAGCAGGAGAGCCCTGACGGAGACAGAGGCTGACACCTAGTGTCTAGCACACCCGAGCCCGAGAGAAGGTGCCCAACACCAGGACAAGGACAGGGAGCACCACTGCAGTGACACATCACCCCAGCAGGCAGAAGATGACTGTAACCACACAAGAGCCTCTCCCAGCCACGAAGGAAAAGAGCACTTCCAAGGGTGAAGCACCGATGGACGCAGATGAGCACAGAGGGGCAAACAGGAAAGGCTGTGCCGCAAGGACAAACCCACATCTCTATCTGCAAAGGGAAACCCAGACAGAGCTCCCCACAGAGCCACAGGTTTATAAACTGGTTTGCCAGAGCTGGTGGTGGTCAGAATTGCCTCTGTGCCCTCTACCTTGACACACTGTCAGGCTACACCCTTCTGAGAAGGATCAGCTGGATGAGTCGGTCTCTGGAGCACTAATGATGACTGCCAGGCTGCTCAAAACGGCCCCTATCTCGTGTGAGCTGGGTGTCAGCCTGTACACTTCTCTCCCTTCCACAGTAACTGTGTGGCTGGGGGAAGAAGTCCCTCAATTTAAGAGAGGCATTAAACAGCAGTGCCTGCTTTGCAGAAGGGACTGAACCGTAAAACGGACAGAAGGGCATGGCTGCTCAACCTCTGCTCAGTGGCGAAGCTCTTACCTGGCAGTAGCTGGTGGTCGGTTCATCATCAGAAGTGGAGTTCTTCTCTTCTTCCATGCTGTGCCCTGGACTCTCTGCCTCCCTCCTCTTTGAAGGGTGGAGCCAGGTGATGTTTTCAGACTCCTGTCCCTCTGTGTCTCCATCTTCTGTACCATCAGCAACCCCATTCTCCCTGGTTATCTCCTCTCCTTTCCCAAGCTCATTTTGGCTCAAAGAAGAACTGGGCACAACTGGGTTACCAAACTCCTTCTTATGCAATAGCTGCCTCTGAGCCTGCTTCAGGCTCTTCTGGTAAACCTCCAGCTGACACAAGATGACTTTGGTGTACTGGTTGGGGTCCACCCCTTTGGGGCAGAAGGGGATGCCCCAATAATAGTGCACTGTGTCTTTTGCCTTCTCCTGTTTGTGCTTCTCCTCCACCGCAGTCTGCATGCAAAGATCAGGGGTACTGCCAGACCCCTCGTTCTGCTCTGCTTGGTCTGTGGAAACACAGACCTTGGCAGTGTGCCCAGGCTGTGAGCTGTGTTTGGTACCTGCTCCTCCACCACTCCTCCTGGGGCTGTCACACTGTTCTGTGGTCCTGCTCTTCCAGAGCGTGGCTGAGCTCCCAGCACCAGCTTCTCCCACAGAATGGCCAGTGCAGGGCAGGAGCTGCTCTTTTGGTTCATGGCCTGCTGCTTCGGAAGAGCTGGATGGGCTGGTGAACAGTCTCCGAGGTGTCAGTCGCCAGGAGCCTGAAGCCACCTTGCCAAAGGTGGGGCTCAAAGACATGAAGTCCTCTCCGACAGCGCTGGGTAACGCATCACTCAAATCACTTTTTGCTGGTGAGGAAGACTTTTCACTTGACCTTGTCACAGGCTGGCCCTTCCCCGGAGACACGATTATGCTGGATACTAGTGAGCTTTCAACGATTTCCTGGCTTAACCTCCTCAACACTACCAAGGGGCTCCGGGCGACATCCATCTGTCCGTTCCCATCAGCTCTGGAGCCCTGTGAGTGGGAGCTGCAGTCGGAGGGAGGGGTGTCAGGGCAGAACGCCAGGCCTCCCAGGATCTCAGAGCCTTCTTTCTCAGCAGGCTGGCTTTGGCCCTGTGAATCCAGTGCGTCCACTGACAACTGAGGAGTTGCACTTGAGGAGTCTGAGGGCTGACAGCTCTGAAAAACAAAAGGTTGACTCTCCTACAGACATGTTCTCTATCAGCACAGCACACCAAGGGCACCCCCAGCACGCTGGCAGCCATCACCTGGACTGCAGATTCCCCCAACCCAAATCAGAACTCTGCACCCCAAAACAGGGACAGCTGGGGTTAGACTTCATGTCCTTCTCACTAGGAATGGTACAAATCAACTACTCTGTGGCTGCTGTCGCTCCAGTTTGTGCTGGGAATATCCAGGGCTCCCAGTAAAACTTTCTTTTGTGCAGCATGGTAAAACAAGCACAGACAGCGACGGTGCTGAAGAGCCCTAGTGAGCCTCTTCACAGAAGTGCACTTACACTAAGGCTCTCAGCAATGGCCTTCCTCAAGAGCTCCTCCTCTTCCTCTTCCTGACAGTTTACTTGTCTAGCTTCTTGTTCACTCATTTTCAGGGCCAGTGCAAATTGTTCCTCTTCAGTCATCTCTACAGCAGAAGAAATAGGATAATGTCAAGTCACAGCTGCAGGTGTCTGTAAACACTCAGTGAATATCCAGCATGTAGGGAGAAAGGGGTGACAGTCCCACCTCTCCAGGAGGAATGCAGAGCAAATCATCTAAACCTCAGCTGTCCTGAAAAGGTGTCACCAAAACTAGAGCAGCCAACATTAACAAGAAAGGTAACTCAGGTCAGGAACTTCACTTCAGGTTTCTACAGCAATCTAAGCTCCCATTCCCCGAGTATATTAACTGCAACATGACATTTTATTTGCCATCAAACAACACACACTGTAGCTGCAGAAGGCATGTTCAAGGAGAAAGGAAAAGGACAGATTTCTAAAGCGTGCTCATTTTGTATCAGATAGGCTCAGCAGCAAGGCAGGATAAACAACACATCTTCTTTAAGATACTTTTTTACTAACCAAGTAGCACACCTCACTGCCTTCTGACACACCTGCAATACCACAGGAGACCTACCCGAGAGAAAAAGAGCTACATGTTGTTCACCCCAAGCCGCAGGTGGAAAGCTCTGTGGAGGATAATGTTACTTGCTTGGTGGTATTATAGAGGATATTTCACATGCATACATCCCCCTTCTGCTCACATCACCACTCCACTGCATCACTAAGTCAGTCATGCATGGGAAACAGGTTTCCTACACTTGTAACTGCTATTTCAGCAGAAAATTTATTCCTGAAATATTCCTTGCTCCAATCAAACCAAAAGTCTAGACTGGCTATGTAGAAACAAAGCAGTTACTTACTTTGGAAAACACTTATTTACTTAGATTTCAATCCAACACTTTCACTCTGCTTAAAATATACAATGCCTGCAGAATGGAGTGCAGCTTGAAAAACAACTCAATAGCACTCTCAGGAGCTGAAAAATACATCTTCTCACTTGAAACAAATTGACAGATTTCCTTCAGAACCTGCTCCCTCCTCCAGGCAGAATCCTGCACGCGCCATCTCATGCATGAACCAAAGGCTCACGCTCTCCGACGGGCTACAACATCTTTAAGACATGCCATTTGAACAGGGAGGCTGCCCAAGCACAAAACGTGTCTTCACTGCAGCCAGCTCCGGAGACAGGCGTTTCCCTGGATAAAGATGCATTCACAAGTTGCAGGCTCCCATTTTCTATCCCATCCTCTCCCTACCAGCTGCCACCCAAACACAGCAGTGCAGCCGTGCTCTGGCCATAGCACAGCCTGTACATGATCGCTGCAACCAGGAGCATCCACAGAGAGGAGCTTTGCTCTGCCCTTCCCCCAGCTCCTGGCTGATGGCTGCATCGTGCTCCCCCACCCAAACAGGATCTGAAGCATTTTTGGACTGATTACCTTCAGATTCCTTTATGTGTCCTGCTAAAACAGCACTTAGCTTCAGGTTGTTGGTTTGGGGCAGGGTGGGGGTGGGGGGTAATTCCTTTGAAAATTAAGAAGGAAGTTGAAGGGAAAGCAGACTGCTGCGTTCTCAGGGCTCGTGGGGATCTTTTGTCCTTGGACAAAGTCACTCTATGATGTTACAGCCAGGAGGGACCAGGGCAAAAAAA
>VZRS01003144.1:12887-28836 GCA_013398055.1 Ifrita kowaldi | reverse complement strand
AAAAAAAAAAGCAGCATCCTTTAATGGAAAGCACACGACAGTCCAGTGTATGGAGAAAGCTCCCAGCCCCAAGAACAGCAGCATTAAACAGCATATCACAGAGTCTATTAGGTTGGAAAACACCTCTGAGATTGAGCACAACCTTCAACCAATCATCACCGTGTCATCCAGATCACAGCACTGAGTGCCACATCCAGTCTTTTCTTTTTCCATAATACAAAACACTTTCCAAGCATTCCAAAAGTGGGTGCTGATTTGTTTTCCTGCCCAAACCATCGCAGCAATCAGGCCAGATCCCGCAAACTCTGACATGTGCAGGAAAAGCAGTGCACATGATCGGCACCCTGCAACACACGACTTTCCACGTGCTTCAATGGAGGCCTGAGTGTTTGCCAGTTCAGGCTATCAACATCCATGAAGCTTAATAAAAAGAAACATTTTTTGGCGAGTTGCTGCTGTACATTTTGTTTTCTTCTCCCTCCCTGGCACAGCAATTTCCCCTCTGGGGACAGAGAATGTGCCAGACAAATGCTGCCTCTGGCAAAGAAACCAGTGACAAACAAGATGCACTTAGTGCATGTTCCAGTTGAGTAGGTGCTCTGGAGATGGGGAAATCTCGAGTTTAAATCCACCTGGCATTACCGTGGGGAGAGCAAAGAAGAGCTCTGCTCGTGCCTTCCAGCAGACCTGACCTGCTTTAAGTGGAGCTGATGGTATTTCGTGCTCCAGGACTGATCACTTCTCAGCACCGTGTGTTTTATTAAACTTGATGCTGATTGCAGCCGTCATAATTTATGATGATTAGAAACCCAGAGCACTGCGTTAGCCCCCAACCACTGTGTGCAAACAGAGCTGGGGAGAGAGCTCAGAGCGTGTGGCGGGGGCTCCACAGAGCCCGGGAGAAACGACCCCTCTCCATCTGGACCGATGCTCAGCTCACACTCATCACTCGCCTTGCAGAAGCTCATTCCCAGGGGGAAGCACCGGCACCGGGAACTCTGCGTCTCACACTCCAAAAGCCTCTCGTCACAGGTCCGTCCCAACGCGGCAGGAAATCCCAGCGCCCCTCTGGGGACCAGGGCATCAAGAAGAGACCCGCAGATGGGAAGGAGGGGTCAGAGAGAAACTGTTTTTAAGATACGGCAGCCCTAAACAAATTAAACCATCTCAGAGCCTTTTTAAATGCTAATACAGCAATTTACAAAGCGATTTATGTTCCATTTTGACATTTGCAAAGTGAATTAGATGCAAAACCCCACTAGTTGTAGTTATAACACTTACTAATAAGAGATTTACTCAAAAATAACAGAAATGCGGGATCTCAGTATTTTCACATATCCGAAGTGCAATTACAGTAAAAACATTCAAATGTGCTTTAAAGCACTGACTTCCTCTGGAAAAAGAGAGAGAAACTTCTTTAGGTTTTGTATTTCCATTTATCCTGTCAGGATGAAACGTCACAGATATATTTTAGTTATGGCTTTAGGTTAAAATGAATAAAACCACAACAAAGCAAAAAAGGGAGGATACGCTTTATAACGAGTGCCTGCCAATATCCAAAATTTTCCAGTTTTGAGGAGAAAGAACTTGCTCTACCCAGAAGCACCCAATCTTTACAAAAGACCAATTTGCCTCGCAATTCAAAGAATTTATTTAAAGACACTGGGAAAAATAATTACTACTTCAAATCTTAATTTGCCTAAAAGCAAACACCAAAAGTCTAATTATAGCTTCCCACAAATGAGAACAGCCCCACCACCACACGTGCTTAAATAAGCCCCCGCTCTCCGACCGTGCGGCGCGAGACACCCCCAAACTCAGATGTGCACAATAAGCAACAAAAAAAGGCAGCTTTTGCCCCAGGAAAAGAAAAACTATTATCAATAATTTTGACATCTAGAAACACAGCAGAACTCCTGTTATACGACGTCTGGAGAGCCGGCCCTGTCTCCCGTGGAGTTTCTGGAGCACACTGAGCACCTTTTGCACAGCACCAGCTCCTGAAACCCTACATGCTCAATGATGCAACGAGGACATCCAACTTCAGCAGATCCCTACTCTTAGCACCATATGTTTGGTCACATTTTAGTGGCATCTCCAAGGGGGGTTTCAGCTTTAATTTGGTGCTCTATTTCCATTGGGAGAAAAAGAAGAATAAGAGAAAGAACTCTTTCCCCATCTCTGACTTTGCTACCTTACTTGTTCAACACAGACATGCACAGTGGGCTGCAGCTCCCACAAAGAGCGGGGCTGTTCTGTGCTATGGCCTTAGGCCTCTATTAAAAACAATTTAATTCACACAAGCCCTGTGAGGACTGACAAGCCCAACTGCTGCTGCTTGTGGAGCACTGGTGTGCTCCATTTTGTTCAGTGATTGCTTTGGGTTTTGCAGGAGGCAACATCTCTCCCATTTTAAAACGTCCTGAATTGCACATGCTGGATGGACCGCTGCCTCGCAGAGCACAGGAACACAAGTGGGGACCCTCTGGGGCCTGGCTGCTGTAACATGTGGGGCTGTACAGGGAGCAGAGGCACCCTGGCCATACTCAGTGGGCCCTTCTGCCTGTATATCAGAATATGAGCGGGAACATCCCAGCCTTTAGCATCCATTCATACACTTATTGTCCATGAATGCATTTAATCCCTTATTAAAGCTGTTGATACTGACCCTTCCATAACCTCCTGCAACACAAACTTCCAGGAGTTCACCCCATGCTGTGTGAAGCATTACTGTCCTTCACCCGTTTTAAACTCATCTATCTCTTGCTATTTCCACTGATACACCCCAGGAGCTGGTAAACAACAGCTCTGTGCTCAGCTGAGGCATTGCCTTCCTGATGGGAACTTTGATCCCACCGTTCTCTCCTAACAAAGCAGCCCCAGGCTTTCCAGTCTCTCCTCACCAAGCAGCTGTTCCACCCCTTCATGGCTTGGGCTGCCCTTCTCTGGATGTACCACTGTGTCCTTGCTACGCAGAGGCCAGAACTGCACACAGCGCTGTGACAAGGGTGCACCAACACTTTATGTAACAGCAAAATGACATCAACCAAATCCCTTGTTCTTAACACCCTTCCTTATGATGCCCAACGTTACTGGTGCTCTGGCTGCCCCCACACTGTGAGCTGATGATTACAGAGAACTGTCAGCTGCGACTCAGATCCTTGCTGAGCGGCAGCTGTCGGGTCAGAGCATTGTGATGTTTCAGGGACAGACAGGAGCAGAGGGGCCTGGACAGGAAAGCAGTTTGTGACTGACGGCACGTTCAGATCGGCCTCAGCCAGTTTTGAACCCAGTGAGGTACCAACACCCTCACACACCTATTTTGGAAGTGCACTGGTCTGCACACGCTGCCTGGGGAGAAAGCAAGTGACAGAGTGCCTGTTCTGACAGACGAAATTCAGCCCTGTGAAGGGTCTTTTCTGCACCCTCAGCCATGTCACAGCCTTTCTGCATGAGAAATAACCTCTAGCACAAACAGCAGAAGCTGCTCAGCACCAGACAACTTCCCCAGCCCCACAATCGAGACCTACGTGCAATTTTTCTTTTAGGAGCAAACTTCGTTCGATCCAGCTGCTTTGTTCTCTTCTTTTGCAATCCACTCTCTTCCTTTGACTCCTGCTGTAACGGAAAAGAACATGGTGAGTGAATGCAATATGTAAGAAATACTACCAGCCCCCTCCCCCCAACTACTCAGACGCAAACACTGGTTCAAGAACAAGCGTCTATTTGTGTGAAATTTGAATTTCAAACGTAATTCAAACACATTCTGTAACTATTAAAAGCTGTGTGATAAGCATAACGAGCAAAAAGAGTTACAGACTGACATAAACAGAGAAGTAGGAGAGACAATAGACTTCATGCCAGTCACCACCATGTACTGCACCTGCTACCCACAATTTTAGAGAGAATTTGTTTGGCCTTCCTAAAACATTGATATTTGTAAGCACTCAAAACAGAAAAATTGAACCTTTTTATAACTGAGCATCACACACCTGTAAGGTAGGACTGTTTCCTGCCATGCAGCCTCTAGTACTATGCCCAGGCAATTTCAGGTGATCAAAACTAGAACGTCTAGCCATTTTTGGAGACCCACACCAAGGCACCTCGAGCACAGGAGAGCCAGCTGTATTTTCTCCTCATGCTATTCTCTCATCTTATTCATAGAATGAAAGAATGGCTTGAGTTGGAAGGGACTTGAAAGCTCATCTTGTTTCAACCCCCTGCCATGGGCAAGGACATCTTCCACTACACCAGGGTGCTCAGAGCCCCATCCAACCTAGCCTTGAACACTTCCAGGGGCATCCACAGCTTCTCTGGGCAGTATTGCCACAAGTATTTCATTTGTGAAACTTGAATACTTCAAAAACTTGTTGTCTCGAGGCTCCCTGGAACAATACTCCCACGAACAACCTAAGTGTGTGCAGCTTTAAGCACAAGGACTGCAGCACAAATGGGCACAGGCTTAAATGACACAAATTTCTGCAAGTTGCTGTCCTAACGGCTTAGGCGAGGGCACACACATTACCCAAGGCTGGCACTGGACCCCTTCCAATTTGTCTCTCTAAATCAGGTAGGATTAGAATCAAATCCAGTGTTTCAGGCAGAGACCCACGCCTGGCCAGGATGAGCTCTGCACTGCTCCCTCTGCAGCTGCATTGAGTTTTGCTGCCCATGAGACACGCTGGCCACACACTTGTGCCTCATTCCACCTCCTGTGCCAGGAGGAGGGTTCAAGGAGGGGCACATGGTTTGAGCTACTTTAACACAAACAGATACATTGATTATGTTCGAGTGTCATCAATTTCTTGCGTCCTTTGCCTGTGTTTCCGAACCTGTGAAGTCCTTCGGACTGCACCTCTGTGCTTTGTTGAAGACATCTCTGGCTTTAGTGTTATCTGTAGATTTTATTAATCTATATACACCACTTGCTCCCTCTTACAGATCATTAATGAGGATGTTAAAACACACACAGACCTAATATTGATTCTCTTGGCCTCAGCTTTACATCTCCCCCAGATGAGCCTCTCCTTTGTTCATCAGCAGCTCTTACTGACAGTCTTTTAGCAGGATTTCAATCCAGGAATGTTGCTACCTAGACCAAATTAAATTATTTATCCAACTAAGATTTTGCAAGACATACTATTAGGTGGTTTCCTGAAACCCTAATACATTACAGCTTTTACATGCCCTAATACCTACACCATTCCTCACTTCCACTGACTTAAGAATCACCTCACAACACAGCAGCAATCGTGCTTGGCAAGTCCGCACACACTCATGCTTGCACCTAAGGGTTTTTTCTGTGACTGATTCCTTCTCTTCCCCACACAGACTGGTTTAGGTACCCCCTTTCCAAAATCTGCCAGTGTGTCTCCAAAAGGCTGCTTCACATCCAGAGTCTCTCTTCCTAGAAGATGGATGCCAAACTCCTGCTCAAGAGGTGAAATCCTCTCTCTTCCAGGGCCCTGGCATGGTGCCTGTCTCCACAGTTTTCCATAAACCACAGGATCTCCCACTCCAAACTGCCCTGCGTTGGTCTGCAGCAACAGCCCCACGCTGACCTCATGGGCTGCTCACACCTCAGGGGATGGGGAACAGTCCATGGGATCACACCAGGATTGTACCAGGATTACGTGCTGGAGGAGGTCCAGCAACAGCTCTCCTGCCCTCCCCCAAAAACCTCTCTAACAATGCTAAACCCACCCCAGCTTAAAACAGGGGCAATGTAATCCTAACAGGCTCCGTAAATCCCCAGCTCTTCTCTCTAGGCATCAATCTTCCCCTCATCACTCCCGCACTTGCTGGAAGGTCAACCCTGACACTCTCATCTGCAGCTCTCTTCCAGGGCACGGATGTGATTTATGAGCACACCAAACTTTCCGTGGCTGGGAGTGCCTGCTCTGTGCACAGACACACACTTACAACACACATCAACACCACGGGACAACCCAGGGCTCGAACACCTCCGAGGCTTCCGAGGGGAACGGTGTGCCCAGCGCCGGGCGCGCTGCCCGGATCCACGGCACGGCCGACTATGTGCCTCGCTTCCCCATGCTGGTCCTGAAGAATCTCAACATTTACATCAGTGGCAGGAGCAAAATTACTGCAGGACACGTGTTGTATGAACCTCATACATTTGAGAAAGATGTTTAAATTGCTCAGCAGCATTCTACTGAACAGCCACGGTACAGTGAACCGCTGAAGCAAATCCAATTAATCCTGATGGGCCAAAATATATACACACATCTCAATTCCAAGAATTCTTAAATCTTCTTTATTTTTAAACCCAGAAAATAAAACGTACCTTTTAATTAGGATTTATGGCTGTTTGTACCTCTGCTGGGAGAGAGCCCCGCAGGCCCCAGAGTGCTCTGCATAAATGCAGGAGTGGATGGTAGAAACAGAAGGGGCCAAGAAAATTCAAAGAAGACAACAGGGCTTGCTCTTCCTGACCCAACCTTTTAATGCTCATCTATCTACAAGGATAATAGGAACTCAAGGGGCCACTCAACCAACTGCCTTTCTAATAAGATCACCAGTCCAAAAATAATCTTAATCAATTAAAATATTCCCAAACTGCAGCCAATACTCTTGGTTACAAGGTCATCTCCAACACACATCTTCCAAGGGAAACTAATTATTATAGTGGAGGCGAGGTAGGAACTGCACACCTCTGCTCAGTGCCAGCCTGGAGAGCATCCCTTCTCCTCTGCTGTCAATTCAAGGCGTAACAGCCAGAAGAAACCCAAATTCTCTTCCTGTGTGTCAGGCTCTGCACTTTAATTTATGATGCTCTCTTACGAGCAATTTCACTGTCAGCATTGTACACAGATCAAGAAATAGACAGGTTTCCAAAGTTCCTTACACATCTAGTGGAAGGCAGCCACTGTTCTTCTTCCTTGTTTTTGTAACCTGCTTGGTTTCACCAGACAGCAGGAAATCAAATTCCCATTTTAAAAATGCTTCTGCACATACTTAAGAGAACCTGAGTCTGCCAGCAGAAACAGATACAGCTCCACTCGTTTCTAAAAGCCCATAAATGGAAGCCAGTAGCCAGCATCCCACATCCTGCTCCCTCGAATCCACATGATAAACCACAGAAATCAGCTTCTACTGACTCAGGGAAGGAAAGGCTACAGCAGAATGTCTCCACCCCTAACGGTACAGACTGCAAAGTCAAAAGGTCTGGGTAATTTTACTGCTCAACAGCAGCTCGGACCATCTAACAATAGGGCACAGCCAAACACCACACGTCCTGCACGGGAAATATGCAGATGAAAACCAGACTAATTTATTTTTAAAAGCCAATTAGATGTTGGAATTGCCGTGTTTGGCTCTTGCCAAGGCTGCTGCTGAAATTAATATCACACCCTACTTTATTAGTCTCTGACTTCAGTTCAGAATCTGTTTCAGCTTTGCTCTCAGCTCATTAGAACAAACCTGCTGGAAGTGGAGATGAACAACAAGACACAATGGGGATCATGCCAGGATATGCAGTTCCTGACACAAGGAGAGAGAACTCTGTAGGAAAAAGGGTTTTTACTGGGCTGTGAGGAGCCTGGATTCATATCAGTCTGATTTTCCACAAGTGAGCTCAGCAGAGCCATGAAGCCTCCTCCAGAACCAACTCAGATTGCATTCTCCTCTGGGAGATGGAGGCACCGGGTCCCTTGGCACCAGGAGAGCCCATGGAGACAGCAGGGCACTGCAGCAACGCTCCCATGTGGCTCTGCCTCACTCGGATGGTCAGTGGTGTGAGGTGGTGTCCTGGAACTGAGTTAATTTTATTCCTAGTAGCTGGTGCAGCGCTGTGTTTTGGATTTAGTAGGAGAATAATGTTGATGGCACACCAATGGTTTAGTTGGTGCCAAGCAGTGCTTACTCTACACCAAGGACTTTCCAGTTTCCTGTGCTCTGACAGTGAGCAGGTGCACAAGGAGCTGGGGGAACTGGGCAAAGGGATGTTCCATACCACAGAACCTCATGGGCAGTGTAGGAACAGGGGGGAATTGGCTGGGAGACACCAACTGCTGCTCAGGGACTGGATGGGCATCGGTGAGCGGGTGGTGAGCAACTGCATTGTGTCACTGGTTTCTCCTGGGTTTTACTCAGAGAATCATGGAAAGGTTTGGGTTGGAAGAGACCTTAAAGACCATCTCATTCCAACCCTCCTGCCATGGGTACCTTTCACAAGGCCAGGTTGCTCATTGCCTGGCCTTGAACACTGGCAGGGATGAGGCATCCACAGCCTCTCTGGGCATCCTGTTCTAGTGCCTCACAACCCTCACAGTAAAGAATTTCTTCCATATATCTAACCTAAATTTCTCCCCTTTCAGTTTGAACCCATTCCTCTTTGCCCCATCACTCCAGCTCCTGACAAAAAACAGTTCCTCTCTCCTTTTTTTTCATTACAATTATTCTTGATATTATTATTAGGATTATTAATAGTATTATTATATTTTATCTTGTTTCAATTATTAAGCTGTTCTTATCTCAACCCACGAGATTCACTTTTTTTCCCCACAATTCCCCTCCCCAATATGGGGTGGGAGTGAGCAAGCAGCTGCCTGGTACTCAGCTACTGGATGGGATTCAGCTATGACAGGTGGGCACTGCCATCCTGGCTGTGACATTTCCAGTGCCATCTTCTCCACAGCAAGATGTCCCTCAGGCCATGCCTGTTCCTGAGGTGAGTGCCCACTGTCACAGCTGATGGAAACAGGATAGGGCAGTGGGCTGGGTATTTCAGCCAATGCCTAAACACACCTTCCTCTGCACCACAGCCAAAATCTGATCTGGAACATCAACACATGCTGCTGATTACCCTGACTGTGAGTATCTCCAAACACAGGCGCACTCAGGCAGAGGGATGTTCCACACCGAAGGGAAGACAGGCCATGCAGAAATAGATGGCACCATCACCCTGGAGTCTTGTCATATGTTCCCCGAGGGCTGGCAGAGCTGATGGATCTGGCAGAAAGAGCTTGTGAGACTTGATGCCAACTTTGTAAGTGCAGACAGGTACTCTCAAAGTTCCCAAAGGATCTACCCAGGAAAAAGACTCTTCCAAAAGGTCCCAGACCAGATCAGCAGCATCTGAGGATCAACTGCACTAAAGGCTGCAGATCAGTCTAACAGGTCAGCACAACTTTTGGGCTGTGCTCAGGAGTTCATGCTTGGCCAGGCCTCATGCTGAGGAACAATCATCTTTCAGACGTGGTTTCAGGGGTCTTTACCAACAGCCCAATTCAAGCAGGAGGTTCAGGAGACCAGGAATTGTCATGCTCAGAGAGGGCATTGTTGGGCACTACTTGCAATGTTGTGTATTTGTGAATGAACAGCCATCTTCTGGCACAGGCAACCAGTTCCCTGTGGGATTAAACAGCCAGGGGAGATGGGAACCACTCTACTCACTCGGCATGTCTGCATTTTCAGAGACACAGTCTGCACAAAGAAGGTCAACTCCTCTGGTTTCCACAGAGCCAGAGAGACTGTTCTTATTTTGTCTGACCCTTTCCAAAAAAAGAGAAGTGTTCCCCGAATCCAGGATTATATATAGCAGAGATCAGAAAGCCTCACGTCCAGAAAACCTTTTTCTGATGCAGCTCTGCAGATGCCATAGCATAGACATGAGCAAAGAAAGGGAACTTGGCAAAATAACATGGATGAGCTTGATAATCCAGCATGACTGAAAAATTCCTGGGAGAGGCAGTCTGCCAAAGATCATCAAAAGTGAGAAGCTGGAGGCTTTCCAGGTGCAGCTGCTACAAGATCTGCTGGTCTGGAAGCAGAACTAGGGACTTGTTCTATAGATACCTGCCAAGAGACTGCCAAGGAAGAAAGCCATCGAATCAATGATGCCCAAATTGTCCTTGTAGCTTTTGATTCATAAGGAACCATGTCCTAACAGATGCAAGATTAATTGAGAATGTATTGTTCTCTAAAATTGCTATTGATCTGAGCTTCCCACACCTCTTCTCGAACTCACAACAAGGTCTTACCAGAGCAAGAACAACAGTTACAACGTTCAAAATTGAAATTCAACTTGATGTACACAGAAGAGCTGAGACAGTTACAGAAGGCAGACAGTTATTTTTCTGAGATCCCAAGTAAATCAGTTTTGCGTTTGATTTTGCAGAAACCAACACGACAAGAGACTGTGGCACTGGATCTGGAAGCTGATGACTCACAGAAAGAGAGTGAACTGAATAAATCCACTCATTCAACTGACTGAACTGTTGTCACTTAAACAGAACCTAATTGGCTCTTTAACGGCCTCTCTGAGCATATCCTTTTCTGCAATATGACCGATTATGCCATCAGAATTTATTGTTTATAGACAAACTTACAGAACAGTGAGGGAGCCTAACCTTTTTATAGATGTGTTTTAAGAGACGTTTGTTTCCTCTTTTTCAGATACATGCACATTGAGATGAATAATTGCAGACAATAACAGGTCCTGATCTTTTATGTACTGCAGCAGCTCTTATAGCTGCTGATTTCTTTTTTCCTTATAGGTTTCACAATAAAGGCCAGTGATGCAGCAGACATCTGAAGTTAACTTAGCATATTGCAGAGCTAAGGGTTTAACCCCACTGAACTATTACTGCCATATGTTCCATTTCTTTCAGGGAATTTCCCAATGGGAAAGAACTCAGACAATGTGAAGAAAAAACATCCAATATCGTTTGCCCTACAGCTTCTTACTGTTTATTTCTAGTGATTTTCCCCTTCTCACATGATAATCGCCTTATTGGAGAGCAGCACACTGCAGATGTGGGAGCAAAAGGGACCTGATTTAAGATCTACAGCTTGAGAGTGAACTGAAATGCTTTTGAAAATGGTGGAATTACAAAAAGCAGCTTAGGATCCCCAGTCACCGGCAAGACAGAGCAAAGCCTTAAGAGTCACACATAAAAAACCTGATTGTAATAATTTCCTCTCGTGTGCCTCACTCAGTCAGGCACAGGTTCACAGGGCTCTGGGTTTCCCCCAGGCAGGAGTTCCCGTGCTCATCCCATCACCTGTGTAACCAACACAGACATTTCAATCTTGAGGGTAATGCTGACGTGCTTAAGCCGACACTGGGGATCAGGGATCCGAGCCTTGATGCCTCAGCCAGGCACTCCCACACCACATTCACCTTTACACCCTTTGGAGCTGGGTTACAAACTCAGGCTCCTGTAATTCAGAACCAGTTTACCAGACACTGCCTGTCTGTGAGCTACTCACAAGCCTGAGTTCTGAATCATTTTCTTATCTATTTGCACATAATACAGAATCATGTTGCTAAGGTTTAGCTGGAAATCAATCAAATAAAAATTATGAAAAAAAGATTTGTAAAGGGATTGAGGAAAGGTTACTTTTAAATTACGTTTCAGATTCAGTTCTGAGAGGATTTGGTTATCAAATCCCAGACTCATAACTCACCCTCACGAAGCACACCATTCATTTCCTAGTCAAGTAGGATTTGATTCATCTCATATGTAAGAAAAGGAATGGCACAAGACCCTCTGTGCAAAGCCTGACCCCAGCACGACAGCAAGGGCTGCTTGGGTACTGACTTGCAGCAGCAGGGCCCAGCACAGGCTCTGGGTACCCCAAACCCATCACTGACCTCTCCATCGCTGTCGGATATAACAATAAATGCATCCACAAAACTGCGCTTCTTCTTGGCATTGGCTGGGTTCCTCTTCTCTTCCTCCTCTTCCTCCCCATCCTGACCTTGAGACTCCAGGCCCTCTGCAGGCTTCTTCCTCCTCGGCATCCTTCACTCTGAAACACAGGGAAAGATTAAAAGCCATTTGTTTCCTTCTGATTTAGATTTCCCCTAACAGCCTTTTTTTTTTTTGCTATTTTTAGGCAAAAGACCCCAGGCACTGAAACCTTATTACAAAGCGTGGTGGATTTAGTGTTACTGGGAGCCACATGCACCAGTCACCACTCATCTAGTTAAGAACACTTTATTACAGCTGATTGCTAAAAAGGGGTTTCAGGGGAACAGCAACACTGAATGCCTTGTTCCAAAGCAATGAGGCTTTCCTCTAAAAGCCCATCAGCAAACTCCTCCACAGTATCACAGCAGGTCTCCCACCCTCCAACACAACCTCCCCTCCTCAGCCCCACACCTTGACCAAAACAAACCAGGCTGTGGCAGTGGATCAAGCTGACATTTGCACACCAGACCAAGAAGTCACCACAGCACAGCCCTTTGTCAGCTTTTGTATTCGACAAAACCAGGAGGAAAGGCATTGTTCGTTCAAGGATGCTGTCCTGCCGTCTGCATGGCTGCTCCAGCACTACGGACAGGGAAAACACAGGCAATGGCAGCAGGCAGGCTGGAAACAAGACAACAGGTTTATCTGGCAGTCTGGATTTCTCAATGAGCAGCAGCCTCCGGAAGAACTCCATCCAGACATGCCCAAACCATCCGCATTAACGAAGGCACTTAACAAGCAGCGAGGAACCTGCTGAGTGTTATTAGTGCAAACCTGAGTGCATGGCACAAACGAGGGCAGGTGCCCACACAATGCAAACTGGTACTTCAGCATCCCTTCCCTTGGCAGCCCACGGACTGATGGAGAGGGATGCACAGCAAGCATTTGCTGCTTGGATCCAAAAGAGCTCGGAGGAGAGGATTGGGAAGAGATCTCAGTGAGGGAGAGCAGCAGGATGGCACAGAGTTAAATCACCCTTTCCTGCCTGTTCTTGCTGTTTGCCTGGTAGCTCGACAACAACATTCAGTGCTTCTTGAACTGAGATGTAAAAGAGCCTTACAAAGCAGGCTGAGCACGACCAGCTCTGCTGAAGTTCAATTAAACATGTGCAGACAGAGGTTGAACAACAAGCCCCTCGTTCCACACCAGGGAACAGCAGAGCTGGAAATGCAAGTTAAGTTGGCCGGTTCCCAGACCAGTGTCCTTCCACGGCATCACTCTGCCTTCCTTCAAGATCACTGAAATAGCTCAGATGTGCTGCCTAGATCTAAAATAAGAGTAAGAGAAGATGCAACAGAGACCCTACATCATCCAGGATAGAGCCAAACCCTTCTCTGTAACACCACAAAATTGCAAACAGCCACTGCGTATAGAAACACTAAGGGAGGCCAAAACCCCCATCAGCGCCGAGAACAGCAGTGCACTGCTCCATCTACAGTCTGAGCAGCAAGGTGAGGAATAACCACGCTCCCTCCCTACGATCTGCAGCCTTCCTTCTGCAAATACATGCACACACACGCCCAGAGACAAAAGACGATTATCCTGGTGAGTCATGATTTGCACCAAAGGTTTGCTGAGCCCTCTGAAAGCAGAATGTTGCACAAATGGGCAGTCACGGCGCCAAAGTGACTGCAAGGACCACTGCAGTCCTCCAGTGTTTGTCTGTTTAGGAATCACAGAACAGTTTGGGTTGAAATGGACCTTAAAGATCATCTCATTCCAAACCCCTGCCATGGGCAGGGACACTTTCCACTAGCCCAGGTTGCTCCAAGCCCTGTCCAACCTGGCCTTGGACCCTTCCAGGGACACAGGGGCAGCCACAGCTTCTCTGGACAACCTGTGCCAGTGTCTCACCACCCTCACAAGGAAGAACTTCTTCCTAATATCTAATTTAATCCTGCTTTCTGTCAGTTTGGAGCCATTAAAGGAAGGGAAAATAAAAACAAGCACTGCTTTTGGTAAAGCACTGGCTCTTGCAAAACAAAGCTGTTCAGCTCCAGCTAAGCTGAACTCCAGTGTTGTTGGAATATCCTCACTATATGTTCGCCATTTTTTTATCTTTTGCTCCAAATGGTCTCTCTGCCCTCCCTGCTCAGGGAGATGAGCCGAGCCTCGCAGCCAGCTGCTGTGAGCTGCCCCCCATGAAGGGCATCCATGGTGGTGGAGAACGTTCCCTTATCTTTGGAAAACCACTCACTCATACGCCATGAGGAGCACAGAAGGGCCCACACAGGGTCACCTGGGCTTTGGAGAGGCAGCCTATCAACCTTCTTACCCTCACAACAAAAGCAACAGCAACAAGCAACTGCTGTGCTGCCTCTGTTTTGTTTTTTTTTAAATCCACACCGGTATCATCATCTCTCCTCTGACTCTGCGATACATCTTCTGCTCGGTGCTCTGTGCTAAATAAGAGATCACTGAGAAATATCAACTGGAGTTATGATGAGTCACCTACCTTCAACATTTAAAGGAGAGAAAAGAGGAGATGTAAGAGATGTAACCACACAACTCCCACAACGCTTCTGAAAATGAAGGGACTTGTGGCAAAGAGAGTCTCTGAAAATGTAACTAAGGGAACAAGACAAGTAAGAGATCACTCGTAGCTGTGCTAGTCTGAGGCTGTGAGTAGGAGAGCAGTAATAGCTTTTATTAGACAAGCTGGTATAGCTGAGAGAAGAAAACACGCATCAGAGCACAGACCTCCTCTTCAGGCAGGGAAGTTGAGCATATTTTGCTTTTAGCACTCTTGGAAAGGATAGTTGTGAGTGCCTGAGGGGAAGATACCTGCTTTCAGACCCAGCAAAAAAAAAGAAAAAAGGTCAGAGACTGAATTATCTAAAATTACCTTTGCAGTCCCATTCGCAGACTCATTTTGCAGTTATCCAGATTTTTTTCCAACTCTGAATTTAAGAGAATTTCTTTGTAAACGCTCTGACAGCAAAGGTGACCTCCTGACAAGGGACTCGCACATGCCATGCTTCTCCAGTCACATTTTTAGGGATATCCTTGAAGATCCCCAACTTGTGATTATTTGTCATTTTCCCTCTCATCTATCATTTTGATGAATCAGAAAGCAATTACCGACAGAATAATTCTAAATCTTGACACTGCAGCTACAGACCTGCCAAGCTGTGACAGCTTGAAAAATGCTCGGAAAAACCAAGCCAAAAAAAATGAATGACTCTCATCCCCGGATGAGTTCCTGAGCCGTTGGAGACACAGGCTGTCGCTTCGTAAACAACTCCCCCCACCTCGGGAAGCAGAGGCACGATGCTCCCCGCGTTCAGGAGGGTCAGCACCACACGCTTCCATGGAAATATCATCCCTGGACCCTCGGCTCGACCCCGCACGCAGGGCCCAGCTGATGCTCCGTGAGCAGGACACGAGGGCTGGCAGCGCCCCGGGGAGAGAGAAATTGTTTACAGGATTGATCCGTGTACAGAGCTGTCTCTGCACAGAGGGGACACGGGCACTGCAGAGGCCACGCATGGCCGGGCGCATCCGCACAGGCTGCTGAGCTCTCGGGAGATGCTCCCTGCTCCAGTGCCTTCGAGTCCAGCCCGCAGCATCTCCCTTCTCCAAGGGCAGGGGAGGAAAACGTTTTCCCCCACTCTACATGGGGGAAAAGCGACCCTCGCCCCAGAGCCCACCCAGGGTCCTTTCCCTTTCCCAACCCGTTGCCTTCGGGCACGGAGGGCTCTGCAGGGAAATTTACGAGGATGGGGTCAGGGATACTCGACAAGCTGGGGAGAAGCATGGAGAATCTCAGGCGGGATAGGGGTGAGCTCTGGGGAAAGGGATCAGCCACAGGTGGGCAAACCTAAGAGAAGGGAGAGTGCAGAGTCTGCTCCGGGAAAAGGGGAGGGAGCCAGGCCTGGCAAGAGGAGCAGGGGAGGCAGGAGCACCCCGATCTCAGGGTATGCGGCCAAGGCAGAGCTCCGGTTTTCGGGTCCTCTCCCCAGGGGACGGTCCAGGAGTATCCCCAGGCACAGCACCTGGGTCCCCTCCAGGCAAGAGACAGAAGAAGTGCCCGTAGAGGGGGACGGGAGGTGTCCCTTCCCCAGGGCACAGTGCTGGGGGCCGGTCCCGGGCCGCCGGGGGCGGGGACCGGGGATCATACCTGGGGAGGGTCAGCCCGGGGGCAGGGGCCGGAGAACGGCCCCGGGCGGGGGAAGGGGTTACCCTCGCAGCCCCGGGTGCCCCGCGGCGGGTGGGGCCCGGGCGAGCCGAGG
>VZRS01003144.1:0-12325 GCA_013398055.1 Ifrita kowaldi | reverse complement strand
GGGACGCTGCGGGGCCGCTGGTGGGCAAAGAGGCGGGTGAGGCGGCGGCACCGGGAGCGGGCGGGTGGTCGGGCCCCACGAAGTGCCCTGTAGCCCGGTCGGATCCTGCGAGGTGCGGGGCATCCCGAACAGGGGACGACCCGCATCTCGCGGGGTCCCACCGGGCCGCTGACGCCCCCGTTTTGTGTCCCACCTCCCTCACCCCACAGTGGAGCGGCTGATCCGGGAGAACGGACACATTTTCACCGAGGCGCAGTGCAAGGTGTGCAGCGCCCTGCTCATCTCCGAGTCACAGCGGCTGGCTCACTACCAGGTAAGGAAGGGGAGCCCCCCGCCTCCGCCCCAGCCCACCCCCGGGCTCGGCGAGGCACCGAACAAGGGTTTCTCTGCTTTCCCCAGAGCAAGAAACACGCCAACAAGGTGAGACGATACCTGTCCATCCACGGCGGGGAGGAGGGTGCCCACGGGAAGAAGATGAAGCTGGAGGTGAAGCAGGTGAGCGGAGACTTGATCAATGTCTATAAGTAATGTTTACAATCAATTTATTGAGATCTAGAGGGTAACTCCTCTGAGGAGCGGCTGAGGGAGCTGGGGTTGTTTAGCCTGGAGAAAAGATGCTCAGGGCAGACCTCATTGCTCCCTACATCTTCCTGTCAGGAGGCTGTAGCCCCGTGGGGATCAGCCTCTTCTCCCAAGAAACCAGCAACAGGATAAGAGGAAATGGCCTCATGTTGTGCCAGGGGAGGTTCAGGTTCGACAGCAGGAGGAATTTCTTCACTGAAAGAGTTGTCAGGTATTGGAAGAGAGGCAGTGGAGTCACCGTCCCTAGATGCCTTTAAGAAATTACTGGATATGGCACTCAAGTGCTCTGGTCTTGTTGACAAGGTGGCAATCAGTCAAAAGTTGAACTTGATGATCTTGGAGGTCTTTTCCAACCTTAATGATTCTCTCATTCTGTGAACTGTCTGAAGGGAGGGTGTCAGAGGATAAACCAGACTCTGCTCAGGGGTGCCCAGCAACAGGATGAGAGGCAACAGGCAGAAACTGATGCCCAGGAAGTTTCGCCTGAACACGAGGAAGAACTTCTTACCTATGCAGTGACCAAGCACTGGAAGATTGCCCAGAGAAGGTGTGGAGTCTCCCTTACTGGGGATATTCCAGAGCTGTTTGGATGCAATCCTGTGCCAAGTGCTCTGGGATGACACTGCTTGAGCAGGGAGGTTGGACCAGATGAGCCACTGTGGTCCCTTCCAGCCTGACCCATCCTTGTTTTCTGTGAGTGCAGGATCCACCAGGGCTAAATGCAGCTCTGTGGGACCTCCTGGGCTAAAGGCAGCTGCACAGTCTTGTAAGTGAAGGAGGAAAATGCTCTCAGAAGGGGCTTTGTGAGAACTGAGAAGTTCAGTGGCAGGTGTTTCACCAGGCCTTGTCCCAGTTCCTGCTGCCCTCCCAACTCAGCCTCTTTGAGCTTGTCCTCCCCATTTAAACAAATGCATGTTCCTCTTTTTGATAGTCTTGCTTGAAACGACAGGGAAAGAACAGGAGCAACAGCTTGTCAGGAGCATCGTTGCATAACATCACGCAGAGCACATTGGATTCACCATCCACAGGAATTCTCTTCCCAGAGCATTCTTTATTTTACTTATTTAGGTTCCTCAGCTGGTAGCTGGAGCCTGTTGGTCAGTAAAGGCCCCACGTTCCATTCAGCCATCTGTCTGCCCCGTGACTCCCTTGGGGAACAGATTCTACTTTTATGATTGCTTCAGCTGTAATCCCTAACTCTGGCATTTGCAGGGAGCTGGGGGATAACAGCAGATGCCTTTGCACATAGTGTCAGGCTGAGAACTGCCTGCTGCTCCCTCCTCAGCTGGTGTTGTGTTGCAGATGACCCGGCTGATAGCAATGCTTGTGCTGCTCAGTTCACACCTTGCAGGGGACAAGGCTGCGTGGTCCAGTTTTGGCAGCCACATGCTTAACCTTGTCCTTAACCCAAACAGGCCAGGGCTGCCCCTCTGCCTGGAGTGTTTGCCAACAGGTTGAAAACAGTAATCTGGTTGAGAACACTCTCCAGGGAGGGAGAGGGTGATGCTGCGTCATGGAAGTTCTACTCTGTCAGACTTCATCAACTTAACACCCAAATGTCTTTGATGACCTTTTCTTAGACTCCCAAACCATAGTGTTTCTCCTCAAAACCAGGAGGCTGGAGAGGATGACCTGCAGAGGTCCCTCCCAGCCTCAGCCACTCCGTGGTTCTCTGTGCACAGGACAGCAAGCAGGAAGGCAGCAATGGGGAGGACAGGAACAAGTGTTGTCCCATCTGCAACATGACCTTCTCCTCTCCGGCCGTGGCAACATCTCACTACCTGGGCAAGACTCATGCCAAGAACATGAAGCAGCAAGCCCCCAAAGTAGAAGGTATGAGTGTCTGCAGCACGTTTGCATTGTCCCAAAGGGCTGTTTAGAGATTTGTTGCACCCCAAGTGTGAGCTCTTGTGAGGGAGTGTGTGCTCTTTGCCGTGAAACAGAGTAAGCCAGCAGTGCACCTCCAGAGATTTGGCTGTGCCAGCCTGCTCGGTGGGCTGGCATTGGCAAGAAGTTGCTTGCTTTTTTGTTTTGTTTGGAGGAAATTAAGCTGGCAGCAGCCATTGTAGCCATCCCTGTGTCCAGGGACCAGGAATATGACGTTAAGATGTAGAAGTGCCTGTCACAGGATACAATGCTCATTAAAAGATTACGGACAGAAGTGACTGGTGAAACTCTGATATGGCACATTCCTCGGGGCTGCTCAGCTAGAACAATGTGGCCTCTGAGGTTCACAGACGTGGGAGCTGCAGATTCCTGGGGAGTGGGAGAATACAGCTGGGGAGCATCAGTATGTGCTTGTTCTGACCTTTTCTGCCCCAGTGCCACTGCCTGTGTGTCCCATCCCTTTGCTAGCAGCCAGAAAGGCCTGGTGGGTGGGAATTGACACCCTCTATCCGGGGCAGGTAGGGGTAGACGTTGACCTGGGGACTGCAGCTGTTCAGGACAGAAGGAAAACACAGCCACTGAGTGCACCTGAGGATGGCAGCTTGTGCTAACTCCAAGCTGGGGACTTGTGAGTCACCCAGACACCTGACTCCTGGCATCTTCCAGGCAGAAGCTGTCTGTCCCAGTGTGTCTTCATGGCTTTGCTAAACTGTGTGCACCGAGCAAAGCCACCTCTGGGATCTTCTTGTTCTTTGAAGCCCTTGCTTTTGGGTTCCTTTTCCTGCAGGAAGAGTTAGATGTTCACTGAGCAGTCTGGTGTGTGCCTTTGGTTCTGGCATGAGAGGAGCTCTCTGATCCCTAGCAGGTTACTCACTCTTCTCTTTGCCACCCTGGAGGGAGAGGGTGCAGGTTTCTCCACCACACAGAAGAGGTGCTTCCCTGTGTGGATTCACTGTGTCAGACCTGGTCCCATTTATGCTATGTCTTGGGCAAGACTCCTCATGACTTCAGGATCAAGTCCTGCGGCTGCACAGTGCTTCCAGAATCCCACTGCCTTTGCTGTGCAAGGGCTTGTGCCCGTGTTCTGTCTGGGGGATGATAACAGCAGGTGGAAGCTCATTCATACCCAGTGTTTCTTGAATACAGTCATGCTTATGTTAAGGAGAAATATGCAAATCTGTTGGATTTTTTAAGCCCTGAAAGTTTTCCTGGCATACTCTGACTTATGTTACCACATGTTTTTAAATTCTGCAGCGTTAAGGGAAGAGGTAGGAAAATTGTTAATTTATTGAGATATCTTACATTGGCTAGGTTTGGAGTTTAGATGTAGTGTGTTACTGGTTTTAATGTGGGTTTGGGGGAAATAAAATAACTTTTTTACCTCAGAGTTCTGGGACTGACCAGGAGTTTGAATTCACCCTACAGAAACGGTGCCCCCACAGAAACACCCTGCTGCCCTCCCCACCTCTACTGCATCCTCTAACGAAGAGAACAAGGACATTACTGACCCGGACAAGTTCTGTAGCCTCTGCCATGCCACTTTCAACAACCCCCTTATGGCAAAACAGCACTATGTAGGCAAGAAGCACAGAAAGCAGGAGACCAAACACAAGCTGATGGCGCACTACGGCCGAACCCCTGATGCACCAGCGTCATCCTTCATGGGTGAGTTCTCAACAGGGAGGCTGATAATCAGCTGAAGAGCAGGGTGGGAGAGAAGCAGAATGTGTCTGACAGGCCTTTGGACACGAGAGCCTGTGTGGAGGGAGCAGGGGAGTATTACTCGTGATGAGGAACTTGATTATACACCCTAAGATTGATTTGGTTGATGTAACCCCCAGCAGCAGATGTTTTAGACTGTAGCTACTCGTGACAAGCTTTGGGTTGTGTTATGCGGTGTTGTTTAATCGGGGACGTGTCCTTTTTATTCTCTGTGCGGATAATCCAGGGATTTTGGCCAGTACTGTTTCTAGTTAGGTGATTGCATCTGAAATGGAAAGATAAAAGTGGCATTTGATGCTTAAAAGTCGTCTTTGAGGGGACTAGCCAGAGATGGAAGGAATAGGTTTAACTGCACCTGCTGCTTCAAAGCACATGAAAGCCAGAAAGATTTCTCCCTGAATGCCTTTCTGCCTCTGTGTGGGCACCTCCATCTGATGAACTAATGCAGCTCTCTCTGGAACAAGCAGGAATGTGGGAAAAAAACCCCAGAGCTATTAAGGAGGAACTTTAGGCAGACAGTTAAAACTCTTTTGGTTTATGATCTGCTGCTTGTGAGCACTTGTACGTGATGAAAGCCCTCGGAGTCCAGTGAAAGCATTAGGCACTCACAGAAAACTCCCTTGTTCCTCCCAGCAGCCTTCTGTTGGACCAGGAAGTCTTAGTACGTGCTGGATACTTGTGGTAAATAATAAGCAGACAGATCATCTTAAAATCTTCATCAAGGGCTTCTTTCTGTGTCGTAAAAACCCACACAAGCAGAAGATTAATTATTCTAATTCTTTGCAGGCCACCTTTAGATACCGGTAGCACTTATGACAAATGAGGCTCAATTAGCCAAGTAATGTTCTCTCCCACATTGCGTGGCCGTGTGGGAGATGGAAAAGGTGCTCGATATCTCACGTTACCCATCTGCTCTGCACCTAATTAGTGGGGTCTGATGAATGGTTCCATTTGAGTGTGACTCAGGCGCTGACAGTGGCAGGAGCCCCAGCCCGGGCGGGCTGGGTAGGTGGGCAGTGCCGTTTCCTGGGTAGGTGGGCAGTGCCCTTGCCTGTGTGATTGATGTGTCTCAAGAAGTGCCAGCAGAACCAGAATACGTACAGTCAAATCCCCGGGGCACTTCAGCTCTTCAGGAAAGGTGTCAGAGTCTGGGCTATAACTGGGGGCTTCTCAGATGAGATTGGCTGCAGTCAGGGATATTTTGTCCCACTCTCTTTGTCTGTGTGCCAACAGCTACAGTTGTCCATAAACTCTCTGCTGGGACCTGACTCACAGCAGATAAAGATGTGTTCTTTGCAAATGCAACACTGAGGTGTTTGCCTGCTTAAAGTTCTTTGGAACGAGTGGTTTGGGGTTGAGGAGTGTAGTTTAGACAACTTTGTGCGCACACCTGTTGGATGGGTTTGCAACAGAGAAACCTTTACGTTGATGGTGCAGGGAAGCAGACCTGAGGGCTGTATCAGCTCCTCTTGCCTTTCCTGTCCAGATCCAGCTCCATTTTGAGAGCCAAATGTCCCACTGGAGTCTGAAATATCTGAGGTGCAGCAGCCACGTGGTGAAGTGTCTGTTACATCAGAGTTGAGCTTCCCAATGATTTGCTGCTCTGCACGCCTGGGGTCCATCTCCTCTTTCACCTTAAGGAAATGTTTTCCTTGTGAGATTCCCAGCCAGAGCCCTTTCCCCAGTGAGCCAAAATTCAGGAAGGTTTAATGTCTTGAGGACAACTGCCAGAATTTTCCCTGCTAGAGACTCCTGTGCTGCCATACTTGCCTCTTTGGTATCTGTGACCTCCTGAACTTTCAGTCCAGCTGGAGTTGTCATGTTACACAAAACCATTGATCCTGTCTAGTACCACTATTGTTGGAAACTTTTTTTTTCCTGGCAGTTAACTGATCCACTGACTGTAACCAAACTGCTTGAGGACAGAGTTTAATATCCTCAGTTGGCACCTCAGCAAGGCTTAGCAAAATGCTGTATTGTGGAGCTGGACATTGGGTGTAATCTTCTCTGGCTGCCTTTTTTATTGAAATGCTATGAGCTTACAAATTCAGTATTTCCCTCATTTTCTGTTTTGAGATGTCCAGATCAGCAGAAGTAGGAACATGGGAGAGAAATGGAGTTGCAAAGGCAGTATAGCATTAGGTTTGGGGTCCAAATCTAAAACTTTTACTATGCCTGATACTGGGAACTATTTGTAGGGAACATGTGTGGTTTTTAGCGATGAACAAACCATGTTCTGATCAGGAAAGCTTTTTTGGCTTAGTGATTCCCTTGCAATGACTGGCTGATACATGGTGGGGTAGTGGGATTCTGTGACCCCCCTGCCTGGTCAGAGTGTTGACTGTTATTTGTCTTTGGTTAGGGTTGTTTAATAAATCAGGTGATTGAGTATCTTGCTTGTTTCTAACTCAGGCATGGGGATTGGCTAGCTGTGTGTGCTAACACTGCTGTCTGTTTCAGCTGGGAAGGGCTACCCCTGCAGCACATGTAACATAGTGCTGAACTCCATAGAGCAGTACCAAGCTCACATCAGTGGCTTCAAACACAAGAATCAGTAAGTAATGTTCTTGTCTAAGTGTGTTTCCAGCCTCACTGTTCAAATCGATGGCCTAAATATAACCTAAAATGCAGTTTTGAACACGTGTTTCCAGCTCACTTCCAAACAGAACAGCAGGGTCTGTGCAGGCTCTCTGTGCGTCCTGACGCTGCTCCGGGAGCTCCCTCTGCAGACAGCCCAGCCGTGCTGCCGATGTGGAAGTGCCTCCAGTTGCTTTTGGTTCCTAATAGTTCAGCTCAGCACAGACCTTTGCAGTGAACCTGATACCTATTAAACACAGTTTCTCTTAACAACTGAGATTCTAATTTAATTAAGGACTGGCTCAGTGGAGATCTGCTTGCCATTCTAATCTCTGCTGGGATTGTTTTAAAATTTGGCATATAGTCAGCACACTCCAGAAACCTGGACTGTATTCCTGAACTCGCTCTCACAGCTGGCAAGTTAAATAATGACATCCCCTGCATATATTATTAATTGAAAAAAATTAGACTGACAGATGATTAATACCAAAAATACTTGTTCTGGAGACTGTCAATCTTTAATTTAAGAGCCTTCGCTAAAAGAGGCTCAGTAATGAGCCTGGGTTGGTTAGAAAGCTTCTTAGAAGGAAGAGGTATTAGGAAATCCTACCTGAAGGAGGGCAGGCTCCTAGCCAAATTCCCCAGAAGGGACAGGAAGAAAACTGGGATCTCTTGTTGCTCGTCTATGGAATAATGGCCTCCTGGTCCCTCAGCTCTGGGGAGTACTTGATGGGAAAACACCTTTCATCCCAGGCAAGTTCCAGCTCTCAAACAGTACAACTAGATCAGCAAATAGGAAGTATCCCCTTCTAGAGAGGTAACACTGAGGATGTTCCCAACACACACACATTAATGTTCCCTTTAAGGACACTGCTATTGTCGAAGCTGTTGCAGCCACACAACTCCCTTTCAGAAAGCTGCTCTGGATTCAGCTGTGCAGTCCTGTTCCAGCTTCTGCAGCCTGCAGAGAGGCAGGATGCTTGCTTTGTAATGGGAGCTCTTTAGCAGTCCTTGAGCTGTGCCGCAGCTAATTCTGCCATGCTAAAGGTGTCTATTTACACACAGGCACAGAAGGGCAAGGATTCACTTGGAAGATTTTCTGGCAAGTTGTTGCCTTGGCTGCAGTGGGCTGTTGCTCTGCTGACAGCCTTGCCTGCTGAGCAGTGATTGCAGCTGGCACATTTCAGAGCATTTGTGACATTGTCTCCTTTTTTTCCTTTTTCTTGCTCCCTTCCATGTGCAGGATGCCAGGAGCAGTGCCGGTTGTCGGACCATTCCCGCCACAGCAGTATGTCCGGGAAGAGTCAACTGCCCCAGGAGGCTACAGTTACTTCAGCCAAGACTTCTAGAGCAAGTTGCAGCACTATTCTTGGAGTTGTTGGTGGCCCCAGAACGCACATCCTTTGCCAGCCCACAATGGTTTCATTATCCCTCTGGATAAGCAAAACCCTACCCTCCTGTATACACCCGTTGAGCAGAACGGGGACTGAATTTGTCAGGAAAAGGATCCAGCTGGAAGAGACTTGCTAGACAGCAAATACTTCACTCCCTTAGAGTAGTTTTCATTGTGTAATTGCTTCCTGTGAAGGTGGGTGCGGTGTGAGAGGAAGTCTGTATCTGGTGTAAGGAGGGTTTGGCAGCAAGCTGGTAGTGGCACCTCCTCCCTGTCCCCACTCTGGAGGGCTGCCCATCTTGCTGCTGGACTGCTCTCGGAGGGACACCAGCATGCACAGGTACCCCCGGGCATGACAGGAGGGGACCTGGAGCCTGGCTGTGGGACCAGAGCCACCCACATGGCCGGGAGGCTGAGGATGGAGCGTGGCCCTTGTCCCCCGGTGTGCCCTGGTGTTGGTGTGCTGTTGGCCCAGCTCTGCTCCTCCCTGCCCTGGGCCAGGGCTCTGGCTGCCTCGCCAGGCTGAACTCCTTTGCCTTCCGGGCTCGCAGGCATGGGACAGAGCAAAGAGCCACCCACCAGCCACATCCTCCACAGAAGAGCCACAGTCCCCTGCCCAGGCCGCAGCCAACTCTGTGGAGCCAGTTGCTCCTCCAGCAGCACACACGGGGGTCCCTGCCTCAGCCAAGGGGAGCGCAGCCCTGGCCACAGCCCCAGCCACTGCCATCCCTTGTGGTCTTGCTGGCTCCAATGAGTAAATCAGGTGCAGATGTGGAGTCAAGACCGGGTGCCTGCTTACAATTAGGGGCTGGGAAGATTGGGGTGGCCCCGTTCCTGCCTTGCAATTCCTTGCCATGGCTGCTACTTTACCGGGATGAACCCCCAATGTTGTGCAAGGGACAGGGCTGGTGAGCAAAGCTCCTGCTTGCTTGGCCTACAGATGGGCACTGTGATGCCCAACTCAGCACATGGTGTGTGCCATGTCCCCACGGGGAGCAGCACACATTCTGGCCCCGTGCAACTCGTTCCCTGTACCAGCTGTAGCACTCCCCCACACAGCTGGGGCTGGAAGAGGTGGCGGGGCTGCAACAGGGACGAGGCATGACACTGCCCACTGTCCTGCCAGATCACCACCCTCAACTTGTATGTTCCCCGCTCAGCCGTCACTGCCCCAATCTGTGGACGCTTCTGTGCCATGCTGGGGGCTTGGTGAAGCCTGTGCTCCTGGTGTCCCTGTCCTGCAGCCCCTGCGCTGGGCCCCACATTCTTGGCTCCCCAGAGGGAGCAGCAGGTTTATGTTTGCCAAGTTCTGCCTGGTTAAACCTTAACCGAGCTGGGTTGCTCCATCAGTCCCTCTCTGCCAGAGATAAGGATGGGCAGGCAAGACCAGGGCCTGGTGGGATGTGCTGCCCCGAACCTCGCTGCTTGCCTCCAGGACAGGACCCAGCCCCTGCAGAGCGCCCTGCCTGGGGGTGCTGCCTGCCCCTCCAGCTTGCCCCCTGCCTTCCTCAGCGGCTCCCTGCTGATATGAGGACAGCAGGTTGTGGCTGGGGCTGAAAGCTACCATGCCGAAGCCAGTGGGACTGGATGGAGTTGGATGCCCTTGTGCTGGGGCTTACCCCTGTGCTCCAGGACTGACCCACTCCCACAGTGCCAGAAGGTTCACATCACCCCAGCACATGGCATGAGCCTGCTCAGCCTCAGATCCTATACACGTACAGGGTACGGTGAGCTGGGGCTTCTGTGCCCCAAACAAGAGCCGTTCAGGGCAGGCCAAGAGAAACTTCCAGGAGGAAAGAGCCCCCCAGGCTCCGGCCCCCACAGGAGCCACCGCGCCGCGCGGGCTCTGGCTGGCCGCAGGTGCCACCGCAGCGGGAGTGGCGGGGAGTGCTGGGGCCAGGCACAAGGGGCGGCTGTGTTCCCGCAGCTCCGGCTGCCTTCCAAGAGCAATATTGTTGGCACCAGGCAGGCTCCCTGCACCGGCAGCACATACATGGGCCTTTCATGAGGGGAGTGGGGATGATTTACTGCCTGGGGGAAGGAGCAGGGGCGGGAGGATGGAGCCGCAGCATGCCGGCGCCCGGCCCCTTGTGCGTGCCCGCTGCCGCGGGGCCCCGCACATGTAAGCAAGGCCAGGGGGTCGTCTCCAAACGGGGCATGGGGCAAGAGCGGGTCCCTCTGCCCCATCTGTGGAGTTCTGGGAACACATTCATCTTTGGGCACGCCGCTGTGTCTGAGCTAAGCAACCACGGGTCTCACATCCCTTGTGGTGCCACAGTGATGGGAGCAGCCCATAGGCTGGGGGAGACAGGGGTACCAGAGGAGGGTGCTGGGTGCACCCACACCGCAGAGTGCTGTGCTGGCACAATCCCCCCTTGTTGAGCTGCTGGCGTGGCAGAGGCCGTTGTGGTGCTGCTGGCAGCGGGTGGCAGGCGGTGGGGCTGGGCTGCCGTGAAGGGCTTTTTGTTTGCCGTCAGTTGCTGTTATAAATCAAGCCAGGCAGCCCAGCCCCGGCCCAGCACTGCCCCACGGCAGGGAGGTGACCAGTTCCCAGCCACCTACAGCAGAGCCCCACCAAACCCTGGCCTGTGCCTGGCATTGCCCTGGCCAATGGGGATACTGGGTGAGGTGCCTGCGCTGGTCTGCTTGCCCTTCTTCCACTCAGCATTGGGGAACCCTGGGATACAGGGAATCTCCGTGTTCATCCCAGGCTGTGGCTCCCACAGGCTCCAAGCTCTCCCTGGTGTTCCCAGTGCTGGGAACATCCCCTTCTCTCTGGTTTTAAAACCAATTTGGTTTTGGTTCGAATTGAGCTGAACCCAACATTCTTCTGTGCTTCCGGCACGCTGTGAACTCTGCAGGGGCGGCCGCTGCTCCGTGAAATTGATGTTCTCCTCCGCTTCACGCATCAGCAGGAATGAACAGCTGCTGAGGGCTGCTGGCCCCGGGACTGCTCTGTGCACCCCTGCACCCCAAGGGGACACCAGCATGGGGAGCAGCACGGGGTGAGAGATTGTAGCACCAACCAGACCTCACAGTGAAACTGTCATGCTGGAAGTTGCTGGTTTGGCACAGTGGAGCAGCACGGACAAGGCTGTGCCCAGGACTCGCGGTGTGGCCTTACGGAATGAGGGGTGACGGTGACAGCGCACCCCACTCACATGGCCTCAAGATCCATGCCAGGCATGGGCAAGGCTGTGTGTCAGGCTCAGCACAGCCCTGGAAGGTCTTGCTGGGAAGCAGAAAGGTGGCAAAGCAGATGGCAAAACAGCAGAGAGCAGCTCTTAGGGCCAGACCCTGGCCGTGTACTGGGGACACTGACCCCTCTTGGTGGCAGCAGGATGCTGAGGGGACATTGTTCCTTGGGACCACACCAGCTCAAGAGCGTCTGAGGCCAGGCTTCCCCCAGTGCCCAGGGGTCCTGCGTGGGCCAACGAGCAGCAAGGCCTGGGCATGGTGGGGTCTGCCTGCCCCAGCACAGGCAATAGCATAGGGAAGGTGAGGGCGAAGTGTTTATGGGTCGGATTAGGCCACTCCAACACTGGCTCGCATCTTAGCCGTGTTTTATGACGCTCCGTTATGGGCTCCTAATGAGGGTCACAGCCACTTTATGGCACCGACAGCGATAACGCTACAACTAATTATGGCACAATTAGTGTGTGGCCTGCTGGGCATCCAGCAACGCTCAGCACCCAGCCCGGGCGACGACACCTGCTTGGGGCTGGAGTGCTCCCACTTCCAGCAACTGGGGGGAAACGGAGGTGGCCTTGCCCCCTGTTCCATCTGCTGCTCTGCGGTCTGTCTGGGGGACGGCACAGGGGAGCAGCCCCAAGTGTTTTGCAGCCCCTGCGTTCCCTACCCGCGAGGGGAGGCTGCACCGGCGGGGCCGGGACGGAGGGGCCCGGGGGCCGCCTCTCGCTGCTGGGGGGAGGGCCGGTACTACACCCTCCCACTCCCCCCGTCCAGCTCGGCGGCGGGTCGGTTTGCAGAGGTGCCGGCGGAGCGGGGCCGATCCCCGTCCCCCCCTCCCGCCTCCCCAGCGCTCCGGGCGGGGCCGCTGTAACCCGAGCGCGTCCCTACAAAGTGCCCGCGCCCCCGCGGCGGCGGCAGAGCGGGGCCGGAGCCAGCCCGGAGTGAGCCCCAGCCCTGCCCGCAGCCGCAGCC
>VZRS01003143.1:277992-435557 GCA_013398055.1 Ifrita kowaldi | reverse complement strand
TGGAGTCACCCCAAGACAGGGGGCTCTCGGTGAGGGGCTGGGGTGCTGGGGGCTGGGTCCCTACACACACTGCTCTGTTGGGAGTGTCTGCTCCCAGGTGTTGGCGGGAGGCCGACGTTCACATCGTGTTTCCAGCCGCGAGGTGATGCCACCGGCAGCACAAACGCGCAACTCCAGTTGTGTTGGGTCACCCGGGCCCTTGCTGAGTGGGCACCTGTGTGCGGGCAGCCTGGTGCCACAGCCTGGCTGGTGACTCCTCGGGAGGGAGAGCACCTTGCACGGGCTGAGGGAGGGCTCCTGGAGGGAAGCAGCCTGCAGGCACTTCATGGGGATGTGATGTTGTTCCAGGCATTCAGTTTATCGGGCTTGAGCTTGCTGACACTTCTGTTTGAAATGGTGTGCTTGGGGAAATCCATATATCTGAGGGAAACCAGTGGTTCAATATCTACCTCGTGATTAGGTGTTTCTCCCAGGTACCAGAGCTGAACTCATTTTCTTGCGTGTTTATCTCACGTCATTTGTGAGGGAAAAAAAAGTCTATTATCCCATGGATGGTGCACTCCCTCCTCTGCAAGTGTATTTGCTTAGCAAATTGCAGCATTCCATTGCTAAAGCAGCCAAATGTGATAGATTTCACTGTTTTTAAAATCATTTTATATGCTTATTTATACTATCCAACAGGTATTAGGGCACCTCTGGTCTCAGGTCTTCCTCTGCCTCCTAGGCAGCTTATTCTTCCATTTGAGTTAGTGGTCCAAAATTGAGCTTAGTGATCTGAAATATCCTCTCCTAGTTTAATCAATGCAAGTTAACTGTAAAATCTTGGGATAAGCTCAAATGTTCTCTGGCATAACTGTATTGCTTCTATGTTTTCTTTTGTAATCTAACTAAATTTCTACTGTCAGTATGTTAGAGTAAAAGGATGGAAATTCGTAATATCAACACAGGCTCTTTTGGTAGCTTCTGGATGACATTTTTAGCGTAGCTGAGTTGAATTCTTGCCTGTGCCACTACACCCTCTTCCTTCACGTTCTTGGGTTTTGCATATTCCCTGTTAGGGGGAATGTTTTAAGTGTATTTAGCTTTATGTAAGAAGCTTTTGAACCTTTCAGTGAAGGTGTTATAGCCAAATGTCAAAACATGGCTTTGGGCACTTAAAATAGTCTCAGTACTAATGAGCTTTCCAGCTAAGAAAGTTGATTTATTGTGTAGCCTGGCTTTTAATCATGCTGTAACAATGGCAGTTCAGTAAAAACAGTGTCTCTGCAACATCAGAATATTAACTTTGAATTCTGACACCTTAACCAAAATGAAATTCTGTGTTTCAAAGGCAGTTTGATGTGCTAAGGGGAAGGGTATATTTAGAGATGGAAACAATCCATACTCACTGCAGCTATACTGTCTGTTATATATTTCGAAAATAATCTTTTAAGAAGTATCTCTAATTTTTGAGATAAAAGTACAATGTCACTATGCAAGGTCAGCTTTAATGGAGAGAGAACTGACTTTCAGTATCTGATTACATGGAAAGCTCTAGGGCTTTAATCTGGTTTCATGACTGTGTGTTCAAGTCTGAAATAAATCTGTTCTGCTTATTCGGACTTTTAAGAGTATCATCTGTCAGAAACTGATTGCCATTTATCTGCAGCACATGGAATGTTTGAAATCACGGTGACTGTTGAAGGGAGGCTATTTTATTTTTTAAATCTTTCTGCTATGGTAAAAGCAGACAGATTTCTCAAGAGCACAATGTTAACTGTGTCTCTGTGCTTTCTGAAGGTGATGGGGGAAAATGGACCCCATTTTCTATGAAACTGATTTCCACGAGTGTGGTAGCAGTGGTGTGGTGAAGTAGGGGCAGATGTAATGTCAGAAACTGCTCCCTGAATTGAGATTGGCTAGACTTCATCCTTGCGAGAAACCTTTTAACAGCCTTAGTTCACCTGTACATTTAACAATTTTGGAATCAGATTTTTTTTTTTTTTTTTCAAAATGAAATGCATTTAACCAGATAAAGTCCTGATTTACTCCCACCCCTGTTTAAAGCACACTGAATTGATTTTTGATCTGTCTCTGACCAGCCGTGCACCTTTGATCTCTCTTGTGATGCAGGTAATTTTAAATAGCTGACACAGTGCAGCCCTCTTGTCTGCAAATAGTTCTGAGAGGCGTGTATCCACGTTTTGGATTTTTGTTTTCCCCTGACCTTCAAAGTTATATTTTTGGTCTCTGTCAAACCTAGTGAGAGGATGGAGGACAGGCAGTACAGCTCTTAGTTTCCTTCCATTGTTTGTCCTAATAAGTGTCCTAACCTTTGGTTTCTGTCTCTTCTTTCCAGTGCCTCAGGTGAAGAAAATATAAGTTAATTTACTTTTTTGTGAGCTTCATCTTTAAAGTAGAGCTTTTATCATCTTAGAAATGAATAGAGAACTTCACTTTGCTTCTCTTTTAAAAACTAAAAATTATGAAATAAAAAAATAACCAAGCAATGTCTATCTCTGTAACACGTCCAGGGGTAAGAAATAGAACAAGGGTGAGGTAAGACTTGTTTGCAATAGTGAAATGGGGCATATTTGTGATACTACAGTACTCCTGGCAAAGGCTTCTGGTGCTTTAGGATTCCTTATGAATCAACCACTTCGTGCTCTTCTTTTTCACTTGTTAGTTGGTCTTAATTAGAGGAAGAATTAGAAATGCTAAACAAAAGTTGGCCTTGTGCTTAAAAATTGAATGGATTTTAAAAATTGGCTGGCAGTATTGTAGCAAATTTAGGTTAAGCAGTCTGAAGAAGTATAGAATTAGTTTAAGGTTTTAGTATCCTTTTCTGCATATAAAAACAATTTTCAGGAGCTTATGTACTAGAAAAATGGGACTGTCACATAAAGACATAACACATTGTACAGCTGGCAGGAAAATGCCCAGTTCAAGTTATAGCTTCAACATGATCTTTCTTAGAAATGTCTTTTCTGATCTGTGTATAAAATAAAGACTGGTCCTGCCAGATGACTGGGAAGTTGAGGACTGCAGATTTTAAGATTTTTCCAGCATGGGAATGTATCTCTTTTAGTTGAGACAAACAAATTACACTGGAATGCATTCATGGTCTGTATCAGCAAGTATACCTTAACTTAGTTATGTCAAAAAGAACATACACTGTGGTATATCAAAAAAAAAAAAGGATGTCACTAAAAACACTTTGCTAATAAATTTCCAGGGTTTTGGGTGAATGTGAAAGTAGGCTTTCTTTAGTGGCAGAGTTATGTTTACTTAAGTCTCAACATGATTTTTTTCTATGTTTAAAAAATGATTAAAGATTCATGAATGAAGTCAGACTTCAGATAGCAAGAAGAGTGTAAAATGGCACAGGCTTCGATTGCAGGAACTTTCTGGTTCATTCTGTAAGCTCTGCATCTCTGAGGAGTATCCTGCCTGTATTTACAGCCAGTCCTTGCTGAAAGAATGTGATCGACCTTGGGCTGGCTGGCAGCTTTATAGGTAGCAGGGGGATAGGGGGATGGTTATTTTTCACTCCATTTGGAAGTTGCATGGAGTAGCAAACGCCCGTAGCCCGCGCTGTGGGGCTGTGCCGACTCTGAGGCACAGGTGGGAACGGGTGGTTGCAAACTGTAGCAGTGAATGATGGCAGCAGCAGACCTGGCTCCCGTGTGGTGGTAGCTAACCAGCTATGGCTCAGGCTATCAGCTGCCCAGAATAACTGAGCTGCAGAATTCGTGGCAGGATGATGAAAAGTGTGCGTTTCTTTACACGAGAATGCAGAAGCAGCCATGGGCTCTCCACAGCCCCCAGCCCCCTCCGTGTAGAAGCTGGGAAACACTTGTTGGAGTTAGCCACTGTGCCTGTGTGGAGCAGGGCAAAGAGTTAGAAGCGCTCGTTCAACGAATCAGCTCCTACATGGGATGAAACAAATCACTGCAGATGTCTACTTACATTTTCCCCATCGGCAAAATGAGGATATTGCTATTGCAGAACTTCTGTCAAATGTGTGGTTGAGATCTGGTTAGTAGTGTGGGTGCTCTTTTTGAAGGTGAAGTCTCACTTTAGCTTTGTTCATGGTAATAAGTCAAGAGCCAGTTCTGAAGAGATGAAGTCAAGACTGAAATGGGAACATATGTGAGATGGCGTCCTAATACATTGGGCAAACCACAGGGTATTACTTTGGTATGACAGGTAGCCTTTCTGTAAATTGACTTGTTTGTATGCAGCCTATGACATGGAAGTGATGAGAGACGGTGCAGCCTCTAAGTACTATAAATGTGCTTTGATTGATGGTGCATACTTCTTGACTCACAGTAGGGAGGAGGTCAGTGAATTAAGCTGAAGGGTACTTGAAGCTTTGTGCATGTGGGGGTTGAAATTAAAGTTGGGAGCAGTGACCAGACTTGCCAGATGACATTAGAATATTTACTGAAAAAAAAAAAAAAAGGCATTTAATGTGGGATAAAGAGATAAGTTAAAAACACTTGAGGCATAAAGCATAGTGAAAAGCCATGGAGTTTCTTTAAGATGGTTTTAGTATGTAGCTGAAATGAAACTATTGAAAGAGATCTAATTTGTTTTCATTACTGTAGGAGCCAAAATGTCTACTAATACAGTATTTATGTTTGTGGTAATATCTTTCTACCATTGTGTATCTCTATAAACTTTCTGTTTAAGAAAACGGCTAAACAAAGCAAAACAGAAAAACCTCTCAACCCGTCCTCCGTATGGCAGTAATGCAGAGCTTTTTGGGCCAGGATACATGTCTCCTGCTGTGTTATGCTGGTGAAATACAAAACAGAGAGATCTCTTTCTGAAGAGCAAGTTTAGAGATGAATCTGGCAGATTGTTGGCTCCAAGGCAAACTGAAAGGATCAGAGAAATTTGCTGAAGGCATGGCTGGGGTGAGTGCCTCCTTTCTTACAGCGAGGGTGTTTGAGCAAGAAGACTTGGTGATCTCCGTGCTGATGACTTTGCCCTGAAAAGAGAGGTTCTCAGACCATTTGCTTTCCCCAGGGTCTGGTGTCTCCCAGGGGTTTGGTGGTACAGCTGCACTGGCACACTTCCTAATGTACTTGTAATAGCAAAAAACCACTTTCTCTGAAGGAAGTATATTCTGGTTTGACACGTGAAATGAAATGCAGCAATAAAAGCATTCTTAGACACTTATACTGGGCTAGAAATACAGCTATTTTAACAGGAAAAACAGTAGAAATGTGGAGTCTTTTCTATTTAACTGGTTGGTTGCAACCTTTCCTTGTATTGCAGGCAAATGTGCAGAACCTATACAAAATGCATTTTATTGAAAGCATGTGGGAAGGCAGAGTCTTCTAGTGCATCCTCAGTTTTAAGGGGCCAACAGACAGACTTGCTAATGAGGGCAGAATTGGGGGATGTTGTTGGCAGGGCAGACACTAGAGAGGTTAATAGGGTAGAAAAGAACATAAGCAGCTCTCAGTGAAATGGTACCCTACTGTGGTGAAACAGGAAGATGGTAAGAATCTGAAATCTGTTTGAGTAAATTATAAAAGAAGGTGTTGCTCTTCAGCAGGATAACTCTTAAAATTAGTTCACTGCAAGTTGAAAGGAAGCCCACGTGGAGAGTCCATTTTGGAGGACTGTTGGAGATGGAGGAAACTTTGAAGTGGTTTCTAGTGCTTTACGTGGTGCAGAAGCTCTTAGTGCAGGTCTTTCCTGTTCTGAGACCGTATGTTGGTGTTTTATTCATTTTATGGTTAGAGTTAAGTATGTTCAGGTGCAGAAACACGTCAGAAAAGAGAAAGAACCTTCATTTATTTTTTACTACTAAAGATTAAAAATACCTTTAGGTAACTATACGTTCTGATGTTATGCTGCAGCAGTCTTGGCTTGTGCTTTAAGTTGTAAATTTGTCAAATAAGGAAACAAAGTCTGTGCTTGTTTGTTTGTTTCTCTAGTCAGATGGTCTTCAGGTCCATCTAAGAGAAGATTGAGGAACATCAGTGAAAATATGTTGTCATACCAAAGAAAATGCTTTTGAATTTTTGAAAGGGGAGTGACATAGCAAAAGATAATATTGTAGTCTTGCATTATTTATGGTGCCTGTAGCTTTGAAATAAATCTTGTGATGTTAAGGCTGTCCTAAAATGAACTGGAATAGTACATTTCTGTAACTCTGATTTCTTACTTTGTCTATAAAGCAGATATAGCAAGCTTGAGACTTGTTTTAAGCTCACGTAATAAAAGGAGGGGAGAAAACCCCTCAAATTCCATAGCTCAATAAAATAAGGCAAATCTGTAGAAAAACAACTCTGTTGCAATTTGATGTCAGTTCTGCACTACAATCTTTTACCACAGTGCAGCATTGTAACAATAAGCTTCAGTCATCACTGTCTTTCAGCTTACCTGACTGTGATAAGCAGCACAGTATTTATTTCTGCCTTTATGTAAACATTATGCTGCAAGTGGTTCATGACAGCACTTCAGCAAGCTGTGTCATGTGAGGATACTTGAGAAATGCATCAAAGGAGCTGACATTCTTGCACTGAGGTTGAAAAAGGTTGCAGCACTTTTCTTAAAGCCAAGAAGCTTCAAGGGGAAGATCAATCTGAATTTGTTACATTTTCTAAGTCTCTTTGTGCCTATTAAAAAGGACAAGATTCTGTCAAGCTAGCTGCATTTTCAGCTTAAAAAAAAAAGCCAGAGTTAAATGGGGCAAACCAGCTAAACAAAAAAACCCTTTCAGAATATAGCATGAGATGCAGCTAAATTTGGAGTTCTTAACAGCAAGCAGCTGCTTAAGTAATTAAAGTATATAAGGTGCTACTGACCAAAGCAATTAGTATGTAATTTCATTAATGGTGTTAGGATTGCAGTAACAATATTTAAGTCTTTCTGTCCAAATCAAGATTGCAGGCAATTTGTGCCATGTCCAGGATGAGGTTGGGAGCAGTGCGATGTTCGGGTGTGTTACAGCACCACTGTCTGAGGGGATCTGTAACTGCGCAGCGGCGTCTTGTACCGGCTGCGCCTTGTTAGCCCTCCTAATTAACACACCTTGCTCGAGAATTTACATGTGCATGCACTTCTACATTTTTTTAAGCTAGGATGGTAATAAGTTTATACATAAAACAAGGCTTCATGGGGACTGCTGATTTTTTTGTTTATCTTTGGAATAATTTGTGAGCTTGCTGCTTTTCAAGAGCAAAAGGGAATTACTGTTTTTGTGTATATTTTTGTGGTTTGTCCTTAAGTGGTTGAAAAACCTTGGAGAGCTCAGGCATGGTAGAGTCTTCCAAGTCCCTCTGAAATCTGAAGTACTGTAGATGATGGGTTTTTAAGCTGCAAGGCCTGCAACTCACAGACAAGTGGGTGATGAGCACAGTGACTACAGGTAGGTAGCTTCTAGGCTCCAGAATAACCATAAGTATTCTTCAGAAGACGACAAGGAGTTTTAGAGCCTAGGTAGAAAGAATACACATCAGAGGGAGAACGTGGAATATGCTAAAGTCCAAATACAGGTCACCTCTGAGGCTAGGGTAGCATCACTGATGAGTCATTCGGTCGGGGAGCCGAAGCTGGGAAAGCTTTCTGCTGGGACACCTGTGGGTAATACTCCCATGGTGGCTAACCTGGAGGTGCTGACTTTGTTAAAAAGCCACTGAGAGAAGTCCTTCAGAGCCTTCGGGCTTTACAGCAACACTTCTGGCCTACCTTGAGCTGTGTCCTGTTGATGCAGTGCCTCTTTCTAGGTCTAAGGCTTTCTAGGTCTGTAAATATGTGGGCGTGCTTTTGGCAGAGCAAACTAGTCTTCTCTGCTTTTCTGGGCTGTATTTCAGATGTGAAACAGAGCGAGGTGAGCAGGTTGTCTCACCTCTTGAGAACACTGACCCTGTGCCCACAGGTTTTTGGGGCGTCTCTCCTAAGAGGAGTGGTGGGGGTGAGTTAAAGCAGCGCAGTGCAGGACATTGGTGCCTTGCAAGCTCGTTTGAGCATGCTGGTGACATTCTTGTCATGTGGGGGGTAAAGGAACTGGAGACAGCCTCATAAGAAGCGATGGTCTGTTAACAGAGTACCCTTGAGGGAAAATACCTTGTGTCCTGCTTCCAGCCTTGTTCTGTGTGCGTGCAAGGAGGGGAGTCTAGGCACGGGATTGGGCTCCATGAACACTGACTTGATGGAGAAGAGCAGCAGGCTGGTTCCCCAAAATCACGGGGTATCCCCTGAGTACCTGAACCAGGAATGCACACAACTTGTGAAATCAGGCACATGGATCTCAGAAGGAAAACAGGCATAATGGACAAGTTTGTTTTGATTCACGCTGAGCTGCGATGAGTCTTCTGCATAGCACACCTGCAGCTTTTGCCTCTGAGTGAACCTGATCTTGACTGATTTTCACCAGTGCAGCTTACCTGTGGGATTTAAATCGTGAAGGACCAGACTTTGCCTAGCTGAAAAAAAAAAAAAGAAACTGCATTTGGTGAGTTCAGAAGAAACATTAGCACATTTCTGGTTTTCTTAGGCCTAAATAGAGTTAGGCTGATGTTATTGATTTTCCGTAAAGTTTTGAACGGTTAATGTAGATTACTTGTGCTTTTGTATTGTTGCTGCTTTCAGGGTTGGTGGTGGTGGCGTATTCCTCGATTGGGGTTGGGGTTTTTTTGGTTGTTATTTTATGTTAAAAAAAAAACAAAACAGGTTGACTAACGGGAGTTCTTGGAACCAGTGTAGTCACAGTAGAGGGAGGCATCACAGAGCTTTCATAAGTGACTGTTTTCCTCCTGAGCGGAGTGGGGTACAGACACCTTCAGCGGTGGCTCCACACCGCCATTTGGGATGAGACTGCAGCAATATGCTTTGCCATCTGGGGATCCATGCGGCAGGACTGTGGCGTTGCCTTCGCACGCAGTGGAGGTTCACGCTTCGTTACAGCAGTAATTCCTCACAAATTATCCACCCTTTGCTGGCAAGGCCAGGGGAGATCTCCTTGTTCTGCACCCCAAAGGACGAGCTTTTTCAGAAGCGACTGCTTGGCTTGCCTGAAAGGAGAGCCTGAGATAGATGCCTGATTTGGGGACAGTGTATCTGTGTGCAGATGAAATTCAATGCATGCCCCAAAATGCTGCTCCTTTAGTGCAGGGCAAGGAAATGTAGGAAAAGCTTATATAGAGGTGCTGCCTAGGCAATAAGAGGACATCTGGATGGCAGCTGCCTTCGTCTCTGAAGTGAAGCTAAGGTACTCAGGCTTGCTCATCGTTCTTTGTCAGGTACCGGGTTTAAAAGCCAAGTCAGAGGCAATTTCTAATGTTCTACAAGGAAATACATTTTAATCCCCAACAGGCTCTTAAAGGAGGCTTTTTTAATGCAGTGTTGCAATTTCAAACAACTCTCCCCCAGTTTAGTCTCTTGTAGATAATTTACCAAAATGACAATTGTAGTTAATACTAAACTATTAAAGCAACTGATAAAAAGAAACCAAAATTACCCTGGCATTTAAGCATTTTACTTTTTCGTATGACTTTGGTTCTGTTAAGTTTGACAAGAAGTACCTTAAATATGAAATATTCCTGTTGTCTGCTTTGTAAGTCCATCGGTCATAGCTAGGTAACTATTATATGCTGAAAGCGCAATATTTAATTAACTTGGAGGAATAGCTGATTCATTAATTGCTGTGTGCAACTTTTGGAACTTATATTACATCCCCGAACATGCTTTCTAAGCCAGCAACAAACCCGTTCGAAGCAAAATTTAAAACTCATGGTTTAACCTTAGTAGGAGCAAAGGTTAGCTCGGGTATCAGGTGATGAGGGACACGCCTAATTTAATAATAATAATAACAACAGCAATAATAATAATAATGCTTCAACGCCAGCTCTGCAGACCCATCACTTCCTGAAGAGAACTGCTAATGGACTTTCTGGGTTAATCCAGCCACTTTTTACTTGAAAGCTTTGTTGAAGTTGTTGAGGAGTGGCTTTGAAATGAAACCCCCTATGCAGGAAGCCTGGGGTTTGCAGGCTGCTAGGCAGGGACTTCCCCAAGTAGTCGGGCGATGCTGTCTTGGAGCAGCCGCCGGCACTGGTGCTGGAGCAGGCAGGGCATTGCGGGCTTTGGCTGGAGCTACGGCAGCACGTTAGGAGGTTACGCACGATGTTTCCCAGAGCAGGGATAAAGCCTGGGCTTTCTTGGCTCGATGGGAGGGACTAATCCGTGCAGTGGTACCTATATTGATTTGTAAGGATTGTTCAACTGGGATTACTCAACTGGGTATTATGGTGTTTAATCAGGGAGGGAGAACACAGGTTCCCTAAAGGAAAGCAAGAGATACTTTGACTGTTTTTAACTTTGCCTTTAATAGCTTTAGGTTTACAAGGCACGTGTAGCTCTTCTCATCTGTGTGTATTTTTAACTTCCTTTTGAACTGTGACTTGTGTAGTAGTGTTATTTGTCTGTATTTGATTTGCATATTCACTTTTTTTCTTCTTTTTCTCTGACACGGACAATAAGAAAATATCCAAGTAAAACTTTGGAGAAGCTCTATGAGTAGACATCTGTATATGGGAAATGGTAGAATAAATTGGGAAAAATAGTATTTTTTATTCATGTAAACATAAGAAAAAAATTAATTATTAGGTATTTTAAAGCTTTTTGTTCTGTCTCTAACGTAGGACTATGTAATCTTAATAAAAATGCAACTAAACCTGACCTTTTCTGTATCAAATTGCAGCTCTCACTGATACAGGATATCTTCTTAAAGCCATTCTCTCATAAATATGATTGTCTAATATAATATGCAGTCATGCATTTACCATGTGGCCACCTGACAGTATTTCAAGTCACCTCTCCATTGCCACCCAACGTTGTGCTTCCTGAGCTCTGACTTGTAAGTTCCTTACTAGCTCAGTAGGTTAACGTGGGTTTGCCTGTGGTCTGAAAAGCTCCAGTGGATTTTCTGTTTGTTTTGTATGGGCTGCATGGGCCAGGAGCCCTTCTGCTGCCCAGGTGTTCCCCCACCGCTGTCCTCTTGAAGGATAAGTGACAGTGTTTCTGTGATCATTGTTTTGGGATGTACTGACAGGTTTCTCAGTTTTGCTGTTGAGGTAACACACCGAGAGTGAGGCATCGGGTTAACCTCACCGGGAAGGTAAGACTTGAATGGAGAATCCGTGGGTCAGCTGATCTGTCTGTGTCTTCTGTTCACTCCTTTTCTCTTTTGTCCTGAGTTAAGGGTGGGCCACAATAAGGCTACGGGTTCATGACTGCTCCTCACACAGTTATGACTGAAGCTGTAGCTTTACTTCTGTTCATATCTCCTTTTGGGCTGGGAAAATCCGTCTGGCCTGTGCACCCTATGATGTGTTGCTTTCTTCACCAGTGTAACTGCTCTGTCCTTGAGGGTTTTTTGAGGATTAGTCAACTCCAGCCCCAGGTTTGGCCTCTGAAAGAATATGCCATTCTGCCTTCTATGGTGCTGCTTCTGTCTGGGTAACTGAGGCTGGTCTGGGTTTTCCTTGTCTTGATAAACCCAAACAAAGAAATGCTTTCTTTTTAAACGTCTTTATCAGTCTTTTTCTTAAATTAATGAACTAAAAGCAGGTGGCATGAGAAAATGGTACAGGAAAACCACTGAACCTCATGTTCATGGAAAAAAATTGCAGATGTTACCAGTTAACTTGAATATTAATCTTTTCACTGGATTTTGTAATCTGTGCAAGACTTATGGTTTCCCAGAGGTCTACTTAATCTGGTATTCTGCTTTAAGTGATGTGTGTACTCAGTATTTACTATACAGCAGTGGTTGTGCAGGCATTGGCCTGCAAAGAGAGTTTTGATAGGCCACCAGCTGATTGCTGTTGTCAGCGACAGCTGGACGAGGGTGTGCTCACCCAACAGGACGTGGTGCAGTCCCATTGTGCAGTCACACAGGATCAGCTGCTGTCCTGTTTGACTTTGGGTTCAAACTTTGACCTGATGGTTTTTTGAGGAAGGAAGGTATTCTTTCTTCCCACCCCCCCACACCCCCCCTGCCAAAGTGGCAAATTTCCTTTGAGAAAACAGGTATCAGGAATTCTGTATTCTGAATGGTATGTGTGAGTCTGGAAAAGGGACCGGCCATGACTTACATGTTTTAGACTGGCCGTGACTTACATATTTTAGTTATATCTTTTATCGTTGGAACGTGCGTAATCCGAATTCTAGATGGTTTAGATGTTCTCCTTGGATTTCAAGCCCTTCTCTCATACTGATGCCATTAGTGCCTCAACACTTGCATGTGCCATACAGTCAAGCAAGAGTTCAGCAGTGCTGGTGGTGATAGCCACCTACATCAATTGTCTGTTGAGGCAACCAACATCCATCCACTCCACAAAGGGACCAACCTGACTCTATGATCCTTGGGTTAGAAATGGGATCATGTACATTGGGAGGTCCTTCTGAATGTTGTCTGTGAATAATTGCAGCATCATCAAAGGGCAAAACCATTAAAATCTCCATCAGAGACATGCTTTGCCTTAGTTTGTCCCCATAATTAAACAAATAAACCCTCCTTGTCCACCCTCCCATTCCCCAAATGCCTAGCTTTCATCTTCTCTACTCTTTAGGATGTCAAGCGTTAAGTGTGTGAACTGGATGAGAACAGAATTTTTCATTTTTTAACCTTCCATCTTTTTCTATCAGAATTCCTAAAACTCATTTTCTGCACTAATCCACGTGTACAACTTCATTCCTTCCTGCTGTAGGGCACCTATAACCAGTTGCTCCTGTAAGTCATTGAAGCTTTGGGTTTTTTTATGAGCACCTTTCACATGTAGCTTATTCCTATAGTTGTTACCTAGCAACATTAATTTTGTTCAATTTAGTTTGCCTTCTATTTCAAGAAATCTATCAGGTGTGTTTTAAGAACATATCTGGAGTCTAACCATGAACCTTTAGAAAAGAGGTGTGAAATAATAAAGAGAGTTCTCTGCAGCACCTGTAATTAATGTACATGTACTTGGTGTTACCCATCACAGCCTTCCTGGCAGAAATGGGAATAGATGCATGTGGCATTTAAAAATTACCTGGAGAATACTGGAGCAGTTACAAGTTTGCTGTCGATTTCGCTGTGTGGTGTTTCAGTGTGCTCAAAGAGCACAGACTCCCATCTCAATTTCATGCTATTTTACCAACCAGCATCTCTGTTTCTTGCCCTTCTCTCCACGGCATGGTCCATTTAGCATTTTGCAAGCTGCACATGCACTGATGTGACATTTTGTAGGCCAGCAACCGTAGTTACAGCATAAAATAGAGCATTTCACTTAAGCTGAAGAACATTAGAATGCAATAAAGGAAAGGAGTCTTCAGTGCAGAAGCCCATAAGGAGACTTACAGGGTATATAAAGTTTTGGAGTTCAGGCTTGTGATTTTTAATTCAGACTGTGGCCACTCTGGAGATGGTGATGCCTCCAGGACACAAAGTTGTCTTTGTGTCTTCTGCTTTCACTTGAAACGAACAGAAAAACCCTCTAAGCTTCTAATGTTCAACTGAGGCAGTCTTGATATTTTTATCATTGTGTCTGACAGCCTTCTCTGATCTGGAGAACAGTGTGAAAGCATAGGATTTGCAGATTTTTTTTTTATATTGTCTTTTTGTTTCTTGTGCAAAACTTCCCATCCATATGGAGCTTTCAAGAAATCAGGAGGAGAGAGATTGCATAGAATTGGGGCTGGTATTGGGAATGGAGGGTGTCATTCAGCTGTAGCATCACTGTAGAGGGCACTGTGGGGTTTTTAAAAAATTGTAAGAGATCTGCTTATTATCATCCACCTTCTGTTGCATGTGTCTCTCGGAGGTGTAGAAGCTGCCAAGTGCTAAATACATGCATCCGTAGGGGGCTGTGGATACCAATTGTACAAAAATTGCAGATCAACTGGTGCCTGTGGCATTAGTGGAAGCTGAAACCAGAGTACAGAGGGATGTGAGACATTTGTGTAAACATAGTGAGTGTAGTTACATGCTCAGAGGGAGAAAGTAATAGGGGAGTACGAGTGTTAGCCAGAATGGACTTCTTTTCGCATCATTACAACTGTGTGTGGCCAGTAATAGTATACTTTCAAAAAGTTTTAGTGATTGAGATTTCTGAAAAGTCTTTTGAAAATGGTGTTTGGACATGGTACTGGAGGGACATGCTGCAGTGCTCTTGTGCAAGGGATCCCCTTAATATGAGGAGTTGTCTTATAAAAGGAGTTTGTATACAGACCTCACTGTGGTAATCCTTACCTGCATTTTTGATCATAAAACATGAGATTTCCACAATGCCAAAACCCTTGCAAAACATAATTGCATCACCAGTATGAATCAGAATAACTTACATGCGGTTTTGGAGGATTTGAAACAGGATGTTGAGGTAGATTACCACAAGTATTTTATATGTCCTTTTTTTTTTCCATTTCCAAATCTAGTTAAGTTCTTCTGTTCATTTTACTATAAATGTGTTTTTCCCTGTGTCACCTGTGATTTACATAGTGTTTCACTGCATCATCGATGCAGGATGGTAGGGTATAGCAACTGTGTGTTCTTCTTCTTTCACTGTTTCCATCTGTCTCCTTGAGGGTTAATTCATGTGTGCTGGAAGGGCTGCTAGCCACTTGGATGCCATCCTCTACTCAGCTAACTTCAGCGAAATCTCATATTTAGTTATATCTTAGCTTTTTTGTTTTGTCAAGATGGCTCTTGGATGTGCTGCTCTGAAACTCATTTTGGGGAACTGATTGCTGATGTTAGGTTGTCAAATAGGAACAGGAGATCAATCAACAGCTGCCTTCCCGTATCAAACACTTGTTTATATATGTGCTGTTAGACTTCATATAGTATCAGACTTAATTCCATGGTGACAGAAAAGTGCTATAATCTTTTTATAAATCTTCTACTGAATTCCTAGTAGCTCCTGCATCAATTATCTCTGGGACCTGATACGAGGGATAATGCTGGATGATTAAATTTAAAAATGAGCAAATGAGAAGGAAATTACTTATTTTTTAAAATAAAAGGTTCTTACAAGCCTCTTAAATCACAACTAATTTAGGTCCTGTGATGTTTTTCATTGTGTTCCCTATGAACTCTGGACCATATGTAAAAGGAAAGGGTATTTGCTGAACTGTCACTTAGAGACATGAAATGCATCCTGGTCTGTAGTCCAAAGCTGAGATTCTTTCCCTGTTCGTCGATTTTTCAGTAAATAGAATTTCTGCAATGCAATGAGCCCCTTGACAGCTGTAAAAATACCTGCTTTCTTCAGGAGGCTGGCACAGAAGATGAGCAGGGATCATTTCAGCTTTATGTTGCTTCAGAATAAGTGGGATCCTGCTTAGTCTTGTTAGCTGAGCTTAACATATCAAGGCCAACAACTACCAAAATAAGTAAATAAATGAGGATCTAGGGGATAGAGAAGGGCTAGAAGCAGAAAGGCAAGTGGGACATGGTTAAGCACAGATTAAAGTTCACTCAGGCCTAATTTAGGGGTTATCATCCCTCCTATGTTGTGCTCAAAACCATTAAAAATGTCTTCAAAGTGCTTTGTTCTAGTGGAGCGTGATAGGTTAGCTCCCTAGTTTAGTAGAGTTTTGTAACAAAGTTTTCCTCTTTCCTTGAACTGAACTTTTAAATCTTTTCTTGTAATTGAAATCACAATTTCCTTTACCAAACATGTTACTTGCAACATCCAGTGGAGCTGGTTTCTGAACAAAGCCAAAGTTTAACAAGTTGTGGGCAAAGAAACAAAGTGAAGTTTAGACAGCTGCCAGCGTGTGCTGTTTGGTTCTCATTTGGGAAAGAACATTGCTCACAGAAGAGTCTACAAAACTGCCAGTACCCTGTCCACCACCAGAAGTATGTCAGAGCTAGGTTTTGCAAGTGTTCTGCTTTAAAAATATTAGTCAAAAGCTAAGGGCTGTTTGCATGTTTGTGCATGGAAGTGGTAAGTATCCTCTGTGCTGTTCAGTTGAAGTGAAAGAAAAGACCTTGAATGTCTGCTTTCATACTCCTTGAACTTATGGGGGAATTCAGTACAGATTAAGGAAAATACCCATTTGTATCCCTGGAAGTGCATGTATGCAAGATAGTTGGGGAGCTGGAGGCTCCTCAGCTGCCTGCCACTCTGCCTGCTAGATTCTTTCAGGTTAGTCACAAAATTTGTGTCTGCATGCTTAGAGGACCAGCATGGTGCTGTGCTGCCTCAAAGTCCAATAATTTGCAAATTTTGCTGTTAACCAGCTAGCCTTCTCAAAGTCGGTTTTGTCAACATTTTTTTTCCATGTAGGATTGTCTTGATGGAGGCTGGATCTCACTGGTTGGTAGAGAAAGATACTTTGAAGGATTGCACTGTATATGAAATACCCTTCTGGGCAGTGTACCTGCAGGTGGCTGAAACAGTTAGAAATCCTGTGGAGGGCTTGTTTGACTTTTATTTAATTAAGCTCTGTGGAGAGCCATCACAGTAACATACTGGATTACTTGGCAGGCTGAGACATCTGCTGGCACTTCCGAGGTGTAGGCTACAGCAGTGAGGTTTCCTATTGCATCATGCTGAAATCTCCAAAACATAATGGTATGTAGGAGTAAATGCCATTGTATAGTGATGAAACTGTATGAAATTCAAGATTGCAGGCTTTGTCTTCAAAAAGCTTAAGGATCTTTTGCTCCTGTAAAAGTTTTATGGCAAGACTGAGGGCTATTATTAACAGTGCTGCACCCGCAGAGAAAAGGAGCTGACAGAGGAGTGAAACCAGATTCTGGACTTCAGTGCAGCACATTATTAGGAGAACTCTATATGCACCTTGTTCAGTGCCTGTCCTGTTAGAAATTGAATTTAGGTGTGTAATTGATATACTTAAAGGCCTGCTAATGGTAATTCAATGCTTTAGACTATGTACTTGTTTTGCTTAGTGTTTTGCATGAAGTGCCTCATTTTATGCATATTAGGGTACATAGGACACCTTTGCGACTATTTGATTATTCAGGGATAGCTTGAGATGACTCTTAATCATTCCTCCCGTGTTACAATCACCTGAAAACTTAATGATCTTGCACGCTAATAGCTTTGTCTAAATTGTTAATAAATTAGCACCCTCAGGGACCAAGCCATATGGACTTCCACTGAATAGATGCCTCAACTTTCTTCCCTTTCTGCTTTTCACCATGCTGAACAATTGCTGTTGGTTGCTGTAATTGACTCCCTGACTCTGTGGTCAGGGTCTGTCCTTTATGTCTCCTACATCCAACCCCTAAGCTTTTACTTGACAGCCATCTGACACCCTACAGCTCAGTCTTCTGGTACTTTAGATGAATGATAAAATTTAAAAGCCTTGTAATTTGGCCTCTCCCTCTTTATACTCCTACTCCTGTGGTTCCCTTGTGATTGCTCAAGAAGTGTTTTCGCTATGTCCTCTCCAAATAGGATAAGAATCTGGAGGATGGAATGAAATTTAAATTGCAGCTCTGTCTCAAGATCACTAAAAATAGCAGGAAAATTATTGTAGACTTTGTCCAAGCAAAGCAAAGCTTAGATTGTTGAAAATGCATGAACTAGCTGACATACAGAGAAGATGGTGTAGCCTAGTGAAGGTGAGTCTTAGTAGTAGTATAGTAGCTGTTAAATACAAAAATAAAGGGAACTTACTGTAAAGAAATGAAAGGAAGAAACCTGTTTTTGGGGTGATGTGGGGTTTCTTTCTTCCTTTTTTTTTTTTTTGACATGTTCAAACCTTGAATTCCTCTTGAGTACATTTTAAGTGAAGGCTAAGTGGCTGTTACTTTATAGTAAAGAGCCTACTGACTTTCAGTGAGAAACATGGTATTTCAGGTCACTAAACAGAGCTCAGGTGTAGGGGCAGGACCAGCACCTGTTTAATTCTGAGCAGATCTTTTGTTCACCCAATGCCAAGAGCTGAGGTCATCAGCATCCCAATGCAATTGCCATGTGAATGCCACATTCAGATCTCATTGTGGTTATCAAGGCATGTTGTTGGTGGACAGAAATGGAGTGATGCCGTTTTAGATTATATCCTCAAGAGATGTGATATTTGTACAAAATCATTTATGGTATCTAAAAGAAAATAGTGCAGTTGGTTGCAAGCTGGATAACTGCTTCTGATGGTTCATTTACCTAGAAAACATGGCAAAAGAATGGATATCGGAAAATACAGTGTGTTTAAGCTGCATAGCACTGTGTGTTTGCCAGGTCCATCACTTGTCTCTACTTTGCATCCCTGTCATGAAGAGTTTTGTGAGACAGAAAGTATGCAGGCAGCAATGGTATGTTTGCCAGGCCAGTTGATACAGCTGGAAAATAAGGGCACATTTTTGGCTGCACAAAGCTCTGTTTGGTCAGGAGTAGCTGTTCAGGCAGTGGCTGTGCTGTAACCAGAAGCAGATATCGATGTGTGTGTTCATCAGCCTGCTGAACTCCTGATAGGGAGTGATGTAACTTGTGGCTAGGGAGTAATTACAGTGCTCTGCAAGAGGAGTTCAGAGAGTGGTTAGTGCAAAGGGCTCGCAGAGTTCTCTTGTCTTGCAGAGTAATTATGATTGTTAAGGAGGAATGATTGAGCACAAGTTACTTATTTACAGTGAGGTAAAGTGGCGTAAATAGAAAGGTTGGTGCCCTTTTTAGGGACTCATGTTCCTCCTGCCAGCCACACCACACCACGTCCCTGGTTGATTTACTTTGTGTTCTTTAAGGTAGAGGTCTATCTATCACACTGCAAGAGCAAGGACACAAATGGATCTTTTTATATTAAAGTCCTTGGACTGCTCTTCAAAATACCGTCTCACAAAAATATGGTAGGATTTTTAACAAGGTATAATGATTGCTTGTATAATGATGTCTTCCATCACTGCAGCACTGTCTTAGGTTTTTTTCTTCTAAATTATTTGGGCTTGCAAAGCATTTATTACAGTGTTGGAAGATCTGAACTTGATACATTGACAAGGCAAACTGAGGTATTTGTAAGTGATACGCTTTGGAAATGTATGTCAGTTTATCAGTAAGTGACGTGGTGCTTCACATTAGCATTGTCATTATTAAAAATCCCACCAAATTCTGGTTCAATACACACACACACATATATATATGGTAAATACTGTAACATTTATTCTGTGTCTATAGCTTTTCACCAAGGAAGACGAAATAAATGTCCATCGCTGGCTCTTACTACTTTTTGGTTTTCTGCTCTAAAATCAATAAATAATTTCTGCAATAATAATTTGCACTGTAAAAACGGAGTTAAATAATTATGTGATAATTTTACTGAAACTCAGTCTTTGCTCTTGCCACATTTCCTTTGCCTGGGACTTCCAGATGTGTTACACCGCCTTTATTTTGTCTTTCAGATGACGACGTGGACCTGGAAGCTTTGGTGAACGACATGAATTCCTCGTTTGAAAGCTTATACTCTACATGCAGCATGCAGTCGGAAACCACTCCTCTCCTTCAGAACGGTCAGCTGAGCCGCAGCCAGCTGCCGGCCTCGGGCTCCGGCACCCTGCAGCCCGTGTCCCCCAGGCAGAGGGTGCAGCGCTCGCAGCCCGTGCGCATCATGGCAGTCAGGTAGGGACAGGGCACCCGCCTCTTTTTCTGCAAGTTGTCATGAGCTGGCTTCAAAAGAGCTACGTTTTAAAATAGGAGGTCCACTTTGGTAAGGAACTTAGTAGTGTTAGACTAGGCTTTTGCATAGAAAAATGTCCTAAGTAGGTGAAGGACATAATATTTCCCCATATTATCACCTTTCTTTTAGTCAAGGTTTGATGTATGTGCAGTAGCTGATTTGTAGAAGTGTATCATTGGTAGCAACTGGTAGAAACTATATCCATGTTTGGATTTTTTTCCAAGCTGTTAAAACCAGTGCTCTCAAATCTGGTGTCTACTGACAGCTTATAGGTTTTATTAAACATAAGAGATCATGTAGGTAGATGAGGGTGCACTCAGCTACTTTTGATATACAGAAAGTGCCTTTCTCTTTGTGGAGGTTTCCTGAATGGTTTAAGACCAACAAAAAAAAAAAAAAAGGAGCACATCTTAGTTATATCTGTTCTTCCTAGAGCACTTTCAACTCACTCACTTGAGTGCACTAAATCATTACCAAAAAAAAAACAAGTGTTGAAGTTGTCCCCATGTTGTAAGGCTGAGGACTGGAATTCAGGCTTCAAGTGGAAAACTCTTGATGGTGATGGGAGAGTATGTAGGTGATGTAGAGGTTCTTAAAATCTCTTCAGGCAGCAGAAGGAAAGGACCTCCTGTCAGCATGAGTAGGTAAATTAATTTCTTTCCTGCTAGTTAACAGTATCTTCTCTAAAATAAGTGAAAAGTAATAATATAATAAAAGAAAAATCCCAGATGTGGAAGGGGTGGCTTCTAATTCTTTACATTGATGTATTACCTGTAGGAATGGTATACTTAAGACAGGCAACTTTTCTATTTGAATGGGAAGTATGCAGTGCAACTAAGTCAGCTGATAATGCCATCAGTTCTACGGGTATTTCATAGGTCACCTCAAACAGGGCTGTGCTAGAAAATGTACTCTCTGGAGTACTATAGCTGTTGATGTTTTGTAAATATCTCAGTCAAAACACTTAAATTATCTGTGGTATTTAAAAACTCAGCAACTCTTACTTTGAGAACATTCTGCCTTTCTGAAATCTGTATTCCATGCACACAAGAACATCCTGTGTTTATCATCAAAGAAGATAATGGTGAAACTTCTTTTCATGGTTATCTGGACCCATCTTGTTTGCCACCAGAACAGAGTGATTGACTGTAGTCTCCTAGGAGCATTAAGGTTCAGGTGTGTATCAGTTATGAAGTAAATGATGCACTGGCAGCAGTACAGGCGCAGCAGAGCACAGCACAGAGAATTCCCAGCTTCAGGAAACCACACCTTTCTAATTGTATTGAGTCTGTGGTTCCACTTACAGTGGAGCTCAGTCAAAAACTTGCAGTATGGTGCACTATTGCACAGATATGACATGTCTGCTGGTCTGAAGAAATCTTACACTGTCCTTTTACCCTGTGCTGTAGGGAACTGCACACATGGGGCATGGGGACCACAAAAAAAAAAATGAAGCAAGTCAAGTAGTTGTTGGCATAGTTCGTAGTTATGGTTGAAACCTGCTATTTATTGCAACCCCCCAGATCTGTAAGACTCACTCGTGGAATGCCAAGGCAGCTAAATTGCAGGACAAAGTTACCTGTGGAGCAGATTTCACAGCAGGTAAATTTTGTCATCCCCCAGGTTCTGGGACAGGCAAAGACAGTGAGAGTGCCCAGAGTGGGATGAGCAAACTGAGTTTTAATGATTTGCCTTTCAAATCCAGGAGTTAGTTGACTTGGAAACTTTCATCATTGCCACTAGATGGTGCCTTCTGCTTAGGCATTGAAGGGCAGCCTGCTGCAGTCAGCTCCTGCATCTTCAGGGGTGATGCCCTGGCAGCAGGGAAACCAAAAGCCATCTGTGTGGTCATGAATAGGTCTTACAGCTTTTCTGGTAGGTTTTAGGTTTTCTTTTGTTGGTGTGGGCAGTGCAGGTGTATTATAAACTGGAACTTGAAACTGTGTTGTATGGAGACTCATGAGGCGTATTCCAGTAGGCGCAAACTTGTCTGAACAGTAACTGTACAACGGGCGTAAGGTGGGAGGGTGTAATTCCAGCTTATTGCTGAAGCCACGTCTTTGCATTCTCATTTCTCCACGAAATGCCGAGTTGCTTGGAGATAGAATCTGGTATTATAATGAGGTGACAGTATTGGTTTAAGTCTCAGCTTAGAGTACTTTACAGTGGGGTACACATTTGTTTTCAAATCCACTTGGAATTCGGCTCTGAGTGACTGCCATTGTTTTCTCCTCTTTCACATTGGTTTGGAAGAGCTTTACTGACTTTCTGGCACACAGAGCTTAAGCTTGTAATCTAGTGCTTACAACAGTGAGTACAGATAGATATTTCTGTTTATTTTATTTGCACAGTTACATCAGTTACTCACCCAAGTAATCAAATTATGAGCAACAAAACAAGCAAAGATGCCTGACTGGTCATTTTTCACATGCAGTTACTTACTTTGTGCTAGCAGTTGCTGTAACTGTATAGTAGTTGCCTAGAAAAAGAGTGAGTTTGATTCCTTGTCATTTTAGTGTCATTATCAAAATGCTGGGTTTTCAGGAGATCCACGTCTAGTGATGCCAGTTTGCTCCTCTTAATGCGTAGTGCTTCTGTGTTTATAGGCGTCTTCAAGAAGAAGAACAGCAATTCAGAACATCATCTTTGCCGGCCATCCCAAATCCCTTCCCAGAACTTTGTAGCCCTGCGAGCTCTCCAGTGCTGGCCCCTGGATCTTTACCTCAGAGTCAACCTGCTAGTAAGCATGTGAGTATGGGATGAAGCTTTGGGTCATCCATTCGTGTGCAAACCAGCAGCGGACTACTTCATTTTGAAGGCAGGAAGAAAGCTTCCAGATAAGTAAAAACACTTGTAGATTTTGTCCATGAGTAGGGCAGCACTGGCCGAGAGAGTATCTTCAACTAGGCTTCAGACTTTTAAAAAAAGGTTGGTAAGAAAGAAGTGTAAAAATGAAGTAAGCCTCCTTCAGATAAATGCATGTTGTGAATGAAGCAGTAGTGCTTAATATCCTTCAGATTTTGTTATTCAGCATAAAGACTTACTAATTCAGAAGTCAAGTTAATTAGCTTAGAGTTGGATGAGAATCTGTGCCTTTTATACTGCATATTCTAGGTGCCACAAACATGCTGAACCAGCTGAGTTCTTTAGAGATGTGGTGGTGCTTTATTTGCTGTTTTTCATGAAGCTGCTCAAAAAGCAAAGGTGTTGTTAGAGCTTGTAAGTAGGCACAGCTCTTTGTAACAGGATTTAAGGGGAGGGTTGTCCCACAGAAAGCTGGTGGGGTCATTGTCTGTGTTCTTGGCAGTTAAGATAGCACAGACTGAGTTCTCATGTGGTACAGAGCAGTAACCTCAGCCACACAGCACTTCTTCTTCCCTGTCCTACTCCACTCCATAAGAAACAATCATCTTGTTTCGTATCATTCCTCAAGCACACTTGAAGACTAAAGCTGGGCTCAAAAACCTTTATTTTGTAATCTGTGGTGACTTGCAAGGGAATGAAAAGATGAGTTATTCTAACTGACTGCTGGCTTACAACAATTCTGTTCTTGAGTACCCAAAAATACTGAGAAGTTCGGTGTCACTGCTTAATTAGTTTGTAATTAGCTCCTGCATCCTCTCTGGGAGATAGAGGGCTTGGGTGGGCAGTTCAGCTACAAGCAGTACACCCAAACGTGTGCCCTCGCGTGTTCTGTGTTGCGTTACAGTGCCATGAACAGCTGCCTGCTTTCCTGAAGGACACAGTGCATCTCCACTGGTTTTACTGTATTTCTTACACAGGCAAGACAGACAGATAACCAAATAATGCCCTGGGAAAAAGCTGAGCTGTCCCATTGGGAATTTAGCACAGGGCCCTGTCAGAGACCCAGGTACTGGCTAAGGAGAGAGGCTGTTTTGCCAAGGCAGTGTTGATGTGACTCTGGGGAGATAAAACCAGGGGCAATTTTGCCTCCTGGCACTTGCCAGCAGGACAGCAGCATAGCTGTCTTTCTGAAACAAACTTTAGTTTCTGATGAGCCTGTGTTTACCTCTTCAAATATTCTCCGGGTTCAGGGTTTCTTTGCCTTTTAGCTCTATGTTTTACTAAAATTAACCAAACCATCTTAAACTTAGCTCTGTAAAACCTTAAGGAATCCTAAATGATCTGTGAGTCAATTTTTGATGGAATTTAGAAACTAGGGGTTTAACAGCAGATAAATATAAAAATAACCAGTCTTTTAATGTATGTAAGAAGATGTCTAAAAAGGCAGAATAGAAGATCTTTTCCCAAATTTTACCTTACAATTAAAAAAAAAATTATTCTGCCTTCCTTTAAAATGAAAAATTTTGACAAATGTTTTGAAAGCCTAAAATGAAATAATTTTTATTGTAGAGAAATGCTTGCTGCTAAGTTTTTTAATCAAAGACAAACCATTATAGTGGTAAAACCTTTTAGGGTACAAGCTGAGGGGGTAAAGCATGTTGGGCAATAGTGGCTTCTTTTGTAGATGCAAATACACTTTATTTCAGCATATCAACTCATTGGAGGCAGTTGAGAAACATAAAGTATTTTCCCCTCTTTAATGAAGGGTTAGAGGAACAGAACTGAAAAAAACCTTCTAGATTTGAAGTATTAATGGGCAAAAGTAAAAGAGAGTTGGTTTGGTTTCTTCATGACGGAAGAAAACTACCTCTATTTTAAACATAGGGTGTCACTGGATAACAAAATAATCTCTCTGTTCAGCCTCTTCATAATTTGTCTTTAACCCAGTTTTAGTTCCCTTCACTGGAGTCTGCTAAACATCGTGAGTAAAAAAAATTAGTAACTTAAGAAATGTTATACATCTTTCTAGCTTCAACCCATTAAAGAAATGTAGAGTTTGGGAAGTTGAGTAAATTATTTTAGGACAAGCTCTGGCTGAGATAAATGTCTGTCTATACAATACAAACTGCTGATTAATAAAACGAGTGATGAGCTTAGTTAAAGAACTGCAATAGCAAGTTTTAATACCTGGCAGTTAATGAAAATAGCGTGCTTTAAGACAAATATAAATACAATGTTAAATGCTAACTGAGGTAAAACATCAAGATGCCTAATTTCAGGTTCTCTGCTTGCAAATTATAAACAAAGATTAAAATTGGATATGGGAATGAGCCATTCTGATTACATGGGATACCTGAGGTGTTAGTGAATTCCTTTGGTGCTTCTTGAGCATTTACAGGTAAATAAGCAAACAGCAGTTGCAGCCAGCAGTGCTGCAGCTCTGGTCACACAGGGCATCACGGCACACGCATGGTGTGGAGGAAGTGTTATTGCCTTTGGTCAGCTCGTATTTGCGGTGCTTGAGGGGGTCTCAGGTTAATGTAGCCTTTGGGGATTTCAGAAAGAAGTGAGTGTTTTGTTTGCTGACCATGCAAAACAGTGAAGGGGTCACTGGGTAGCTGGAGTGTCTGATGACTTCATAAGAAAGGAAATGTTAGTATTGTTCCTCCTGGAACACGGCAGTGTTATTTTTTAATAATTGTAAAATACAACTCTGCAATGATAAAACCTAGTAGTGGTTATGCAACATGAATTTAAAGATCCAGTCTTGTTAAACATAGAAGAGTATCATGTCATATTGCCAAGCCTTGGGCATAAAGAAATGCCACCTCTATTCAAGTTTTAGTAAAAGTTTTATTTTTTCCCAGTATATTGTTCCCTATAGGAAAAGGATGCATGTGTGAATGAAAGAGTGAGTAAAGGAGCTTTCAGGTCAGAAAGGTTGAATTATATTTGTGGCTGAAAAAATGGATGCTGTCTTTGCTCATAGACAAAGTTTTATTCTGTAGCTGGAGCCTGAGATACAATTTTCTTGCTGCTTCTGAGTCTCTTCCTTATTTTTTTCATGCAGCTGCCACTGCTTTTTTTAACAAGCAGTTCACAACATTGCTTCATGCACTGCTCTGCATTTGTTTCATACTCTTGGCTCAGCAACGAAAGGTAGAAACAGTAAAACAGTGAAAAATAACTGTAATAAACCTTTCTTACTTTTTTCTGGTAGGTTCTTTTTTTCTGTCTTCTCATGGCAATGAAGCATTTTCTTTATTTTACTCAAAAAAGTGCAATAATTTCATTTTAAAAAAAAATATTTTTATGAGCTCTGTTGGATAATGGTACTAATTTCACCACAGCAGGAAGCAGTATACCACCCTAACTCTGCTGCCAGTCAGGCACTGAACACTGCTTTTAAAGCTGATGGCTGCAAGCAGTGTTCTGCAGCTGCTCCCCAGAAGACAGAGAATAGTGGGAAATAACAGGTCTTCAGTACGAGCACAAAACTAAAAACGTGTGTGGGCAAATGGGATAGTCATTTAATGGGAGAAGCAATCTGGAAGGTAAAACTGGAGTGTTAGGCTTATTGAAATCATTTCAGATTTGCTATGGGTTTTTTCTTTTTAACTTTGGATAATCTTTGCTTTAGAAAACGAACCTAATCTTGTGGGTAATTTTTTTCTGAGCGCACATAGGTTGAGAAATTGGCACCTAATTTAGTAGTAAAAGACTTAGAAGAGAAATAACTGTGAACCTTTAGGTCACATTTCAAAGGCTATCCTGCACTGAACTACCTCCACAGTGGCAGCATCCGTCCTAATATGGTTGTGGGGCCAAACAATCCTGGTGATAGACACTCCAAAATTATTTGTGATTAAAGAGGTGCATGCCTCTTTTGAGTTCAGCACTATGGTCCTTTGTCACAGGTCTGCAGGTGGAAATGGCCCACTTTGAGCTTAGTTTTACAGTGAAAAATGTTAGATGCTGACCTGTTGATAGTGAGCAGCACATGAGTCTGTAAAAATTGGCACAGCTGAAGTTTTAGTAATGTAGCCAACCAGCTGGCGAGCACCTGGATGAAAAGCACCGACTGATTGTGCCGTTTAGTCAGGAGCTACTTAAGCTGCTGGTGTGGTGAGTGAGACAGTGCAGATGTCTTGTGCTTGGAGAAACCATGACCCTTCAAGGGGAAGCTGGCAAAGAGCTCTTAAGTCCTTGAGCTGAGAGCAGCATTGTCTGTGAGCTTGGACAGGAGGCTGACAGGAGAGGAGCTCTCTGATCAGTGCATCCCAAACATTCCCCTCTTCATCACGTGCCTGATTGTCCTCTAAGTATCAGCCATCTGCCCCTCACCACAGAGCCCAAAATTTCAGCAGACCTCTGAGAGTGCTCCCACTTTCCATGCTTAGGAAGGGTAAGAAAAGGCAGGAGCAGGAAGGACATGGTCTGGGTGACACGCAGTGGCATTGCAAGACCACCTGATACCTGTCTCCCTTTTCCCTCCATTTTTGTATGCAAGGGTCATGCACACCTACAAACACAAGATCACCCCATGTCTGAGGGGGGACAGTGGTTGCAGGCCAGAAGGGACAGCTGAAAGTTTTTATAACATTGTTTACTTAACAGGATAAATATGTTTGTCTAAGAAAAATGGAAACCAGAAAATTACACCAAACCAAGACCAAACATTTGTCCAAAAGATTGCTAAAAACATCAGACAGCTTCCTTACTGCCAACTGAAGTCCATCTTTGTGTTGCTGGTATAAACTAAGAACTAGTTGGTAACTTAGGTTATAATTTCTGGTTGTGTACAAATATTTTGGAAAAAGCATGCAATAATTACATGTAGGTCACTGCAATGCCACAGGATATTAGGCTTAAGTATCTTGTGTGAGTCAATGAAGCTTTCAACTGTAAAAATAGGGCAAATTTCTCACATCCCCCTCTATACAGCCCAGGCAAACTTCCAAAAAGCAGTTTGATGTACCCAAATTATTTACTCTTTTCTAGCAAATTAAATTCACAAATGGGTATGAATTAATGTCATTCTTTTTTCCAGATTTAGTTACCCTTCAAGGGAACTTGTGTAAACAGACTTCTTAGTTTTTATTGTTCTAATTACATGTTATGAAGCACATTTTTTTATTTTTCTTCCCATAAAACTTTTATATTGGCTCTTTTGAAGATGAAGATGTTGATTTTCTAAAGAGAAGCTGTATAAAAATATGAACTTCTGTATAATGCAGGCATTATGTACTAAGTTAGATTTTGCAATGTGTGACAGCAAATTTTATACTTGATCTTTCAGTGGAACAATCTTTAGCAACAAGACATTTTGAAAATAAGTACTGGCATCTGAGTGAGTCAACAGACCATTACTTTCTCTAAACAGGCCAAATCTATAGCTGGGTATAATCTTTAGGTCCAAGTCCAGGCACTCCCTTTGGCCCAACTTTAAAACATGGGTTTTGTGAGTATCTGCCATGACACATCATGTTGTTTCTCTCAAATCTTTCTTTGAAGCAAGGCTCTTGCACTAAGTAAATAAATCTTACATAAATTGCTCTGCAGCATGTTTAACTCAGATGCCTTTTTTCAAGGCAGTTGCAATTGTGTTCAGAAGCAAATAAGGAAAGAGCAGCCTTCTGCTGCAGAGCTGTGATCTAACTGCATGAAAGCAGGCCTTTGGGTGCCCCTCTCTCGTTTGGAGAAATAACACTTTCCTGAACTAAACGAGCTAAATTTGATGGGCGGTGTAGGAAAGATGCTGCATTACTTGTCATCTTATCTCCTCTCTCATGAAAACATGTTGTCCTGTTACTCCTGGAGAAATCAGGGTGGGGGGTGAGTTCACATCATTCTGAAAGTCGCATTTTCTCACTGCTGAAGAAGAGAGTGGTGAATATCTGAGGACTAATGAGTCTTCTGCACTAAGCTGCAGACCAGCAGCTCTCAGTGCCGTTAGTGCTGGTCACCCGGTGGGTCTGCAGGCTCTCCAGCTGGAGCCCTGCACGTGGCCTGCTGAGCACTGGGATCAGCACAGAGGCAAAGCTGCTGTTTCTCCTTCCTCACGCCTCTTACAGCAAGAAGCTTTGTGGTAGAAAGAAATGCATCTCTTTGTTCTTGCTTATGGGAAGTGCCAGAACAGTAGTTACAGTCCCAACATGAATTACTGGAAGTATGAAGGGCATCTCATGCTCAAACCCAAGACTATGTTATTTGTTGGGATTTTTTTGTTTCTAGTGACACAAACCTGGCCCAGCTCCCGGGAGCGTTTTGGCTCCCTACCCGGAAGTGATGCTCCGGCGCGGGAGCACGCTGGGAGGAGGGGGCTGTGTGGTCAGGACCAGCGGGGGAACACACTGTCCAGCTGACGGTGGTTGGCTCACAGGGTGGGATGGAACTGGCCTAACCCAAGCCTGCCTTGCTCCACGTGTGCTGGTACCCCCACTGAGTCTCCAGCCACACAGAAATGCTTACAGTTGTTTTAAAACGCTGTTGCACAGTAATAACACTGAGCAGTCTGTAGTATTTGCTGCAGTAGCTGCATTAGTGTGTTCATTCTACATTTTGGTGGGTGCATCTTAATTATGTGTGCCCTTGCACATTTTGTTGCACAATGTTAACTCTTGCTATATTTTATTAATGGCAGAGTAAGAATATAACTTAGCTATTCTATGCTTTGATCAGGAATTGACAGAACTGAGGAGCAATCAGGCTGAGAATGCAGTGAAAAATGGGAAAGGCATAACATGACAGGAATTCTCATTCTCTCTATGCCTAGTGAGGCAGGCAGGAATGGGTTTGGGTGTAAACATAAGTGCAGTAGGGAATTAAAAAGAACTCAGAACTATATTGAGTAACTGTAATTATACCATAAACGAATGGTTGAGACAAATCAAAGGTGTCATAACTTTAGGCTGATAGCCTTTAAGGAGTCATTCAACAAAGTAGGAATAGCCACACTGAATCTGTGTGACATCTGTGCTGTCTGGACTCGAGGTGTGAGTTCAGGTCAACTTTAGACATTTTAGATAGAAGCCTTTTTGGACCTCTGCTACCCAGTGGGGCAGGAGAAAGAAAGCACCAAGTCATAATGTAGAGCCTCTGCTGTGTATCCTGTGTGAACTTGTGGCACCAGGTTGTTGCCAGCAGCTGGTCGGTGAGCTGACCACGAGGTCCTTCCTGAGGTGAGCCGTGGCAGCTCTTGCAGAGCTGTGCTGGCACCTGCGGCTGAGCTGCCGGTGATCCCTGGTGGATGCTGTGGATGTATGGAGTGCAGGGCTGGGAAGACACCCAAGTTTTTGCTTGCTTGCTTGCTGGCATCTGCTTCTGGGGTTGGAAGGCAAAGCCAGTGTTTAGTTTGTTCCTTTCCAACCCATCAGCACAGTCGTTGCTTAAGTATGAGGAGTGGTGCTGTTCATTCACAGCAGGTAAAAGGCTTCTTTGGACTTGCTTTAATTTCCTGGATGGTGCCCATGATTGAAGTGGAAATCTGTTTGAAATGTCCATCTTCACTTAGGTGGTGTTTGTGTGTGGATGCATGGGGAAGAAGGAATTTGGAAGTTGGTTCATTGTTTTGGTAATGGAATGTTCTTGCATTGTGCCAGAGCTTGCAGATACAGTTTTGCTCCATTTCCTAAACAGGGGAAGATGTTAGTTGGAATTTAATAGGATTTTTGTATTGGAAAAATACCGCTGAGTTAATTAAATCATTGTGGGATGAGTTTCAATTCTCTTTGCTCTTGATTTATAGTCTCCTATTGCTATCAAATTCTTATTATATTATTCTTCCTTGTAATAGGAGTGCAGAATTACTGCGCTAAAAAATGATTTTGTTTAATTAATGTAAGTACCTTCAATCTCTGCTGCAGCCTGGCTATAATCTGAACATCACTTACAAAATTTACATAAGAGCGAGTTTAATCTGGACTTGCTGAAGCACAAGCCATCAGTGGTTCATGGAAGCTACATCTCATGTTTCTCCATTGGCATTAGGATTGCTTGTTGTCTCCAGCGGTAGACCCTGCTGCTGCCGGGGTTACTGGAGCTGGTTTTGCCTGCTGCATTTCAGGAAGCAACAGAATTGGCAATACTGTTGTTGTGCTTTGTGCCTGGAGTGTTTGGGTTTTTCTGGTGTTGCTGAGGGAGAAATGAATAGTACTCAGAAACAAAATGGATTGACTATCAGCTGGAAGTTGGGATCCAAGATCCCATGTTGAGCATGGGATGTTTCTGGGGAATGTGAATAAAGCAACTTTGTCACAGCAGACATATTTCCAGTGAGGTTTCATTAACAGTGAAGAAAACACTGTTCTTCAAGTTTCTATGGGAGAAGGGGATGAAAGTGGGAGAGACCTTTAAAAGCTGCTTCTGTGTCTTACCAAACAGATGCCACTTCATAGCACCCAGACCTTTTCAGCTACCCCTTCCATCTGCCTAGATCTCTTGTGTGGCCAGAGTGAGGAACTGCTCTGTTTTTTGGGGTTATTTAGAGATGGGCTATGAGGACACTGCTTCACCCTGCACACACACAAAGTTTACGGTGTGCACTGTCCATCCAGACGTTTCATAGGAGCATTATCTCCCGCTCCATGCCGCACGCCTGCCAGATGTCCCGCGCTGCTTCAGGAGGCATTGGGCTCGCTGGATCATGCTCAGGAGCTGCAGGGAAAGCAGCTCTGATTGCTGGGACTGATGTCTGTGCCCGACAGTCACTGAGGAAGGTTGGCTGCCTCACCGTCTGCTGACCTTGCTCATGTTCCTCCTCTAGCCTTTTATGCTCACCTTTAAAAATCGTCTTTCCCTACCATCCTTGCCAGAATAGGTAATAAGAATAGGAAAAAGCTGTTCATAAGGAACAAGCATTGCTTAAAAAAAACTGCTGAGAAAAAAAAGAGGTGCAAAACCTTAATGAAAAGAGTATTCTAAGCTAAGTAACAGTGTCTGCATAGTAAAACACCTGGATTTAATGTTACAGACGAGTTGCCCTCAGGCTTCTATGAGTCATCTGTGAGCATGTCCTTGTCTGCAAACTTTAAGAGCATCTAATTACTCTGAAGTAAATTGCTTGTCACATTGTTGCCAGTTACACTTCTTTTCCCTATTGCTTGCTAAAACCCACTGAAAGCAAGACAACCACAGTGTTTCTAGAGCTTGTAAGTAGCTTTACAAATGTTTTCTGCATTTCCCATTCACCAAGTACTCAGTTCTGTTGAACAAGCTGTAGATGGGATCTTTGATAAGCATCAGGTATCAGGTACACAGTTTTGGCATTGAAAAATACCTGTTATGCTTCAGTTTATGGATGCTTTTTAGTAAGTTGTCACAAACTCCAGAGTAGTGTTATGTTAAACGTTTGAAGTATGCACACTCACACACACACACACACATACACATGTATATATATGTGGTTGTGTATAGGAGAAAATCAAAAGATTGCTTGCAGTACTCTCACACACCTTATAAAGGATGTATGGGACAGCTTGAAAAGAAATAGACAATAAATATATAAGGATCATCCTCCTCTTCATGAGGCAAAGAAAGAAAGCTAATATTACCGGAATAACAACATCTAGTCATGCAGGTAAAACCTTGTATTTGATATTCTCCATGTGGTTTTCTGTGTTATATGCTGGTTTGTTCTATGCATTTTTTTCTATGGCTGACCTTTGAACCTTTTTCTTTAACAAACTAGCTTGTTAAAGCTTTGTGAAGCTCATCCAAGTGAGGCTGAGCCTTGCCTCTTGTGTTACAGCCTTGTCAAATGAGCATCCTCTAAAAGGCAGACTCAAATAATGTTTTGCTGAAAAATTGCTACGCTTGAAGCTAATGTCATTCAATTTCTAGCATTTAAAAGGTCCTAAGTGTATTTGAGAACCTCTTTTGTTGTCTTCATGAGCAGCGCCGAGACTGCGTTTTACTCCTGAATATGGATCCAGTCAGTGCTTTAGGTGAAGGTTTTGGTTTTTGCTTTTTGTTTTTCTTTGAGCATACTTACCCACCATGATTTGCATCCTAGTGTGCTGGGGGCTTTGGTTGTTTTTTTGGTGTTGGGTTGTTGGGTTTTGGGTTTTTTTGCCTGCATAGTTGGAAAAGGTAATCTAAATCCTGGATCTTTCATCTTCTGCAGAGAGAGGCTGTCATTCCAAGGGAAGGGAAGTGCTTGTCAGCTGCAAGGCCACAAGAGTACCACATTCCGTCCCAGGGATAAAGATTGTCTATTTCTATCCATTTGCACAATGTAACACATTTTTTAGTATTTTCTAGGTATTAATAAGAAGGGGAGAATCAGGAGGCTGCCAGCTATATTTGTGCAAATGTACCTTCAGTGTAATTTCCCTTTGCTCCCAGTGAACATTCAGTTCTGTGTTACACTGCATGCAAGTTGCAAATGAGCATTTGCTTACAGCCTAATTAAGCATAGCTTAGAGCAGTACTTAATTGCAACACTTCAAGTAACACAGAGGAACTTCAAGCCAATCTGGCTAACAAGAAATTAACTTTGTGCTCTGCCCAAGGTTGTGCTAGCTGCTATGTCTGTAAGGTTTCATTGTGTCTTGCCCTCTGTGTCCATGGAACAGCACTTGGGCGATCTTCAGAGGTCACAGAAAAACCTTTTAGGATTTCAGTTATTTGCAGGAAATCCTGCAAGAAGTGAGACAGAGCATGATGGAGTCTTTCAGTGAGTAGAGAAATTGCCTGTGCAGCAGGTGCTGGCTTTGGGTGTCCCCAGCAGTTCATCCATCGATGTCTGAATGGCTTTGAGGTGAAAGACTGCTATGATGGCATATAATCATTAAAATGAAAGAGCTGAATGAACTTCATGGGAAGCTTTCTATATGTTACCTTTATCCCTCAAATAAATAAATAATCTAGTAGCTCTGAAGATGGTGAAATAACTTTTACAGCACTGTAAAACATGCTCACATCAATTTCTCTGCTTTGCCTGTTTCCCAAGCTGTCTCCCACATGCAGCTGTAAAAGCTATGATGCTTAACTCGTCTATCAAAATGCTCAAGGATGATGTGCATGCAAAGGGCTTATTTCATCCCTACTCCAGAGGCCTGGAAGTACTAATAGCCCTCCATTCAAATACTAGCCATTAAGAAAGGGGAGACCCTAATAAAATTTCCAGCAAAAATAATATAAAAAACATGTACAGTGTCAGACATGATTTGTAATGACTGCATTCTTTGAGTTTGCAGTAGTCTTTGCTTTCTGCATAATTGAGTTCATCTCTACTACAGCTGTGTCTTCTGAACATATTAGGTGCAACTTAGTGGCAATATCTAGGTATGAGGACTGATGGATTGTAGGGAAATTAGTAAAATATCTTTATTTTTAATTTTAAAATTCATAAATGTAGAGAAGTAGAAAGTAATTTTTTTCCTCCTAAATTATGTCACAGTATTTATATAAAATTTCAAACCAATAAGGTCTCACTGAGTGCAAGAAATACATTAGAAATATTGAAAGTGTGGGTACTTAAAGTCTGATTGGATAGTAGCTCAGATTGCTTGGCTTAGACTTGCAGTCAGTGCACAACTCTGACCCTGGTTTGGAAGAACTTCTTCCATGATTTTTTGTACAAACCCAGTTGTGTTGGTGCAAAACTTTTGCAAGACCAGTCATTTAACAGATCTTTGGAATGGTTGTTGAAGAGTATTTCTTTGTGCTGGGCAATTCTGCTTTTTCACTACAACCATAATACAGTATTTTTGAAGGACGTATTTGATTTTGCATAACATGGTTACAAATTACAAATTACTGGTAGCTGAGCTACCAGTATCTGTAATTAAATACCTGTGTTGATTATCGATTCCATATTGAATTATAAAGGGTATTCATTACTGTAAGACAAACTTGGAGGGCTTTACTACAACAAACAAGTAGTAGGAATGGCCATGCTTTTCATATTATTTGCTGTGCAGCAGCATGTTTTTTGCTGCTGGAAAGTGGCATGTAGACTAATGAACATATCCAGCATAGCTGTTTTGCCCACCTACAGGGAGCCCTTTTTTGAATCTCAGCTTGGGAGAAGTGGAGATAAAAAACTTCAACTTCAAAGGATGATACTGGGATTTCTCAGTGAAGGTAATCTTCACATTTTTGTGTCCGACTTCGTATCATGAGTGGTCGAATCAGCGGTTGGCTGGAACTCAGTACAGAAGTCTAATAAAAGCTCTGTCAGAGAGTTGGGTTTAATCACCCTCAGGTTGTCAGATCCCTGCTGTCAGATCCCTGCTGTCAGATGCAGACATGGTAGTGCCAGCCTTTTACTGTCCTTCTATTCACAGACCTCTTCAGGTAGCTGCTTGCTTCCTGTCAAAAACAACTTAACAGCAAGTGCTATTTTGGGAAGTTGTTGCATTCCGTATTTTGCTGGATGAGCCTTATGGTCTGACCAAGGGACCTTCGTGTGTACGCTGTTCCTCCTCACCTCGTATTTGGGTTGCTTGTCTCCACTTAATGGTGAGATTGGGAAGAACCTGTCAAGGGCTTGCAAGCTGTCCTAGGGTAGCAGAGCTATGAAAGATGATAAATTGCACAAAGCGTCTCTTCCTCCTTCCGTTGAGCGCAGTGGGAACCTGAATGACAGTGACGATGAGATGTGCTTTGACTGAGGTGGCTGGTGACAGCTGAAATGACTGCTACCTCTGTGTAGTTCGGGTGGAATGCAAACCAGGTAGTGATCTGTGATCATGAAGATCCCTTCCTTCCCCTAAGTTACTGAGCTGTTCTATTAGGACCTAATCGGGCCTTGTTTCTAAGTGGGAAATTGTTGTTGACCATGTGCCTGAATGACCAACATCTTCCTCAGTTCTCAGTGCTCAGACATCTGAGGTAGCCTTTTCAATAGAGGAGTACAGATAAGATTTAGGGGAGGGAATACAGACTCTCATGGACAGCTAGTTTTAGCCACTGGCACTTGATACTCGGTAGTGATGCCAAGTTTAGAGAAAAAAAAATTTTAAGTAACAAATGAGAATCTGGGCTGGGCTCTTCTTCAAGAGCCAGTAAGACCGCAGGGGAGAGCAATAGCAGGAGTTTCTAAAGTAGAGGGTTGTGGAATTGGACTGCCATTTCAGAAAGTAACTTACCTCTGATTTTCTTTCTGATTTTGTACTAGGGAAAGCTACCCTTAGCTCTTGTGTTGTGTAGAAAACCAAATGCAGCAAACTTGAGTTGGTTTGTGAAGAGGGAAGGAGGATTAATTTCCCCAATGGATTATCTTTGTAATGGACAATCAAAGTCATTAAGATCTCTTTCTGATGTTTTAGCTAACTAAAAAAGCTGAATTTGTCATCTCAAGATGCTTTCCATGTTGAACCCCAGAATGAGGCTACCTGGTAATTTGCCTAATCCAGTCTGTACATATGGAAAATAATGGTCTCTGCAGAGAGGATTAAGACATTTGGTCTAATGAGGCACTGTCTGTGGAAGGGAAGTGTGTTATATCACACTCAAAGAGGATGTACCTTTTCACTTATTCTTTAAGAGGGTTTTCATGGCATAGCTGAAGGAAGTTCATGCACCAGCTATTTTGTTACCCTTTGAAAAGTGAAATTCGTAGGGTGCGCAGGTTGGCAAAGCCTCAGTTAATGTGAGCCAAGCAAACTTGGGTTGTTTTGTGTACAGCTGGGTTCACCGAAAGAAGAATCTACGGAACTCGGGAAAAAAATTCACAAAACCACTTTTTTCTTACACTTTGGGTCTGGTCAGTGTCTGTTATGTTGAAGAGTGTATAAGCAACAGTTGAACCAAAATAGTTTCAGTACCGAAGACTTTTTGTTAATCCTCTGCAGGTAGCCAAAATGTTTTACTTTTACCGTGTGTAATCTTGTGCAGGAAGATGGGAGAGCTGTGGAAGAAGCAAGTGTTGTGACACTCTTCTGTGCTGTACAAAAGGCAAGGTAGATTTTCTCCAGTAAGAAACCATCCGTCACCATCCAAAGCCACCAACCTTCTGAAGCTTGAAAAGGCAATAAAGTTTTTCTTATGTGTAGAATTGTCTCTACATGAATGGAGAGTGGCAGCTAGTGAGATTTGCTGAAGTCAGCAGATGTGGTTTGACACAGTTAGAAATGAAGTCATAATTAATAGCTAATATTAATCATTATTGCCAGTTATTAGTGCAATATGTTTTTAAAGGACACTTGAAAATAAATTAGTTTTCTCATGTACAACTATGTATTTAGCCTATGAAATTCTACATGGCAACTGCATGGAAGAATTAGATATTAAATTTGAAACGTACAGGAGATATTTAAATGTGTGTTTCTAGTTTACATAAATACAAGACTGCAATAAGCACAGAGACTAAGGGAAGCAGATCTTAGTATTCAGATTCATATCAAACCCAAGCTACTGTTTGGGGCAGGAAGGGAAGGGAGAAACTCTGTTTACATTCACATGTATTTGATTCAAGTTTTGTCTCGAAGGGACTATTAAATTATTATGTTGCCCAGGACCCTAAGATCTTGAGATGTTTACATGTCCTCTGTTACATGTTGATCTAAATTCTACTTTTGCCCTTTAAGCCTAACTTTCTTAAACTTGTTCTTAGGTAGCTGGGTCTGTGAGCCAAGTGCACAACATTTTGAAAAATGTTTTATTTTTAAAGGGAATGGAACTTTGCACTCATGGAAATAGAAACTTCAGAATAAGAAAGATGTCCAAAGGTTGATCTACCTTCTGCCAGTCAATCTGGGGGGGGAAATGAGTAGGCATTTTCCTTTAATAAACCTGACACCAGTGCCTTTACATTCTCTTTCATTTTCTCTGTGGTTCAGTTCAAGAAGGTTTCAATGACCCAGATTTTTCTCAGCATAATCCTAAAGAAGATCCATGATATAAATACAGAGCCATCAAAATCCTTTGAGAAAAAAATTATCATTCGTGCCAGGACAGAGATAAAGTTACTGCTATCTCTGCATGGTGGATTTCTTTAACCTCTTGACAGTAATTTAGGGAGGGGAGAAAGGGGCAGAAGAAAGCATGCTTGTAGGTAATGACTTTTATCTATAGCACATAAAAATACAGAGTTAGCTCCCTTGTCATTGCCTTTCTGAGTCTTGGAAATGGTTGGTTTCTCTATGATCAGCTACAGTAGAAAAGCCACTGTTAAAAGATTTCCCACTTAATATAATACAGAATTGGTTTCTAGGGAGTGTCTCTTCTCTTAAAAGATTCGCCCAATGTTTGGTCTTTTCCTCTGAGGATTTTTTTCCTACCCATTTGCCTACACTAAACAAAGAAACTAGGCATGTGAGCTATTTGAATATAATTGTCTTTTTGATACAGATAATTATTTTAAATGTTTAATGGGATCCTCATGAAAATTGTTGCATAAACTTTTCAATTAGAGAGAAGGCTCTTTGATTGCATTTGTGTAAGATATTTAATTGGGTGGACAGCACAGAATACATATGGTAGGAAATTATCTCAGATTACCTGCTTTTAGGGAGCTGCCTATAGGGAGGAGAAAGCTTTGCTTCCAATCAACTTCAAAGATCAGATAGCTTAATTGGAAGCTGACTGTGCCTTGACAGCTTCAGAGCAGCAGTGACTTCCATGTAAAATAATCTGAAGCAGATGCTGAATGAAGGAGTAGCATTTTCTTTCATGCAGGCTTTGGCATCAGATCTCTAGCATTATGTTATCTAGTTCTATATGAGGAAGCATTTTTTTATTGTGACATTGATTTCAGCACACTACTTCACTCAGTGCCATGGTTTAGTTGAGGTGGTGTTAGGGCATGGGTTGGACTCTGTGATCTTGAAGGTCTCTTCCAACCTGGTGATTCTGTGTGTGATTCTGTGTGATTTGTACCTACACTGTTAAGTTCATCAGCCTTTGACAAACAGACTGTAACACTAACTTAAAAGGAATTTGTGAACCACTTTGGCTTGGCTTGGGAAAATAGTGATGAAGAATCCTTTGAAAAGACCCATTTAGGGTTCCTGAACTATGATCAAACTAGATCTTTTTTATGCTTTTAGTTAATGTTGTGGTGGTTACATAACTTTTCACTATCTGTATAAGAGATTAGAGGCTAGAGAAATGGGCTGCAAGAAAGCTCATGGAGTTTAACAATGGCAAGTGTAAAGTCCTGCACCTTTGGAGGAGCAACCTCAGGCACCACTACATGCTGGGAGTCACCCAGCTGGAAAACTGCTTGGCAGAGAAAGACCTGGGGATCCTGATGGACTCCAAGTTGAATGTGAGCCAGCAATATGCCCTTGCTGCCAGGAAGGCTGATGATATCCTGGGCTGCTGCAGGCAAAGCATCGCCAATGGGTTAAGGGAGGTTTATTCAGCACTGGTGAGGCCACATGTGTAGTGCTGGGTCCAGTTCTGGGCTCCCCAGCACAAGAGAGACATGGGCATACTGGAGAACATCCAGCAAAGGCCTAGAGAGGTGATTAAGGGACCAGAGCATCTGTGCTGTGAGGAAAGGCTGACAGAGCTGGGACTGTACAGCCTGGAGAAGAGAGAACTCGGGAACATCTTCTGAATGTGTATAATTACCTTGAAGGAGGGTGCCAAGAGGACAGACCCAGGCTCTTTACAGTGGTGCCCAGTGGTAGGACCAGAGATAATGGGCACAAATGGCAACACAAGATGTTCCCTTGGAGTATGAGGCAACATTTTTAACTGTGAGGCTGACTGACTGCTCTCAGTCACAGCCGAGGAGGTTGTGAATCTCTGTCCGTGGAGATACTCCAAGGTACCTGGACGCTGTCCCGGGAAAAGGGCTCTAGGTGATCCTGAGTTACAGGGTGGATCAGATGACCTCGAGAGATCCCTTCTATCCCTCAATCTCATATGAGCCTTTGATTGTTCTTAAACCTTTATAATGAAAAGAAAAAAAAACAACAGTTAAAGGTGTATTGATCTTGAAACATAAAATCTCTGTGTTATGTCTTTATTATTAAAGTTTGGAGTTATGAGGGTAAAGCTCCCTGTTAATTCATTTATAACTACTGAGTTTCTAAGAGTAGTGCTTGTGCTTGCCTGGTGTGTGCCAGCATTACGAACATAATCCACTTGAATATCTTGTAAGAATTCTATTATAATTTACTTTAGGGGAGGGATTTCTATGTTGAATGTTTGGATCTTATTTGATTATGAACAGTACTGAAATTGAGCAATGGCAATCAAAGTACACCTAAATATGTGTTCTATGTCATATATCAGTAAAAATAGAGGAGCCAGTCGTCTGATTTATAAATGATGAGAACCTGGACCAGAGCATTTAGAAGATGATCTGTTCTCATGGGAAATCCTCAGCCTTGGAGGCACTAAAAATAACATCACTCAAATGCTTATTCAACTAGTCACAAGGGATAGAATGAAAGATTACCAGTTGGCAAAAAAGATGATGGAAAACATTTAAAGGCTGTGAAAAGAGGTTTATGTGGTTCTGTGCAGCTTTGCACTGAAATCTGTTTGATAAGCGGCAGTGGAACAGTGATAACGATGTACCTGCAAAGGAGAAAGACGTGGTAGTGTGATGGGAAGGACTGGGTGGGGAGGGTGTCTTGGTGTCAGGGTAAGAGGAGTGGCTCTGCAGTAGGTGTTGGTACAAAGCAGTGCTCACATCTCTGCACTGTGACCTGCAGCAGGAGGTGCAGGGAGCTGACATGTTAACCTTCAGCAACGGGCTGAAGAGAGGAGCTGCAAGAGAGGAAGGATGGAGCAGTTTGTGATACTTCCAGTCAGGCCGCTGAGAACTGGGCAGAACATGAGAGAAGAGAGGAGAAGCTATTACTGTTCATCTGCTATGTGGCCACAGGTCCTTTAAAGCAACTTGTGTGTGTGCCTGCTGAATGTCTTTACTCATTGTAGCTTTAGCAAAGTAACCTTCTTTTTAAAAGTTGGCATAAATGCTGCAGACTTCAATCCATATAATACAATCTATAATGAGCTAACTACTTCACTTTTGAGCTGCTGCTGCTCCAGGAATTAATGCCTGGAAACCTCAGTACATGTAGATGATAGGGGAAAGCTGGAGGACATTGTTGTGAGTAGGATTGTATAGAGGACCATTTAGTTGCCTTTGTTTCTCAGCTTTTGGTAAAAACTGGTTGATTCCTTTCAGTTCATAATAGGCTGAATACTAAGCTGTTTCTATAATGTCATGGATTGCTTGTTCGGCATCTTTTTAATTAGTGACATTTCATTTAGTCCAAATTAAATATGCCAGATGTAGCTGATTTAGTGGCTAACAATGATGAGTGAGGGGAGGGAGAGCTAACATATAGCCGTCTGTTCTCAGGGAAGTTTTTTTTTATTATTTTTTTTATTTCTAGTTCCACAGGAGAAGTTGGAGTGGTAACCATGGCAGCAGAGAATTTGTCCCTGTAAGCTAAGCAAAGGTTTGGGTTGTGTGGGGTTTTTTTGTGTTTGTTTTTTCATTTGTGGTGCCCCTACTCGGAGGAAGGGGTATGCAAAGTGGTCTCGAGCAAGTGCTGGAGAGGGAACTTGGAAATAGATAAGTTAGAGATGCTTGCAGTGGACTTAAATTCAAGAGTTGATCTTCCTATAGTGTGTACAGATGGATGGGTGCAGCAGTGAACCAGAGCAGCGATAGATGTGAAAAATTTCTTGGTACCTTGGATCTCTACATTAGTTGTTTTGGGGTGGGGTAGTTAGACACTGTATGCTAATAAATTCCTTGCATTGTTGGTTTTGGATTTATGCCAATATTTTTCTCACTTTTTTTCCCACTGAAAATGAATAATTCTTAGCAGGTTGGAAGAGAGTGAGATTTGCATGGGGCTAGCTGCATTCAAGAGAGAACATCCAGCCTAATCGGGGTGCCATAATCCCAGATCTTACATCAGCCCTGGAAACTTTTGCTATATCACGCCACTGTTCTCCTGATACTTAAATCTACCAAAAATTAAACAGCAGAGCAGCGTGATGGAACAGTTTTCTTCCCATTAAAGAAATCACTGAAAACGAGTATTACACATGCCTTGGGGAGAGGATAACATAAGCTCTCTTCTTCCACTGACATAACTTTTCCTGGGTAAAGATCTGCAGGGGGTTAATTCTGGCCACACAATCGATGCTTACACAGTTGCGCAGAAATACCCCCCCCTCCACCACCCCCCGCCCAATGTGAGCAGCTCTGCTAAAAGCATTTATTATGTGCATGTGACAAACTGACCCATAAAACATCCTGAACGTTGCAGGCAGCAACAATTAGCTGATACTCGCTGCTTGGGATCGCTGGCTTCCAGAGCCGGTAGCTTGGGAGACGGGGAGTTGAGCGATATTGCTGAATACTGTACAGCGCGGAGGCAGCTGACGGCCGGGCATTAGGGATGCTCTGCCATGCTGCTGTAGTTAAGCCTGTCACCCTCTCCTTATAAAGCACCCTGCTGCTGCTATCAGAGCAGTACGAGCTCAGCCTGAACGGGAAAACCGATTGTGGGTTGTGCCTGATGCTGTCCGAGTGCGGGAAGTTTGTATTTCCGAGATGTGCTTGAGCTTTTGGGATTTTCAGCGCATGGAAGCCATTGTGCTGTAGATTTCATAGGGTGTTTATACTTCAAATGGTCATCATTCCTTGAGTGTCTGTCGGTGACAGCCAGTTTTCATTAGAAGTCTTTCTCCATGTTTTGCCTTTTTTTTTCCAGTAGCTTCCATTATCTTTTTCACTGCCCCAAATTGTTCTCATCTTCGTATTCTCTCACTTAGGTTGGTTGTAGCCCTTGTGTTTTGTCTCCATCTGATGTACCATACTTGATTCTTCTCTGATCTATGCATGTTGAATTCACAGAGGCTTTTCTGAAAAAGTTTCTTTTGTTTTGCTTTCCAGCTTCCCCCCTCTCCTGGCATCTTTGGTGTAACTTCCTGGTCTGGGATGTCATTGCTTCATCAGGATATGTGTGTGTGTGTGTGTGTGTGTGAGGAATAAAGGAACTCTTGTGAAGATAGATAATTGGTTTAATTCATTTTATGCTTCAGGGATGCAGAGAAAACCTTAGGAACTCTGCACTTGAAAGCACTGGGGAATGATTTACAAGTCCTTAAATCCTTGGCTTTTTCACTCCTTGCGATTACCTTTTTGGGAGGTGGGAGGAACACAGAGGAGTGGGAAGAGGGTCTATCTTTGTCTTCCCCTGTATTGCATTCTAAGTTTGTAATTTCTGTCCAGCCCTACATCTTAATGCTTGCTTAGATTCCTCTGCTACCAGACTAGGTAAATTGGATTGCATTTGTTCACGACAAATTTCATAACTACTCGTTCTTAAAATAACGTGTTTGTTTTGTTGTGTCTGGACATTCCAAATATAGGTTTTTTGGCATTGTCCCCTATTGCTGGGCTGCTGTTTTTGTTCTACTTTATTTCTGTTACTACATCAACCACAATCAACATCCCAAGGTCCCATTTTATCACATAAGAGACAGTCACCACCCCAAAGGTTTTCCCATGCTTTAAAAATGCATCTAATTTCAAATACTAATCCTCAGTCTCCAGCGTAATCTCTGAAAGCAGTCTCTGGTGCCTTTCCTAATAATACGTGGCTGGACTGGTACATGCAAATAAAAGTGCTGGAGCCAGGTCTAGGTGTGCCTGCAGCCCTTAAAGGTGTTCCTGCAGAGAGAGGTCTGCTCTGCAACCTCTCTGCTCCTCTCTCCCCAGAAAAGCATGCAAGGGATGGGGGGTTTTGTGGACTACCCATGCAGAAGTTCTACTTGAATAATGGTGAATCAAAGTGAGAAGCCAATTGCACATTGCCAAACCCTGTGCTGAAATGGCTTTTTGGCTCATAGGGAGACCTGGGCCCTACATGACAAGGGGCTCAGCTGCTGTTGTCACAGCGTCCTAGTGGGAAAGAAGGAGCCATCCAAGTCCTGGGGACCTGTACCATTTTCCTAAATCCTATGGGAAGTTGCTCCCTGGAGCCTTGTTGCACCCTCTGCCGAGCTTCAAATTAATGTGGTTCTTGTGGTTGGAAGCCTGCGCAGCAAGGAAGATGTGGTAATAATTCCTTTTCTACGGAGTAATTTATAATGGCAGAGCAATTTAAAATACTCGGTAACTAGCTTGGTTACTTAAGGATTTAATCAAGAAATTATTCTGGTTTTCCTTTGTATTACCCTTTCTAGGGTTGTTAGTGATTTAAATTGTGTTTGCAAGAACTTTTGTACTAAACCTTTCTCTTGGAGCAAATTCAGACAATAAATAATGCATTCTGTAAGCACAGCTGAGGAAAATTGCAAACTATCTAGGGATAAATTGCGCAATAAAATATATGAAAGATAAAGGTTAATGCCAGCAACATCATTTAATGCCTTTCATTACATAATCAAAGGAGTGTAACAGTGTCTGTAACTGTCTTTTTTAATGTATGTAAAGGATCTTGACACCAGAAAGGATTTTTGCATAAAAAGCAATTGCTGTTAGGAGGAGCTGTGTGGAGACAAGGGAGCACGTTTGCAGACTTACAGTCAAAACTAACAGAAAATGCTGGAACAGTCTGGACCCCCAAATCCAGGACCGAGTGAGCTGGCTGTTGCTGCACTCCCTTCCTGCTGGTGTGGACTGTCAAAGCCTATGGAAACTGCTTCCCAAGCTTTCTCTCTTCCAGCATTCTGCAAATACCCTGAAGCTTCAGCAAAATTCATAAAGGCCTATTGTTACTCTTAGAAGGATTGAAAATTAGTCGTTCTCCTTTCTTTTACCTAAAAATGGGAGGCAAATGAGGAATTGAGTGGGATGATGTGAAAATGTCAAACAGGTCAAATGATCTATCTGAACATCTGAGCCTTTAACCAAAGTGGGAAAGAGTTGAAACAGCTTTTGGGAATACTGTCACAAAATTGATGTGTTGTCTGTATGTAGGTATGTATCACTTAAAACTGCATTCCGCTATTTATTTTTAAAATATGGAAATTACAGGGTAGCAACTTACAGTTTCCAAACCTTCAGCCTCTAAGTCTGTGCACACACATTGGAATAAATCTTTTGTTCATGCAGGCAGTGGTTATGTCTTGAAAATGTGCTCTGCAGAGTCTTTCCTTAGGAGTATATTGCACAGTTGTATGTAAATAGCTGAGATTTTTGCAGACACTTCGATGCAGTTGCTATACAATACTAAACATATACAGAGAGCAGTACTTTTAGATTTAAGAAATACTTTAAGTTTTGAGAAGATACCAGCAGATAATTCAGTGCCTGCATAACAAATAACCATTTTCACATGCAGTTTTGAATTAGAGGAGGAAAAGCTTTGGCTTGTTACTGCAATATTTCTATTTTAAACTTTAATAGTACCCCAAATGTGCTCGTATATGTTCCTTCAAATGTGCTTGGTATACATGCAACATAACACACTTTGCTTATTTCTTTAAGCTCAAATGTCAACAATTGCAGTGTGTAATTGTGCTGGTTTTGACTGGGGTAGAGTTAATTTTCTTCTTAGTAGCTGGTCTGGGGCCATATTTTGGATTTGTGATGAAAGCAGTGTTGATAATTCTGGAGATGTTTTAGTCACTGCTAAGCACTGCTTACACAGAGGCAAGGTCTTTTCTGGTCCTCATCCCACCCCTCCAGCAAGGAGAGGAGGGGAACACAAGAAGCTCAAGGGGACACAGTCAGGAAAGCTGACCCAAACTAACCCAAGGGAAATCCTGCACCATTTGGTGTCATGCTTGGCATGTGAAGCTGGGGGAAGAAGAAGGACAAGGCATGGGGGGGAACGTTTGAAGTGATGGTGTTTGTCTTCCCAAATCACCATTACTCATGATGGGCTTTCCTGGGGATGGCTGAACACCTGCCTGCCCATGGAAAGTGGGGAATGAATTTCATGTTTTGCTTTGCTCACGAACATGGCTTTTGCTTTCCTGATTAAACCGTCTTTGTCTCAACCCATCAGTTTTCTAACTTGATTCCCTCCAATTCTCTCCCCCATCCTGCTGGGGGCAGTAAGTGAGCAGCTGTGTGGGGCTGAGCTGCTGGCTGGGGTTAAACCATGATGTAAATAGTGCAGAGAGACATGTTTGCTTGATTAATCACCACAGCGGCCTGAATTCAGCCAACATAGCTTACAGCATCCAGCTTAAGTCCGGAGTCAGGAGCCTTTGTCATGTGCTTTAGATGTTAAGTTGCTCCATCTCTCTCCCTTACTTTCAGAAGGAATGTGACTCTCCAAAAGTGCTGGGTGCATGTGTGGCTGGATGTTCATACATGATGGCTTCAGAAGGGCTAACCCTCCAAATACCAATGCTGACTTGAACCCAGCGCTAATCCTGCCCTGCCCTTCTCTGCCCACACCTCTGTGACTCCCAAAACCTCTCTTGCTGGTACAACCCTCATGTAGTTTATGACTTCAGTATTGGTTTTGATGACCACTGAACATAAGATGATACCGTGATTACCTTTCAGGTCAGGTTATTTCTCTGACCCTCGGAAATGGGTTTAAAATTCAATAGCCCAGTGAAAGGGAACAGAGTGAGGGTTTTGAAACATGGCCAACTAAAGTGGGGGTTTGTGGGATTTTTTTTTTTGAGGTTGCTGTTCTGAATATGAAAGTCAAAGACTTAAGATCTCGATTGTACAACAGTTGTTCTCCTTTGTTGTTCATAGGCTTTTAAATGTGTACCTAAATATAGTATATGCCAGAGGAGAGAGTTAATGTTGCTATGAGAACCTTAACCTCAGCATTTCCAAGGGTTTTATGTGTATATGTAGGAGAAAAAAAAAAAAAAAGCAATGATCAAATAACTCACAAGGTTTTTTTCTTTTATAAGGAAGTACGATGTGATGCCTTGTGTATAAGGGATCTTATCCACGATGTATTGCTGTTACCACTGCTGTTTGTCTGAAGGGCTATTTTCCTGCATGAGCAATGCAACAGAGAAGGCAAAAAGAGCCATAGGGTTGACCTATATATTTATTCCATTGCAGCAGCTGAAATTCCCATGTCTTATAAAGCTGCCTTAATGCTGCTGGGCAAGTACAGGGGGACTGGCTGGTGCTCCAGCTTGTAGATGTGGTTGACTGAATTGCTTGCCTATCAGGTGTGCACAGAGCATGCTTAGAGGCCTTTCTTTTTCAAAGGTTTGTAACTTTAGGAAGCAAAACCTTCCTTTATTTGTTGCTTTTTCAACTAGGCAAATAGCAGTTCAAGGGTAGCCTGCAGGCAGAGCTTGAGTCTTCAGCAGCTTTGAGTTGACCGATCCTAATTGAAAGCTTCTCCATTCCTCCAGCGACTCTGACTCTGCTCTTATGAGCTGATAAGCTTTGATTATAGAAAGCTTTTGGAAAAAAGATCTCATCAAAACAGGGTTCCAGTGAAAACAGCAAGTACCTGCCTGGTACATAGGTTCCTTCTGCAATAAATAGCTGCTTCTGCTTGCACAAGGTACATGCCTACATTTCAGTTCCATTTTCCTTCTGTTTACCTCACTGGTTGTATGATTCTCATGGCTGAACAGTCTTGATGAGTGAAATCGGGGGATGGAAGTCAAAACTTGCTGGACTGCTTTTCAGTTTGTGCAGATCGCAGTAATGACTCTTCAGTGTATGTAAATGGCTTTCTGTGAAGCCTCTGATCTTCGTCTCTTATTAAGGGAAACTCTTGTAAAACTAGTGTGCTGCAACCTTTTAACCTTTTATCTGTTAGATTTCAGTCAGAGGGCCTTCTGATAGCTGGTGCTCTCTTCTTATGTGTGGAGTTATAACCCAGGATAACAAAGGTTGGTTTGCACTGATATAAATTACACTGTGTAATTTCAGATTGTAGGATGTAAATGTAGATCTGTTTGCCATTGAAGATTTTCAGCATAACATCTTTTAAAAGAGTGAATTTCTGTGATGATTGTGTATAGTCATAGGTTTTGTTTTGAAGAAAAAGAAAAGAAACAGCACAAAAAGTGGAGAAGAAATGATGTGACCATCACATGACTGTTTTGGTTTTCTGGTTTTTGTTGGTTTTTTTTTTTTCCCTCCACATTCCTAAAATATTTGCATTACTTGATACACAAAAAATACTGCAGTGAGGTCGAGGAACTGAGGCTGGAAGATGAAACAGCCATGAAGATACTCAAGATATGCGACCCATTATATGAAACCCCTGAAGTGATGAATATTAATGTTCTTTTAAATTTTTAATTTTTAAAGTCTTTTTGTCTTTTGAGAAAAGGAAAAGAAAAGCTTGGGGGAAGACTTCTTCCCAGAACAATGGTGCAGTCTGTTATCTGCTCCTTTGCACTGTAAAGCACTGAATGTTCAGCCAATATAGTGCTCTGGTTGGCTTAGCATTCTTAACCTTAATTTTGAATAGAAGGTGCCTTGTGCTGCTGACGTAATCAGGGCCTTTTGTAAATCACTGTTGCAGGCAGTCTGCTGTTGCATTTCACTGCATTTCTCGGAGAGATGCAGGGCAGAAGTGTCAGACTAACTTTTTGAACCTCTCATCAGGCTAAGCATTTTCATTATTGGAGTATTTTATTCAAATGAATCCTGCTTCGTTTTCCTTTATAGACAATAAGCCCCAGTTCAATTTTGGAAGTGAAACATTGTCTCTGCTGGAAGAAGTTTGAATAGGGAGCCCTTAATATCTTAAAGTGGGAGGTGCTTCCTTAAAAAAAAAAAAGACACAAACGAAATGTGAGAGAGTTGGATTTGACCAACAGACTTTAAATTCAGTCCCCTCTGTGATACAGGAGTACTGTTGTCGGCATCTTTTGTCACAGAAACTGTCAGAAAGTTGGAGGTGAAGCTTTGTCACCAAGCTGGTTTCATATTTGTGGTTATACATCATAACTCTGCAGCGGTGTGTGGGGGCATAAAATCCCCTTACCTTCCACGTAAGCCTCTTAGGGGCTGTTGCACTCTTGCCTCTGCAGAGGCATAGGTTTTCGTCTCACTTGTGCCTCTCTCCCATCCCCCGGGGCAGGGTTCAGCTCAGGCCACTACATCCCCTCCTGATGCAGTGTTTTATATCTGTGATGTCAGTGGTGATACATGGCCTTGCACTGTCCTTGATGGCAAACACAGCACTATTAATAGTCAGTGAAGTTAACTTGCTCATCGCTGCCCACCCACTGCACTCCAGTCCCTGAGTTTTAAAGGTGCTGTTAACACCCGAAGGGCTGACTGGTCCCACAAATGAACATATCCATGTTTGTAACCCAGCTCCTGTAGTGGCTGTGGTGTTGGGATGGTGGGTGCTGCCTACAGGGCCTGGCTCTCTGGAGGAGGGAACGTGGCATTACAGCAGTCGCACACCAAACCGAAGCGTTGGGTATCCAGGAGTTGGAGATGCTGTGGTACTTCAGGGGGGCTGGCATCGGCATCAGCTCAGACTCTGGGCAAGGAGGGGGAGGGTGGGACACGGACCCATGACCTCTTTACTTCATACCGAGAAAGCACAGCATGAATGACCATAAAAGACAGCTGCAGCTTTCTTCCAGTGGCCACACGGCATTAAGGCTTTCTACGCTTGGGAACAGAGAAAAGTGTGGTGGTTGTCTTACAGCTCTCTCTTTTCCACCTGCACGGGCTGGAGAGGCACCTTCAGCAGAACAGCTTTGCCTCTCGTCTGGGACTTGGCACTGGCAATGATCAGGTGCAGTCTGTCCTGTATCACTGCCTTGTTCTCAGCAGGAAAGGAAAAGAGGGGGGTTTGTCCTCCAGGTGTTGCAAAAGTGGCGATTGCTGTGGCGCATTCCTGATTCGGGCTCCCCGGTGAAAGCTGAGGCAGGGAGCAGAGGGCTGTGCTTCTCGTGACTAATGAATGAATGATGTCACCAGGTTGGTTCCCGAGGCAGGAAATCCATCCAAAATAGTTTAGTTTCAATACAGAAAGTGCAGTTACAGAGTAAGCTGAAAGTAGAAAGGAATTCTTTAATCACCAACTTTTCGGTTTTGTCACTCCTTTCCAATCTATGGCTATACTACAAAAAGTAGAAGAAAAAAAATATCAAGCGGGCGTTAGTCCCTCCCATTCCTCGCTAAAACAAACAAAATAACTACTTTCTGTCTTGTTGCATGCTGGCTGTTCGGTGTGCTTGCCCATGCTGGGAGGGAACACGAGAGCTGCGCTCCCCACTCGCACGCTGCGGGGCGATGCCCACGGGGTGTCTCGGGCATCCCTCCACTCGTGTCCCCCCCGTCCCACGGGCGCGCTGCCGAGTGGCGGAGCGGGCCGGGACCGCTGCGGGCGTGATGCGGGGCTCTGCTGCGACACGGAGCTAGTGACACAACAGAGACTTGCCCGCAGGACAGCAAACGGGGGCACCCCCACGCCCAACAAATTCCTGCGTGCGTGAGGATGCCTCTGGCTTGGCTAAGCGCTGGCAGGAGTGTAGCCCTTACATTGCACAGCACGCATGCCTTCCCCAGAGCAACCGGGATTCCCCCTCCTCTCCTCTCCAGAGCCCACTTCTGAAAGAGCTGGCTCATCCCTGCTGTCAGATGAAGCCGTTTCCTGAACGCGCGGGTTTGAGTCACTTGGGCTGGATGAGGCTTTAACTCCTCCCTCANATAATTTGGAAGTCTGATAGTGTGTGGGAAATGATTACATCAGTCGGAGGGAGGGCTAGGATTGGTCTGCACAGTGTGGTTTGATTCACTACCGCAAAGATTGCGTGTAACCCTTTGAGTGGAGCTCTGGCAGAGTTGTTTCCCTCCCCAGAAACAGTCCCCATAGCAGGGGCTACGTGACAGGTAGGGTACGGCCGCCCCTGACGCCGCCGGCACCCCGGGCGCCCAGCCGCAGGCTGCAGAGGGTCGGCGGAGGCAGAGAACTAACTCTCAAGAGGCAATCCCCATTTAAAATGCCATCTTGTTCTTCCGACTGCTGCCTTTTACGTGCCGTTGAGGTAAGATTTTCCATATCGAATTACCCTCGAGGTTTTTGTTAGACTTTCCTTCTCTCGCTAGGATGAGGAGCGTTTTAAACACAGAGTTGATTTAAATCTGGGACCTGCACGTTCGCCCGAAGAAATAATTTTGCAGCAAGTGTCTCTCGCTTGAGCAGAACAATGCAAAGAGGAAAGCATCTGTATAATTCAGGAGGTGGGGAGAAGGTTCCTGACTTGTTCTCTCATCCCCATTGATATTTAGGATATGCAGCGTATGCACATTTGGTTTCAAACTACTTTCAAGCTAGGATCAAAAGAGAAGTCAGGGCAGGGAGGAGAAATGTGTGGACTGTGCTAGGTAATTGATTTGCCGGCAAACTGCAAGTGGGACCTCCCCACACGAAACAATCAAAAGTTAGTGGGGAACAAGAGAGCCATTTTTAATCTTTGGGGTCTTGGCCTGCTCCTCTGTGAATGTTCAGAGGCCTCCGATGGGATCGCAATGAAAATTGTGTGTGTTTGACTGGATGTGATTTCTCTCGCCCACTGTTGCCAAAGTACTCTCTCGACATTGTTTCACGTTTGCTTACCTTACACAGCTTTATACAGAACCTGCTCTCTCACTTTTCCTGTGTACGTGGTCATATTAACCCTGCTGAATCTTTGTTTAGTGCAGGGAAGTGTTGGGGAGGGGGGAGGGGAAATAGGTCTAGGGGGCATCGAGAGAAAGTGTTATAAAGTGAATCATCCATTTCATTTGTCCTGGCTGCCAAGGTGCTTGGAACCCTCACACCAAGAGGATGATGCTTTTCTACAGTAGCTGTGTGGTTTGCCTATGTTCAGAGCTGTTGATCTGTAAGTGTACCCTTTATGTTGCAGGATGTAAAAGTCTTTAGTGAAGATGGAACAAGCAAAGTGGTCGAGATTCTAGCAGACATGACAGCCAGGGACCTCTGTCAGCTGCTCGTTTACAAAAGTCATTGTGTGGACGATAACAGCTGGACTCTAGTGGAGCATCACCCTCACCTAGGATTAGGTAGGGAATGGTCAAAGGGGTGGCATGGTTACCTGGGAACATAAAATATGTGTGATTCATATAAATGTGCTTCCAGATGGAACGTTTTCTTTTCCACTGCTTTTATTTGTACAATTAGCTGAAGTCACATACGTGCTTTCTGTGTATTACAATTTGATGTGTTGAACGTTTAAGCCATTTAAAGTCCTTCCGTTATTTCCCATCCTCTGATTTTTTTCTATTCTATAAAAAAAGAAGAATTGTCTAATCTTCACGCTAGCGCTCTGTTGCTACCTTGCTGTGTCTGAAGCTATTGCAAATAAACAGCTTAGGCAAATTAAGCTTGATCCTTAGAGTACGGTCCTATGAAACAGCTCAGCTCATCACCAGCTGGGAGACCTGGGTGAAGAGACTCAGCCTTACATACCTACAGTAATGCTTATGAAAGCTAGGCATGCTGAGGTGGGGGAGGGGGTTGGCTAAACTTGACTTCAGGCAGGGGAAAAATGGTGGCACCACCCGCAAATCCATGGGCAATTTCTGGACCAGGGGTGGTATCTGCTCTCCAGGCAGCAGCTCCTCCACCTGATTGAAATTAAGGTGTCATGGTTACAGTTTCAAGAAGGCAGCAAGAGGAAGAACCGTGGGGAATTAAATAACACCGTGAATTGGTTTAATTACAGTACCTGGAAGGATCTCATGTTATTGAGTCTTGCTTTTCCTGTTATTTTGTGGCACTGATTAGTTGCAGGGTTCTGCTGTGCAGCTTGCAACAGCATATCGCTCAGATAATGCTATCTATAATTCTCCGTAGCATACAATAACGCTTTAGAAAGTGTAGCATTTGGAGTATTAGTCGATATACTTCACGGGGAATGTTTTTTCTAGAAAACAGAGGAAGACAAATCATAAGCTGCAATCGCCAGCACTGGAATTGTGAATGCTATCTGTAGCTAACAGAGGGGGTTTTATGTCTAAAAATGTAATTCAGAACCCTTACGACTAAAAAAAGGAAATTATTTGCTGGAAATGTGATGCCCTAAACCAATACTGTTAAACACTAATAAATTCATTGCTCTGCAGACTAACACTTACAAAAACCCCAAACACACAGGATATCCTGATTATTGAATGGTTGTATTATCTCTCCTAATGTAGACATATATGAAAAAATTAAGATGAAACACTCACTGGTCTATGTCTGTGATATACTTTCAGTTCTGAGGACATAGGATGAGGTGAAGAATTAAGGTATAAATTACAGAATCTTTATCTCCGTGGCTTAATATGCCACATGCGCTTATGAAAACCTTTACAAATTTTCAGTTTTATCAATGCTCATTAAACTACCAGGCTCTTTTTTTCTATATTCTCTTTCCCATCATTGCTGATTACCAAGGTATTGTGTAAACAGAAGCCTTCTCCTTTGTAACCAACATCCTTCTCCTGCCAGATTCATTCAATGATGCCACAATTCAGTGTTTGTGACATCACAATAGCTTCCATGGTGACTAATTGTGCTGTCAAACTCTGGTGTGTGACATCTCTGAATGAATCGGGCAGGAGGCTGATTAGGAAATCAAAAGCTTCTGTTTACACACAAATAACTTGGTAATTAACAATGATGGGAAAAGAGCAAGATACTTATCGGGCTGCATTTATATACATGGGGACCTGCCTGCCTTGGACCTCTGTTTCAAACTGAAGCACAAAGCGAGCCCCCAGAGAAGTGGGGTGTGCAGGTTGGGGCTTCAGCAGCCACCAAACTTTGTTCCACAGGGACTGCTCCAGGGCTGTCCCCTGTAGGTCACGCAGTAGATCTGTGTGAGAAGTAATGCAACCTTTGGGGGTGTGAAGACAACAAAGAAAAAAATATTTAAAGAATCAAAAAAATGTAATTATACAGATCTCACATATTTGAAAGGACGAGGACAGAAAAGGGAATAAATGAGTTCATTTAACAGGAGACAGAATCATCCAGTTTCTTGAATCTGGGGTCTAAAGTATATACTGCGATATATTCAGTAAACTTTAAATATCAACTTTCATGCTTCCACCAGTTTTGGTTGCAGTTTGCATTTTTTTTATCATTTGGCTGCTTATTTCTAGCTTCTCTGTAGCTTAAATGCTTTCCTGTATTTTGGGGACTGTCAGATCAATGTAGTAATCTGTCTGCAACCTGGGTGAAGTTATCATCAAGTGTCTGATGTCCCATATTTGTTCCTCTAGATATAAGATTGCTAGTGTAAGTATGACACAATGGTGAATAAATACTTAGTGTGAAAAGAAATATGGTTTAAGAGCAGTCAGAATTCTGTGTTTCCAGAAGACATTATTTCTTATATAATACATCCTTCCTGACTTAATGCTGTAGGTGGTAGTCTTGAAGCCCACCAAAAGAGAGGATTCACTATCTTTTTTTTCCCCCTTCCCACATTTTGCCTAATAGTACTTTCCAAAAGAGCTTGGTTCCAGAACCAGTTCATTGTTTTACTGTTGGGCAGACTGAGGACAAGATCAATTTTTTGACGCCAGCTGCATATTTATCATTGCATTGGTCTTCAAGGTCCCACTTTGTGAGGAACCCTCACCTCACTCTTCACGTCACACGCATAACCAAGTAAATTCCAAATAACATGTGTGCTTGCACATAACTGTAAACAGCTATTTGACTGCACAAAGTATTTATGTTCTCACTGTAGGCAGTGGTGGGACAGAATTTGCCATCAGACTTTCTTGATTTGACATTTGAAAGTGGTTCCTGCTGCGCTGTACCACTAATATCTAAAGCATGTTGTGGTCAGTACTTAAGCAGTCTATGAAATTTGAATCAGTCCCATTATTTCATTTGCTACCTAACCTGTTCATAAAATGTGGCATTCTCCCTGTGTTCTATTCCATGCTTAACTATCATCCATTTAGGATGGGGACAGAGATCTCTGTATTGGACATTAGCACAAATAATAATGGTGAAGACATTCACATGATAGTATGTGTCTGGACACTGAAAGAATCCCTCCCTACCTACACACTTCATTTTTTCAGCTCCAGAATTGACTGTACATCTTTCTTAAATACAGTTGAAGCAGAAAAGAATGTAGTAGGGCTCTGAAATATGGGAGGGTTAGAAGAAAGCATTGCTGCAGTTTTGTGCATAGATTTTCTTGTTTACATGCATTGATTTCCCTTAGTACGAGTGAATTAAAAGTGGAACAGATAAACACAGCGCTTGCTAAAATGCAAAACCAGAGTGGGCTATTTCATACAGGGGTCCAGCTGTCATTTGTAGTGATCCTCTAATTGGGAATTTTGGGCCATGCCTGTGAGTTGTTCATGATGGAATCCAGCTCCTTTTCCCACCTTGTATCACTGCTACAGTTCTACAGAAGTTCTGATAATAATACAGATTAACTTGGGCGGGGTGGGGGGAAAGTCTGTTCCAGGAAGTGTGTAGAGGAGACTGAGTGGGGCCTATCAGATAAACTGAAAGGACACATTTCTGGTCACTTCAACAGCAATGCCACTTGAAGACAGACTGACCTATTGAACTGAACAGGCTGACATCTGTGCTTCTAGTTTTGTAGCAGGAAGCTCAAAGCAGGGCTGAGCCTGAGTTTCTCGTGTGTCAAGTTCATGCCGTTTGTACAACCAAGTGCAAATTACCAAGGACTTCCCAAGTGTACAACTTCTATGAAGTAATAGCAAACCGATCAGGACTAGCTTCCTTTTTTTACATGCATGTGCTGTGAAATGCTGCACCTTTTCTCCAAGATGGCTTTGACCATCAAAATGAAAATACAAACATTATGTCAGTGGGAGTATCACCACAGAATCTCAAAAGGGTCTTGATGTAGTAACAGAATACATCTAGGTCAGTTGTCTAAAGCATCTGAGAAACAGACACTGAGTATATTTACACAAACTAAACACTGAAATATAAAACCAATTGACAAATGTTCATCTATACTTCATTTCCTCAGAACAGAATAAACAGTTTGTCCCTGACAAGCAATGTTCAGTGTGTTAGGAAAGTGAAGACCACAACTTTGGGTGGTGGCAGAAGCAGACAGTAACAGGACATGTGGTCTTTCGGGGTTCATGCTGCGATGAAGTTTCATACCAATGTAATTAGATGTTTTTTGGAGGAAGCATAATTTAAAAAATAGGCTCTTCACCCTATAGGCCCACGGTCTTCATCACAATGTGGAGGAGATTTGACTTCACCAGTTGCTTAAAAACCATGATAGCAGCAACAGATCAGCAACACCTGAAACTTTATCTGCAAAGCCCCTAGATAATGTGTAAGTTTAGGTGATGAATGCTGAGGGGGTGCAAAATGTCATTTATTAACAGCACCCACAGCAGTATTGTTGTGGACAGTAGTCAAAGAACTACCCCTTCAAAGTGGTGTTATGCCTGATGCACTAAGAAACAGCTCTTTATTTGAGAGCAGCCCACTATGGAAGTTTTTCTATGTTAACCCCTTTGAAAACACAGTCTACAGCAAGGCTGGACATTGCAAATGCACAGTAAATGCTGAAGTTGTCAATGAGCTGGTGATGTCTGACAACCTAAGTGCAGGTGAAAAAGGTGATAGGTGATGGGATCGTTCCATCATAGGTTAAATTTTCAAAAAAAGAACATCACATAATCTGCTGAGTTCAGTAATTCAAGTGATATTCCAGAGCTTGCTCTTTTTGAGACGTCATTGACTGCTTGCTTTCTATCCTAAAAACGCCCCGAGAGAACTTGGGTGGCACCCTGGCATTTCTTACTGCAGGAATACAAGGATTGCAGGAACACAAAGTGGGGAGGGGACTCTCCAATCTTCTCTGGTCAGCAAGTCACAGGCCTTTTGTTTAAAGTTATGTTTTGTTCAACCTCATTTTTAAATTTCGTATTATATAAGGCATGAAAGCACTGCCTAGTTAAAACTTTTGAAAAATACCTAAATATTTTCTCAGAAAGTTCTGAAGACTTGTCAAGATAATGAGTTCATTAAGTAGTGCACACTTAGCCAGTTGCCTGCTTTCGAGTTACTGCTTTCAGTGAATTGGGTTTGTTAAGCTATCTGTTCATGCTTTGATGTCCCATTCTTTTGACCAGAGAAATGGTGGTTACGGGGAGTTACCTTGTAACCAAATCTAGAGCAGAAAATTGCCCTGTCATGTGTACAAAACATTTGTCTCTGTCAGTATTCCTGTAAAGTAGATCCTGTGACCTCTTTCATAATAAACCCCATTGTCTAGCATCTACAATAAAGGCCTGAAGTTCACCTTGAAATGAACTGGTTTTATAGAGTGTGATCAAATACAACACTGTATTTCAGTGATAGTTCAAGACCTAACAGTGGCCTTTCTGTAACTTTTTTCCCCCTTAAACCTGTCCACCTTGCCAGTTCCACAGCATACAACCAGTGCCAAAAGTAGAGGTTTGTATTATTGCAGCTACTGTACATAAAAAAAACCAAAAATCTATTCCTTTCTCAAAAGTCTGTGCTTATGAAGCCTTGATGTAGGAATTCCTTGAAGGACACTGCCATATAATGTTAAACTTTGTAATACATTACAAAGTAAGGTATTGCCTCATGGCAGTATGGTTTGAAAACTATAATGTCTTTTGCTAATTTCTTAAAAGGTAATGGAATTACACTGGGTTGTTTTACTTCTGTTCTTAGTTGGTCTCATTCCTTCTGTTGGTTGGCTGTGTGTTAACATCATGTTCTTTTTCCACAGAGAGGTGCTTGGAAGATCATGAGCTTATAGTTCAAGTTGAGTCCACAATGGGAAGTGAAAGTAAATTTTTGTTCAGGAAGAATTACGCAAAATACGAATTTTTCAAAAATCCCATGGTGAGTCTCATTACTTAGTTGTTTACACCACAGAGGGGTGGATTGCAATAACATTGCTGGGCACTGTTATGTCTTAAACATCTATTATAAAAAAAAAATAGGCAACCAACTAACAGAATTCTTTCCAAAGAAATTTTAACCAATGTTTAAATTCCTTGTACTCTCCTCTCAGCCTAAAAACCTCAAGTGTTTTCAAGTTACCAAGTATATTGGTTTCAAAATGTCTGTAGTCATGTTGGAGAGTGACCAAGACGGGGAAATCTTCATAGGTTTAAGAAAAACAATCAGAAGTGCAATTTACTCATTATCTTCAAAGTTACTTGATTCAAAGCAAATTAATCACATAACACGCGGTATCCAAACCTTTTAATTTCTGGCAGTAAGAACTAATAAAACACCAAAACCTATCTGGGTAATGCCTAAAGCACTTACTCCATACAAGGAATGTCCAGTTTATCGTTAGGTGTGTTGGAACATTGTTTCACCTGTGGCTGTGCTTTATGAGTGTGCTCTGCCTTCTTCACTGACCCCAGTAGCTTACCCTCTCTATGTCCTCATGTATAGCCATGCTTGATAGGTATAGGCCACAGCTGTACTTATTCCTGGATTTGTAAGATCCTTTGAACACTGTCATTTTAAACTGGTTACTGTGTAACTGCTTATCTGGGGATGATTTTTCACATTTTATCTAAACAATTGTGTTGGAGCAGACTGTTGGCATGCAGCAATGTCAGCTGGTGTGACCCACTGAGATAGCTGAGGAAGAGTAATCCAAAGGTGGTTAGGTAAGAACAGATTTTGGGTCAGTCAGGCATTTGTGGTGCGAGAAGAAAAAGAGATACACAAGGTCACATTTAAACTCACTGCTGAAGTAACTGCAGGTGATAAATTCATTCCTTTCCTCATAGATGCAAGTGCACAGTTGCTGCATCCTCGCACGTGTGCTCACATGTACATTTGTCATCTGCTGCTGCTTGTCTCAGAGTCTGTGCCTTGACTTACTCTGTGAAATGTTTCTGTACATGGAGTGTTCCTAGTTTTTCACTTCTGTTGATCTCACCATCTGATAACCTATGAACATCTGAGCGTTGTACAGAAGTTTGGGTATCAGAGGAGCTAGCACATTGGTTTCATGTGGTATATTTTAATTAATAACAGAGCATGGGAGTAAAACCCAGAATGCTTGGCATTCGGTCCCAGGCTCCTGCAATCACAGAATAAATCATTCTTGTGGTGTAAGAATGCGAAGGCTCCCTATCCGTTGCATTAGCTGTTGCCATATGGCACTGTTTCTACTCAAGAGAGGCTGGTAAATGTTAGCTTTCATAACTCATTGTGCAACTTACCTGGCAGAAGGGTGATTCCTCTTCAGCCCTTCTCTTTATGCCCTAGAGACTGAAATTTATATTGCCTGAAGAGTGACAAATGTTCTAAACTGGAAATGTTTTTGTTGTGATTCATCTTGTTATAATCAGTCATTGTTTTATTTCAGGCATTTCTGTATGTCTCCATGCTTTAAATAATGTTTAAAAACTTCAAGAATGATTTCATGTCATTGCTGTGTTTAGTAAATTCAGTGTACCAAATTATACAGGAATTTTGAAACAGCAGATGAAAGGGGAACTAGAGGAATAAATCTGAAGTCAAGTCATTGATGCAATAAGCAAGGAGTCGCTGCATACTCAACTTGTGGGACTATTCATCCTTTCCTTCCCAAGAAAGCAGAGGCTGTTAGAAATCCCCAAAAGCCCTCAGTAGAAGAGGAAGTGATGGGAAAATGCACTTATGAAATGCTGCATATCAGATATTTTAAAAACCCACAATCTGTCTGCATGGGCATCTGGTGAGCAGAAGGAAGGGAAGAACTGCACTTGAAAAGCCCTAGTATTACTTTGTATGTCAGGGGATCTCCAATTTGATTTAATAGTGATAGTTCCAAAAAATTAATGACTGGAAGAAAATGTCACTAGTTCTCTGTAAGAGTGTTCAAATATAATGTGACTTCCAATTGTCTTCTTTTTGTGTCTAGAATTTTTTTCCAGAACAAATGGTTGCCTGGTGCCAGCAAACGAATGGCAGTATCCCACAGTCACAACTTTTGCAGGTACTGTAAATTATGTGTATGGACAAAGGAAGTTTTGGAGCTGGAGGGGAGGAGTTGCGAGGAAGATAGGAAGAAAGGAAGGGAATCCAAAGGTGTGGAAAATAGTCAGTCAGAGAAAGTTCAGTGTAGTGAGTTAGCATATGGGGCTAATGTTGAAAATATCTAACAAAGATCTTGCCCAGTGGCATCGAGGTGTAAATCGTAAACACAAAGTATTCATAGCTATGGTCATACATATTTGTTCCATTAATACTCAACTTACTCTGTGGGTGTCTGGTTTAGCCACCTAGTGTTACTCCCAAACCATCTTGGCAGATGTATTTCTAGAAAAACAAATATACCTTTTATAAAAGGCAGAACAGAAGTACTCTTCTATACTCCACATCATAGCACAGGAGAAAGCTTAAAAGTGCAAGTGGATATTAGAAGATGAGTTTGAGATGATGAGAGGTTTTGCTTTTGCTTTTTGTGTCCCATGTTTGTGCCTGGCAAGAATTAACAATGAGGACCAACTTCCCCATGGTTCAGCCAACTAGAAGCCCTTTTGTATAGAAAAATAATGCCCTAAGAAGTAAGTGCAAGTAGAAATTTGTACACAGTATTTGCAAAGTAATCCCATTTTAAGCTCTCCCCAGTTAAATTGCAGGGGTGTGTTCTTTATGCATATGTGGTGGTAGAGTTGTGCAATCTGTGTGGTGGTGGCATGTGCGCTGCATTTATGCTGAAGTTCTGGTGTCACTGTACAGTTTCTTGCTTGCTCATAAAGGAACCGTGGTGGTGGCAAAGTTGGTTGGCCTTCAAGGATGGTGCTGAAGGGTGGGCCGCCTCTCTGACCAGTAACTGATTCACTTAAATCTCTCAATTTTAGGACTCTAATCTAAGCCCCATAGTCTAACTCGTTTTCACTTGTTTTCTTAAACTGTGGACATTCAACTCTGGAGCCACATTAAAACACAGTTTATTAAAAGAGTACTGTGCTAAGAACATAAGACCATGATGCCTGGAAGACAGTGCCATGAATAACAGGCAAATTATAAGGCAGAAGCACAAATAGATGAAGAATATATATGCACAAATAGCTGGTTTTGGTTTGATTTCTGTCATTTTGCATGTTTGCAAATATGTACTGACTTTCTGTTAAAAGATTACAAGTTTCTACTAACTTTTAAACCAGTGCACTCATTTTGTCCCATAACCATATCAAAGTCCACTATATTCTGGTTCCACATTCACTGACAAAATTTAAAACATTAGGATCCACTTTTGTCTGGGAAACAAGCAAACAAAAAAATCAAGCAAATTTCTGGAATTATAAATGAAAGTCATGTGCAATGAGGTTGTAGTCAGGAACAAAAACAGGCATGGACTGGCATTGCAACAGACTGGTGGGAGAGAGGTCTTCATACCTTGGACCCTTTTTCCTGTAGTTTAAGTGGAGAATTGAATTTGCTTATTAATACAAGCAGCAGGACTCCCCAAAAGAGCAAGATGTTCTTGAAGATGGAAAAATTTTGAGGGTAACTCAAGTGGTAGCAAAAGGAAAACCTTACAACCTCATGAGGTAGGAGAGTTATGCTTCTGGGACAGCTCAGAAAGGTACAGTCCTGGAGAAGCATAAGTCGTGGGGGTTAACAGCACAAGAGGGTGGGTGAAAGAGGGTGAGTATACTCTCTCTAGTTCATTGTTTAACCATAAAAAACTATTTTCGTTAAAGTATTTATATTAAGTACTTCTTTTCTTTTAAAAAACTTACAACCATTTTTCAGAATTTCAGTGGCAGTTGTAGTTTGTTGAAGGTAAACCTCCTGCAGCCTAGTAGTCATTAACCGTGTTGCATCTGAGGCCACCTGAAACACTGAGCAATTCTGCTGGTTTTAATTACACACATAACAGGGAAGAACATTAAGTACCATCTCATGATATCATATACTGCATTAAGAGCTAGTATTTTTAGTCATGACGATAGCATTAAAACCAGTGGGATTTGTTTTTCCTAGTCTCAACCTGGCTCAGACATGCAGAAAAGCTTGCCATCTTAGTTTACTTTTGTTTTAGCTGACTGGACAAAAAGAATTATTCTCCTTTTGGTCTTTCCCTTTCACAGCTGAGAAGTGGATTCGTAGTACAAATAGCAAGAAAATTGGTTGTTCTTTCCCATTCTGTTAGATGAGATGAGGAGGAGGACTGGAAAAAAAATAGGGTTTAATGCAAGTAAGAATTCTGACACGGGCCACTGTTTTTGGTTTTGTTTCCTGTGGGCATTGTCCACCAAATAACACCAAAACACAACTTTGAAGAATTGCAGAGACATCTAGGCAGGTTCATGCATTTTTCTTCATACTTGTTGAATTTATTAATTAGGCATTTAACTTAGTGATCAAGCCCTCTGTCATTTAAAAATCTGGCCTGTTGTAATAAGGGAGCAATCCATCAGTTCTCCTGCCATAATTAATGCTTCCTTCCTGTGATACATCAGAAATAATTCTGGATGTGGTCCCTCTACTTATGTCAAGAATGTAAATGCTTCTGAATCTTGAAGTCTGGTATAATTGCTGGCACTTACTTGACTGCTCTACATTTCATTTTCAGTGAAATACTCTGTGGTCCTTTATACCTCTTGTCTTGCGAAAACTTGAACTCCTGAAATAGGCTCTTCCCTTTCAAAAACTTTAGGACAAAGATGGAAATTTTGGCCAATGTTTCCAGTTAGACAATTTGCCAGAATTGCTGTGACAAGATATTATTTTAAGAATTAATAAGCTTACTTTTTCTCCCTTCAGGCCAAGTGCAAGACAATGGGGATACAGAGAAGCGATAGCTTTTTTGAGATTTAAATCTTGATGCAGAGAATAGGAGGAAGGTGTCACTTGCAGGAGGAGATGGCCAGGTAGATGCAATGGGAGAAGCAGGAATATCCATTTTGGTCGTGAATCAGATTAAACATCTAGGTCAGTTTAAGCCTAGCGTGAAACTGCTCCTCAAGTCAGCAAAGTGATTTGCCATTTTCTTGTCTGTTCTGCAAATACAGTGACAATTTTATAATTCATCCATAGGATACAATGTTCATCTACATTTTCCTCTCCAACAGAACTTTTTAAACTCCAGTAGCTGCCCTGAAATTCAAGGTTTCTTGCATGTGAAAGAGCTGGGTAGGAAATCATGGAAGAAACTGTTTATGTGTTTGAGGAGATCAGGACTTTATTGTTCTACAAAAGCAACTTCAAAGGTAAGATGAAAAAAGAAGTTGCACAGTAGTAGCATGTGAAAGCATTTTCTGCTTTTACAGTGGGTATTTTTTGCTGTTTTTTAAAAATTTCCACACAGTGTTCCCTTTTTTTGTTCCACAGAAAAAGATAAGTGAGGCATGACCAAATGACAGTCAAGCCCTGGGCTCTCAATGCATGAACACAGCCATACAGTTTCATTATGAAACAAAAACAAACCAGCTAGGCAACATCACTGTGGCCACTAAAGTTGTGCTAACCTTCTCTGGAGCAATGTAACAGGCCAGGCCATTTTTAGTGTGATATGTTTGCACAAGTATTTTGTGAGCTTCCTGTAGCAAGCACCTTCTGCTGGTAGGCTAATATTTAGGGGGTGTGTGCCATGTCCACCCGAGGGCTGCCTGGGAGACGAGCAGTGCTCGTGCACTGCCCTCTGTTGGAGGCTGGGCTTGCGAGACTGCAGAGCTTGCACAACATCTTCCAAGATCTTTCACTTACCTGTGTTAAATCACGTTATTTCCCCAGGAGCCAAGACATTTGCAATTGTTGGCTGACCTAGAAGACAGCAATATCTTCTCGTTGATAGCAGGCAAGAAGTTGTACAATGCCCCTGCAGAGTATGGATTTTGTATAAAGGTAAATCTTCTCACTGAGTTCTTCCAAAGTTCCAGACGGTGTTGGGAGCTCAGAGTCACCCCAACCCCCAGCTAAATGGGATTTGTATGTAAAACTCCGCAAGCCTTTTCTGTCACGAGGACTTGATCTTTACATCTTTCATTTGGCAGGCATGTCCTGTGAATCTTGTCATCATTTTATGTGACACTTTTAACACTTTATCTGGTGCTCCTTTGGTTTGGGAAATTTTTGTGCAAGAGCAGCTCAGTGCTGAAGCATGGTGTGCTTGTGAGGTGGCCTTGGTTCACCTCACAGATGAAAGCTTTTCCAAGTTCTCTAATTGAATAGAAAAGTTCCTGTGGACAGCAAGCACCAAAACTATATTGCAGCAGAGGATCAAGCTCTGATGGGGTGCAATTTTACCATTATTGTGGGCCAGAGGTTTGCCTTTATTTGAAGAGGAAGACTGTCTTGGAAAAATGAATGTAAGAATAACCAGTTGCCTTTGAAGATTTTTAAAACTGTTGTGCTGAAAGATTCATTTGGAAAGTACTTCAAAGCCTTGAGAAGTGTAATTTTCTGAGAAGAAAATAAGAGCTGGGAGCTGGTTTTATGACAGTAGTGAAGCAGTTTCCTTCCTAGCAGCCATTCCAGAGCTAGAAAACAAGGGTTTGCATCAAAGAGACTGGCTGCAGGACAGAACCTGAGCTGATGGAAGCAAACTTTCAGTTACCCTCTGTTATGGAAACTTTCGTCCTTCATCTCAAAATGGGAGTTTATAAAACTTCTCACAGATTTGAAAGAAAAACCAAACCCAACAAAACCCAAACCACCAAAAAAACCCCTCCAACTACCAAAACCAACAAAACTAAGTGCCCAGGTCTGATTTTGAGTTCTCAGCATGGCCTGTGTACCTTGTTCCTATAAACTGCTAGGACTGAACATTATTTCAAATCATAGAATCATAGAATATCCTGAGTTGGAGGGGACCTACAAGGATCAATGAGCCCAGCTTCTGAAAGTCAGGCGGCACCAACATTTTATCTTGTTGGACCCAGCTGAGAAAGTGATTTCTTTCAAAGCATGCTCAGCCTCTCCTGAGCTTTAAATTCAGTGTGGTGGGAGCTTTTTTGGCTAATTCTTTAGACTAATACTGTAGCTTCCTTTTACCCTGCAGTAAGCTTACAGTGTTGTTGGTTTTCTAATGAATGTATCTGACTTCCCTCTACCACTTTAAAGCCAAACAGAGTGAGAAATGAAACTAAGGAGCTGCGGTTGTTGTGTGCTGAAGATGAGCAAAGCAGGACGTGCTGGATGACTGCCTTTCGACTCCTCAAGGTATCTAATCTCTTCTAGTTTTGCAAAGCTACACCTATAGTTAAGTGGCATTTGTTATTTTGCTAATGAGAAATTACCTATACGTTCTTCATTATTATCTGCTCCAAAACAATATGGATAAGAGCAAAATGCCAAGCAGACCTGTCCCACCTAAGAATTTAAGCACAGGACAGAGATCTATTTCTTCCACATATGAATGAAGTATAATTTTAGTTTTGGATCCAAATTTGAGATACGTGAATGAATTAAAAAACCTGCTTAGCAAGGTATTTTCAAGTTATCATAAAGCTAAAGAAAATGTTGTCAAAATGGTAAGTGGTTCTCTTTGCCAGAACAGAATTCCTTTTGCATTTTTTTTTTTTCATTTTTTCTGAAAGTTCTATTAGAAGTAACAAAAATAAGTGATCCTTTGTCTGGGTGAAAGTTACTCATATCTGACAGCAAATAATGAAATTTCTTGATAATGTGATAGGAGGCTTCACTGCTTTTTGAAACAAAATCAGGATGGAGAGAACTGAGGAGAAAGCTGACTACTTTGTGCCCTTTGAACCAGAGAGCCTCCTGATCTTCATAGGGAAATGTGCATAAATTCTGGTTTGGCTCTTTTTCTGAATGTTCTGCCTTGAAAACTGCTGTGTTCCTCTGTACCTTACTGTGTCCTACGTACAGAAAAAAACGAGTTTGTTTTTAGGACACACCAAAAGATGATTAAAAGTGTACAGTTAGTGAAAATTAAGGCTGTGCCCCAAGGCTGTGTCCATAACCGTCCTTTTTATTCACCATCTCATTTAGCTTTCCATAGTCCTATATTACCCTGTTGGGAAATTGTATAAACCATTTCAGTTAGAACATTCAGTAATCAATGTTGCTATACTTCAGCACTGTGCCTCTAGGGAAGGCACTGAGTAGGTGTTTTCCTACCATCCTAGCTACTAGTGTTGCTAAAATTTATCATGTTCAACCAAGAGCATGACTGGAATTCAATCATATTTTTTTAAGGATGAGAAAAGTACCAAGTGATATTTCCTGGTAAAATTTATTGAAGGAGCTAGTGAATTAGAAAGGTTCTTATTTCTTATCATCATGGAAACTGGGTTTGGATGTCTCGTGCAGATTTTTTTTAAGTTCTAGAGGGTAAAAAGGAGGGAATTAATGTGTCTGTTCTGACTTCAGCTGAAAAGGAAAACATGGTGGTAGCTGAGAGTGGCAGGAATTACCTGTGTATATCACTCAAGCTTCTATTCTTTTAAATAAAACTTGTTGTGCATATTTACTCTTTGATTGCCACCTGCCACTATTACTCAATGCAAATGGCTTTGGGACAGCTTCTGATCAGGAAAATAATAAACTGGTGGCGCCTTGCTCCAGTGTAAGTGGTATTATGAAATCACTAGAGTTTTTTTTCCCTAGGGCATATATTTGAATAATGATGTCCTTGTGTTTCTGTTGGCAGTATGGAATGCTACTGTACCAGAATTATAGAATTCCCCAGCAGCGAAAAGCCATGCTTCCACACTTTTCCACTCCAGTAGTAAGTAATGAACTTTACCTCACTGATGTATGATGTTGGAAAAGATAAATTCGCTTTTGCATTTTAAAAGTGGAAAATTTTACACTAAGAAATGTAAATTCAGCATTGTGTAGCAAATCAATGTAAATTCATGTTTTGCATGAGTACAGTTTCCGTGGTTGGCTCTCCATTATCTTAGGCTTACATGATCCACATGATTGAAAAATCTTGGCTACGTCATGCTCTTTGAGATGTACGGTACAGAGACATCTGGCTGTCTCTGCAGAAGCCAGCTTAGGTCTGGCAAAACTAACACGTAAATTTCCTAAAATATGTTGGGCCAAGAGCTGACTGTTACCTACCTAAAAGGAAAGATCCTATATTTGGATCCCAGCTGGCCCGAAAATGACTGGAATATTGTAATAGGGCAAGTGGGCAACTTGAGCAAACAGATTTTATTCTGAGCCTTTGAATCATCTCCCTCCCCTACGGTCGAAAAAGGAAAACCATGTATTTTTGTGTCTCTGAATCTTTTGAAAGGGGAAAAAAAATAAGTTGTATTTTCTGTGCTTTTGAAGGAGGACTTTGGACATTCTTCTGAAAGCAAAACAGTTTGAAATGAAACTCTCAAGCTGGTTTTTTCTTTCCCTGTTTTTTGAAACAAGTGAAAATTCCTTTTCAGAGAAGTGTATCTGAAAACTCACTAGTAGCAATGGATTTTTCGGGGCAAATAGGAAGAGTTATTGAAAATCCTGCTGAAGCACAGAGTGCTGCCTTGGAAGAAGGACATGCTTGGAGGGTAGCTATCTTCTCTTCTTTTCTATTTTTGCGATCAGTAAGTGTCTGTTGAGAGCCAAAACACAGAGTGTGCTATGATGTTAGTGCAGTGCTGGTCACAGTATAGCTTAGCTCCGACCTGAAGCAATCACACTGCAAGCATGCAGATCTGAAAGTCAATATCCATCTTTAGCAAAACTGTCACATTCACAACAACCTTCTACCACTGCTTCTCTGTCCCCCTAGTGTCCAGAGGAAAGTTGAGGGGGAAAGCAGACCCACCAGAACTTTACTGCCAGTTTGCAAAACCAGTCTCTGAGGAGGAATATGTCAAATTAAATGCTTCCCCACATGGAAGAGGCTGGGGCTCTGACTAATGGCTTGCTCCCAGTAAGTTTAATTGCAGAATATACAAGAGGCAGGACCTCTTGCAATGAAAACTGATGTAACTTGTTTATAGTGTCTTGTGGACAGACAGCTGCAGTACAAGTTTTCCCACATGCTCGTCTTTTAGGGAAAAGGAGTCATTACTGAAGCATTAGCTGGTGCTTTATGTACGGGAGGGAAATACTGCTTGATTTACTGAGTGCCTGGTGTTTTGCCTGAGCAGAAACATATCAGACTTTTCTTTTTTTCTGTCTTTTTTTTTTCCTTTTTTTTCTTTTTTAAGATACTGAGCTTTCATCATTAACATCTGGCTTGTGTTTTAAGCCAACTGAAATGAGCTGCTGCTTGTAGATTAGCCCCCTTCAAAGTTGCATTTCTTTTTCTCATCCTTGCATTAAATCTGCCCAGCCCCCAGTTTCCTGTAAATTAAATCTGTATTGCATGTGCACTAATTCTCTTCTCCTGAGGCTTTAGTGTGGATTTAACGGTAATTCATTCTCTCTATAGAAACGTAGCACAAGAATGAACATCTTGGGTAGCCAAAGTCCACTCCATCCTTCCACACTGAGTACAGGTAAATTCTGATGGCTTGTAGCCATAGTACCTGAGGTCTCTGTGGGTAAAGAAAAGGTACATTTCATACAGGCAGAGTTCAGCCACGTAGAACAAATGCCTTGATGTCACATACAATCCCAATAAGTAGCTTCTGTGTCATTTAACATGCTTACCCATATGGACACCGTAGAAGGAACTTGTTTTCCTATGATGGCCCACTCAAGCTTTGCTTTAGGACTAGTCTTTTGAAACCCAGATTTTGTAAAAACAGACACTCCATAAATGTTTCCATTTAAAAGAATCCAGCAGTTAATTCGCTGTTTTGGACAAGGAAAGTGCATGAGTGATCCTTTAATCTTTAAAGAGTAGAAATGAGAGTTTTCAAAACAGACTTCATTCCATAATAACTGAAAAATGTAAAATATGCAAGTCCTGAACATTTCTTTGAAATTGTAAGTTTAATAAAACAACAGGAAATTTCATATTAATATCCTGGACTTCTTGAAGGAAACACAGCTATTCTCTTTTGCTATTCTGTTAACAGAATTTTAAAATACCATTTGAAAAACAAAACAATAAAAATAAAAGTATCTGGGGGTAACTAAACTCTTGAAAGCACCATCTAAAGTGCTTTTCTTTATTTGAGAGTTAGAGAGACTTATTTCTAACTTGTTCACTCACACGTTCTGTTCTAAGAATTGTTAGTCCCAACATTTTCAAGAAGCTATCAGAAGGCAGTAATATAAGAGACTTCTCTTGTTTACTTAGTTGTATATCTGCAAATCAGAAAATACATGGAGATAGTGCCTCTCTACTTGGTATATTAAGTAGATGCATTTTTAAATATTTATTCTTTTATTATGTAGGTTGATGGAAGATACTTTGTATTCTGTAAGAGAACTATACCCACTTTTAAAATGTTTAAATAATTAGTATGTGGAATAAATGGTTGCATGTGTAACTGTTTTTAACCGTCCTCTCCCTCTTTTTCCTCTCTCCTCCAGTTATTCATAGGACACAGCACTGGTTTCATGGCAGAATCTCTAGAGAAGAATCTCACAGGATTATTAAGCAACAAGGGCTTGTAGATGGGTAGGTATTCTTGTTGCTCGGTATTTATGATCTGACAGTCTAATCTTTATAGACGAGAGCACAGCTTCTGCTGTAATGGTTTACAGGTTTCTGAGCCCTTCTGAGTAACCTGATTGCTGAGCAGCCCCGTTACAACCTATGCCTGGATTCGAAAAAGTCAGAGTGTGTGTTTGTAGGAGTGGGTCCTAACTTTTAATTTGAAAAGTAAAATCTTAGGAATACACTTAAATGTCCTTCTTTTTTTCCAACAGAGGCAATCAAGTTTTTGTCAATGTTATAACTTGAAAATAGTTAGTTCTTGTAATCTGCATTGAGGACATATTTTTCAGGCAAAGCTGTACCTAACCATTTGCCCACAAATTTATAATCAGCCATCCATGCCCTTTTGCATGAATCAGAGCAGCTAATGGTGCTTGCTCACTATTTATTTCTGTTCTAGAGCAAAGAAATTGAAGTACCTGTTCCAGCACTGTCTTTAAAATGTCTGTAGTTGAGATTTAAGTATCTTCTGAGCATCTGTTTTCCTTATTTATCTGCAGTTATGGTTACTGAAGGGAAGTTGCTTGAACTGCATTCAGCATTGTTTATTTGTAGGACAGGAAAGGCATGGTTGCCTTTGGTTCACTATCCTCATTGCTCTCAGGGTTAAGGTAGAAACATCCATGTTGGCTTCACAGGAGACAGTGAAATTCAAACCTTTCTTCATTTTCTGATTCAGAAGCAACACTAATCTTTCGGAAGACTAAAATACATTAGGGAAGTAAAAATTGCATGTATATATTCATCAAGCAGTGTTTGCTTATTTTTGGGGGGTCTTGTCTAGGCTAAGGCCATTGGGTTTTAGCTTAGCAGGTCCAACAGTGAAGAAAAGCTGAGAAAGCAAAGCACTGAAAAGCTGAGCACTGCTGACTTTTTGGGTTTCTGGTTTTCTCACACTACATATCATTATAAACTTGGGCTCATTTTGACCTGCTGCCTTAGGAATTTGGATGTCCATCCTTCTTGAGGTCTTCATAAATGTGTTCATGTGTTTGAGGCTGTGTTAAATTTGTGCCTGATCAGCTTACTTACTGTGGAAGGTGAAAATTGGTTAGTTTGGCCACAGTAAGGTCCATCAGCAGTGACAAATGAACCATGTTACCTATGTGCTCTGAGATCTAAGGATCATGATTTTCAGGGTGGAAAACTCCTGCCTATGTTTTCCTGTTCTGTGTGTTCTTGAACAAAAGAAGGCATAAAGTTAACAGTTTCCTGATGGTTCATGGAAGAGGCTCAACAATGTATACAAGCAACTGATGCTGCTATCTTTGATATGTCTTGAAGCTCTTATTGAGGATGCATCTGTCTTTGTAGTCATTGTTTGTGTGGTAGTTGGTTGCTTGCCAGAGGTTGAGTAAACAGTTGCAGCATCAGTTGTGCAGAGCTTTGCTTTGTGCCACCAGCTTACGATACCATGCATTATCTGAAACAGCTAGATAAAAAGTAATTGAGAGATATCTGCATGAACTGTAGTAACCACAGGGCAGGTAAGGTCTTTCTCCCTCACATGGATCCTAATTTATAAAGGCCTTTGTCCCTTTTCCACACATCTGGTCTTCCCAGGATTGCAAAGGAATGTTTAAGTACCATGCATGGCTTCTGAGGGTGGCAAGGCAAGCCTGTCCCTGACTACTGAACTGACCCTGGTTATGATGGTGCATTTTTGTGTTACTGACATTTCTCAATCAGTTCTGAGGAGCTGGAGTAAATTCTTTTGGGTTCTTAAGACTACAAGCAGTTCTCGCTACTGTGCCTTGGAAAAGTGTGTTCCTGGCTTAGTGGTCAGCAATTAAGAGGCCTGCCCCAGTCCTGTGCTCAGCCATCTCACAAATCCACTGATTGGTGCTATAAGCCTTGTGCCAAAGGTGTATTCTTGTTTCCTGTGGCATGGAGAGGATCTGCTTCCTTAGTTCATAAATGTCAAGGGGAGGAAGCACAGGGTTTCTTATCTAGCTTTTTTCCTCCTCTTCCCAGTACGGATGTTAAATAAAGTCCATGTGGGGTAGGACTTCAGTTCTGTAGGTTGACTTAAAAGTGACAGCTACATAGTGTATGACGTTGGTAGTTGTACGCCTAAAGTACATTTTTTTCCAAAATGGTGGGGCAAAAACACCGTGAGTGTTCTAGAGAAAACATCAGTGTGTGTTTTCCCCATCTTGATGATGTGGAAGCTACATAGCTGGGAAATAATTTTAAGAAAGTATTGAGCTGTTTCTGTACAACTGCAGCCATTTAAACTACACATAGTTTTGCTGACACTGGATTTTTGTGAACTGATGCAAGATACCGTAGAGTGGGAACAGATTCCCATGTATTACTTCCCCATCTACAGAAATTCAGGTTTTCTCTAGAATTAAATGACATTTTCTTCATGAGAGTACATGTCATTAATGGAAAGCTGAGTTAGAGGGAACCTTAAAAAAAGCCTCATAGGTACATTCTTAGGAGAAGAACTATTGTCATGTATCTTGCACCTCTTGTTTCTTCATCTGTTAATGTCACAGAGCTGTGGTAAAATAATGGAAAGCAAATTGCCAGTTATGGAATCACCTCTTAAAACAACTAAAGAAGAGTTTGGCAGTGGCACAAAATTACTTAGTAGTTCTGATTATTTAAAAACAAATAGATGGGGGTATTCAACTTGTTCTTAAAAATGTTCTCTCCTAGATTATTTCTTCTCCGGGACAGCCAAAGCAATCCAAAGGCATTTGTACTTACATTATGCCACCATCAAAAAATAAAGCATTTTCAAATCTTGCCGGTAAGTAGATTATTTTTGATACTGATAACAAAACCCGAAATTTTAAACCATGAAGCTTTTGCCAACTTCTGAGGAGGCCTCTTATTAATTACTGATGTAACTAGCAAGGATGTTTCCATTAGCAAGTATATAAGCAGATAATCTTTAGAATTGTCAAATGTCTGATTAAAATTACTGATTAACATTGCTGGAAAACTTAGTGTAAGTCACTACACCACACGAGTCTGTGCAACGCACAGAACTTGTTCTCTGTGACTGACAGCAACAACAGCAGCTGTTGTCTCCCATGTCACTTAAACATAGAATAACTTTGAGAAACTTCAAAAAGTTTTATTCTGGAGGTTATCCAATAATGTTGAGTTTCAAATAACGTTACACTGAGATGTTGGAAAACAATTTGATTTTTATCTTGATCAAAAAAAGCATGAAAAATTTAAGATTATGTAGGTCTTTTTATTGTTCCAAATCCTCTTCCCTTGTTTAGCCTGCCAATTTTACAAACAGCTAACAAATCCTTTTGGGCTATTTTTGTTTTATCTAATGAATGCCAGTGCTGTCTGTACAACTTTCAATTACTCTGCCCACAAGCTTTCGCTTTCATAAGCAAAATGTTACAAGTTGGGTTAAGGTATGTTGTTTCTAGTGCTGTGCATGGTTTCACAAAGAACTGCAGGCACTGGGTTGTTTGGGCAACCGAGTGCCAGCCAAGTGCCCATCATTTATTTATTTACATACTGGTGGTACTCTCTAAGTTTTTCCGTGCTTGTATCTCTTCATGCGCAGCCTAACTTGAAAAGGATGTTTGTTTTCCTAGTGTGAAGATGATGGACAAATATTTTTCAGTCTGGATGATGGGAACACCAAATTCAGTGATCTAATCCAGCTTGTTGAATTCTATCAACTAAACAAAGGAGTCTTGCCCTGCAAACTCAAACACCACTGCATCCGAGTGGCCTTATGACCTCAAATCTGACTCTCACTGAAGACTGGATTTGATAGAAGAGTAATTGTAAGAGAACGTTGACACTGGGGAATTGGCAGATTTGTAAGTTGGTTAAAAAAGATAAATATTATGCACCTTGGGACTCTGAAAGGGATGGATTCGACAGGTGCCAACAGACCAAGATTGCTGGTTTGTCTAACACCTAAGAGTGATTGCTGCTGAGTGTCCCAGCATCCCAAAAATCGGGGGAGGGTCTGTAAAACAATGAGTAAATTTAAAACAAAACTGGAAACTATCTTGGCTGGGCCACTTAACAGGAACAAGTGTGAAGAGAAATCTTTGAAAAGAACTCTTGCCCTGGAATAATCTTGACAATTAAGACTAGTGTGTTTACTTTTTGTATTGATCACTTTTTTTGCACTCCTACTTTGTTTCGGATATTGTATGCAGCCTATATTAGGAGCTGATGTGGCTTTTAAAATTCATGCAGGAGTTGGGTATTAATCTGCACCCTAAAATGTATGGAATGCTTCAGCCTAAAAGGATCTAGAAGAAAATCAAGAAGTGTGTGTGTGTGTGTGTGTGTGTGCGCGCGCGTCTCAGTACTTCTCTGGAGACCTGAGGTTCAAAGATCTGCAGATGTCTTTGAAGAAGCAATGAGGATACAATTCTAAACGAACATACCACCAATATACGTACTCTTAAAACTGTTGACTTGTAGCATTATGGCTGTAGTATGTTGATGGCATATTAGTGGCATCCAGTCATGCAGAGACTGTATTAGATTCTATGCACAAATTTTTATTATTGGAGTGGTGGTTTGTTTTTTACAGCCTTTTGACTGTTTTCCTGAGGAAACTTACTGTTACTAAATAGAGTAGGACTGAATGACTACACTTGTATTTGAAACCACCATTTTTTGTGAGAAGATTCTTCTGCAGGTAGTCTTAGTATGACAAAATAAAAAAAAATTTAAAAAACAGTGTTTTTAGCTTTATAGCTCCTTGAATTTTCAGACTGTTTCAAAGAGCTCTTTCGATATAGTAAAGCTACAGTGACACAAAGCTCTCCTGGGGATAGGGCATAAGAAGAACTGTACCCCTTCTGCTTTTTGTAGGGCCATGAAAGTTTACATGGTGAGAAGAACATGCTGGGAATAGAAACAGATTTGATTGTGAAGTAGCTGCTGGCAATATCATCCATCGAGGTAGCTGGTGATCCCTGTGTCATGTGTGCTACTGCACGCCAGTACCTGTGGCAGACAAGCATGTATCTTGCTCTGGTGCTGGTTTGTCATCAGAACTGCTTTATTGTTAATGTTTAAATGAATTATTTCATGTTTACACAATAACTCTTTCTGATGACAAATCAGTATTAAAGTCAGACAAGTCCCACCTTGATCCTGCAATTGTAACCAACCATTCCTTCAGCAACTGTTTGAACTGAAGTAACTTCCCAGTGCTTGGTGCCATTAGCCACAGTGAGAAGTATTCCACCCTGGGAACTTGCAGAGTGTAGTGCAGAACAGAGCATTCGTAAAATGGTAAATTATTTACACAGGCTAGTTAATCCTTAATATTTGCCACTGGGTTTGAAATCCTAGCCATCTGAAAGGGTAAAGAAGGAAAACCAATCCTACACTTTAGGTCTTCATGTAGTGTTAAGAATAGCTTAAGACAAACCATAACCTGCCTGAGTCGTCCATATCAGCTTAAACTATGTCAATGGTATAGAAACACTGTATTTTAGTTTACAGAACACATTTAGTATTTTTTTTCCATTTAATGTCTAAATACTAAAAATGAAGAATTGATTTTGTTTTTAGTAGAAGCCTTTTTTGTTTTGTTTTGTTTTGCTTTTTTTTAATTGTACATAGTGAAATGAGTGTTCCTGCTTTCTAGACAATGTATTTTAAAACCTTGAAATTAAGCTAACTTAAGTCTGACTTCACTTTGCATGCTTCTATTTGGCCCCTATTAGGAGAAAAAAAGATACTTGTATTGACTACATTACCAGTTTAATAAGACCATTTATGCTGTAGTTTTAAGTTTTTCTGTTTACATAGCTTAGTGACAACCATGCATTTTTCCCAGTAGGCAGATAGTATTTGCAGTGTTTCATATTTATAAAAAAAAAAACCTTGCATCTTATTTAAATTGAGAATACAAGTTTGACTATGAACCATGATTTTTGTATGTAGATGGTTGACTTAGTATTTTGTACTCTTCCCAGCTAAAGTGAGCTGTTTTGAGAAAGTGACCACCTTCAAAGTGGCAACGATCTTACTTAAGCAGATCACTGTTTTGTCTTCTTTCTGCTGGAAAACAGTCAGTACCACCTTAGTTTTCCAACAGATTCAGCTGGCTGCCAGCTCAGAATACCAAGGACTGAAGGACATTTGACTCTTATTTTTGTATTTAAATGACATGAATGTAAAGGGGATGCTCAGGGTTGTTTTGGAGCCTGTTGAATTTTTATCTTTTGCCTGTGATTTTATTTTCTAAATAAATACTTCATGTAGCAATCTTGAATATGTTGAGAAGGAAAATGCCAAACCATTTTGGTAATGAGGTTACTAGTTAAGTTATGTTACGATAGGTGTTAAAGTACAAAAAACTTTTTATTTGTTAATTAATCTTGAAGAAACACGTGCCTCAGTTTAGATGTTTTGTCTTATCTTTTCTGCACTAAATACCTGACAGTTTGACCAATCAATGCACCTTTCCAGTGGCAAGACTTGCTTATCGTAAATTATATTGTCACAATGCAAGATTTAGTGACTGTAAAATGGAATAAAGTTTAAAGTTTCAGGGAATGCAAAAGGTATTAACTTAAGAGACAAAACCTTTATTCAATATGCTTTGCTTCATACTGTAAATAGCTTTTTGGCTTGTGAACCTAATTGTAATCTTTCAGGTATTTTTGTACAAATAAGGGACTGATATTCTGTTTCTTGTAATTAGAAATAAACGTTAATACAATGCTATTCATTTTATATTGGAATGAATGTTGTCTTTTGGATATATCAGTACACTGTGTATCTCTTGCCTTAATTCAGGTTAATTGGGTGGGTCATGTTAAACAGCTTTTAACAAGCATGAAGAGGAAAACATAATCCCTAAGATACCTTTATCCTGGCTGTTCTGTCTTAAGATTCCTATTAGGATAGACTGCATTTTATTTAGAAAAGAACTTGTTCACCCCTTTTGTTTGAGGAAAATTACTGGGGACATAGTGCTATGAAATTGACAGTATTCATTTGGGAAGGCTACTAGAACCATATCAGACCAACATACCATGACCATCTTTCGGGTCATAAAGTTATAACTCACTGAAAATGCATACTCTCCATAAAACACTTTATTGGCCTGATAGCTGCTGGATCAGAAAACTTTTCAATAGTACTTCCAGAAAACAATTATTTGCCCCTGTAATCCTTGTATTCAAGTGGTCTATCAGCATTTGGGTGGGAAAGCACCATCTGCACAAAATACGTCTTTACTTTAAAAATCCGAGGGGGTGGAGGGATTGGTGGTTCTTCTGGCAGATAGAAAAATAGAAGGCTAGGAATATTTCACTTTAATTTTTTTGGACACAATCTTTTCCTGTTTCCGCCTTGCTTATCCACAGAAGCCATCAAATGCATTCCACTTCAAAACTCTGTTACACTCTGGCTTCTGCATGCTACGTCTCCATGTGACGTCTCCAGACTGCACTACAGCATGAGTTAAATAGTATGTTAGCATGATCAAATTCATTCACCAGCACACAGAGGCAGAGTACTTCCTTTGGATTTTGATATTCCTCAAGTTTTTTTCTATCTGGACATGCATATTAAAGTGCTTAGAATTCACTATCCTGCATAGTGAATGGTATGGAAGGGGACTGCTTGCCTACAAAAGGTTTGAGGATGCCTATTTCCTGCTTGGCTAGAGGAGGCTATGCTAACATTGAAACTGCCTCCCTCTGGAATCATTAAAATTCAAGGACAATAATTCTACACAAACCTGTAAAAAAACCAAACAAGCAAACAAAAAACCCCCCCAAACAATAAAAATCAACACCCCCCCCTTACTTTATTGTATATATTGCATTTGTAACAGACAAGATGGCAATAAAAAAAGGCAACATGGTAAGAAGATCTCAGCAAGCCTCCCCCGTGGCAGGGCAGTGCTGTCTGCATGTTTGTCCAAACTGCCCACCTCTGTGGCAGATGCAAAATACCCGCGAAATCTGGCCCTTGGCATTAGCAGTGCCTACTTGGGCTATCAGAACATCACCAGTACAAAATCAGTCTGGGCCAGAAGTGGGTCTGTGGCACAGATTTTAATTACTTGCCTGATAGGTTTGTGCTTCTTTTACATTAGTTGCAGAACAACAGATGTGATTAGACATCTGATCCCACATAAAGCATTCTGGCATGAAGTTCACCTGGCAAAACAGCTTAAATGCATTTGGACCTATAAGTAAATTCCTATCAGACTCATGTTTTACAGCATGTGGCTGCAGGACTTTCATCCTGATACAACAAAGACTTAAATTAGGATGACTTCAACACTAAATTGGTGCTTCAGCCTGTACCTGCAAAACCAGATGAGAAAAACATCACCAGATGAGCCATTTCCCTTCAAGTTGAACTTTAGATGACTTTTGGTCTTTGTTATTGCTAATTTAGTAATGCTTTAATCTGGTTTGTCAATGTCCAGTCTGTAGATTGCTTTGTAACAATGTCAGCAGATGGACAAAAGATCTTCCTCTGAAATACCAATGTTGCCTTGATTTGGGTTGCTTCTACATCCTAAATCTTACATCTTCCTTCCTTAACTTGAAGCACAATTTAATTAGTATTTGAAAACCCAACATAACCACAATTATGTCCAAGAGCTATATGATTTTCATTAGATATTGTGATTAGTCATATCTGAGACTTGAAAATGAATTAGTTTGTGTAACACATTGCAAACCCTTAGCCCAAAGACAATTCTGCTCTAATTGCTTGTCATTTTGCACACATACCAGCAGATGTTTTAGCAAGAAACATCGGTACACACAAGACACTAAGCTGTGATTAACAGGATCTTACAACACTTGTTAGTTGCCCAGGGTTGTATGCTTTGCTATAATCGGTGTTTTCCATCCCTTGGCTGCCAGACTCTGGTGCCACAACTGGGGACTAGGAAGGTGAAATTACAAACAGCTGCTGGCTGTGAGCCAAAATTCAGCCTGGGTTTATGGGCCCTGAAGCTCNCGGTGTTTTCCATCCCTTGGCTGCCAGACTCTGGTGCCACAACTGGGGACTAGGAAGGTGAAATTACAAACAGCTGCTGGCTGTGAGCCAAAATTCAGCCTGGGTTTATTGGCCCTGAAGCTCAGCTCAGCTGTGCTCAGAAGTACAACTCCTTAGAGCTCCGAAGAGAGACCGGGAGGGAAGTGGAAGGGAGAAAAAAATTACTCTTGGGCAGTATTGTCCATGGGATGGTTTGGGTGTGACTAGGAACACAGTGAAGACAGTGCTGTGATGCCCTAAATGCTGCTCTCCACTCCCTAAGAGTCAGTTTCCCCTCCTCTTCCCTCAAACTTGTGAAGACACTTCTACGCTAAGACTTCCATTTTATTTGCCTTTTGAAACACATTCTCCAGAGGTGTGAGGACTGGCATCTTGTGTTACAGCAGTAGAACTGGTGTTCTCTACAACCAGCCCATTTCCAAAACAGCCTGTCCAACTGTCGTTAGAGGAAAAGGAAGGTGAAAGCATGGTAGTGTGGTTCTGCCAAAAACAATGATGGTTAAAGCAACTGGCTAAGCACAGCCCTGAAACTGTACAATATCATTGCTCCTCAAAGAATCCTAGATACATCCTCTTTTTAAAAATTTAATTATTTAGACCTTTTCATTATTTGATTTCCTCCATAATACTTCTCCTTGCTGCTGAATTTGTGCATGGTAGTAACGTGCTCTGTGTGACTCTTACCACCTTCTAGTTTTCAGGTTGCTCTCAGATTCAAAAACAAATACAGAAATGAGGCAGGCTGTGAGGATTATTCCTGAAAAATAATTCCACAATACATCTAGTCATGGAAGAATGTAAATTGATAATTATAGAATTGGTGGAAAGAAGCCTTATTTTGGGGTTTTTTCACTAGACAGTAAAGTTTGTGAAAACAGCTGGCTAAGCAAGGGTGAAAGTCATTGAAAGCTCACAAAGTTTGCCTCAAAATACTTACAATCAATTGCCAGAACAAGCATTTGACCTGCTCTAGAAAACAGAGTGCTTCAGAGAAGAGCATGTACCTAGGAAGGAATTGCATCCTTTCTCCTTAAAAGTATAAGAGAGCAGGAACTCCTATGACAGCAGAACAGGAGACTTAGGAGGCAATAGAAATGCAAGAGCAAACATGAGGATCAATCAAATATATAATAAAACAGTTCAGTGAGGTAGGATAATAGATTTATAGATAGGCAGTTAAGCAGAACACAAAACACTTAATTATGAGATTTTTCGAAGCATAAGTCACCTGAAGTATGCAGAGGACCAGTTCAGGAAAACCAGAAATATTTCTTCATAAACTGCTCATATCCATTGTCCACCATAAAATGTAGCACGTGGCCAAAGTTCACATGGGTTCACAAAGGGCTTCTATCACATCATGATAGAGAAAACTCAGCTGATGGATGGTAACTACAAAAATACCATCTTTTTCTCTGAAAGTCCATTGGTCACATGTCACCAAGTGCCAGGAGCAGTCTGCAGGGGAAAAATCATTACTTGACAGCACATATATAAGTACATCTTCCCTACATGTTCACTTCTAAGACAAGGGCTGGAGATACTTTTTGTCCGATCCAGTAATGTGCCCACATGAGGGCTGGCTCATACAGAAGCAACTGAAGAGCACTTGAGAGCTGAAGAACGACCAAGAAAACCGACTCTACAGTCAACTGGAGGCTCCCTTTGACTGAATTAAGGCTGCCCTTGGCAAAACAGCCATGTAAGTATTGAATTTGCTTACTATGACCCCACCCCAGGAAGTGATGCCTCCATGGTCTACAACAGCTGTCCTGTCCTCGTTTGCCTTCCTCTGCTCCAGCCTGCCACAGGGAGGGTTTGCTGTGGGTGTGGGGGCTGCCACAGCAGAGCTGAGGCTATCAGGGCTCTGAAGTTGTTCAAGAGTAGTGTCTGGCTTCATTCAGCCTCAAAACTGGGTCCTAAATGACAGGGACTAATCCAAGCTTTGGAGGTCTCCCCTGAAATGAGCTCTAAACAAAAATAGGTGCTACTACCTCCCAAGTCAGAAATGGGTATCCTAAAAGTTGCGTATAAATGGGTATCTCTGGGTATTTTTGTTCAGCTGTGCACAGGGACATGTTGTAAAGGGTTCTCCTGGGTGAAACGCAGCTTTTCCTTACACCATTGACATCTGAGGAGCAGAAAGGGGCATGCACCTGCTGAAGGCAGGTGATTTTTCTGCCTGAAAGTTTTGGTGCAGCCGGAGGGAGAGCGCTGTGCTGGAAGGGCAGGCCAGGTGTGGGGGGCACATGCGGAACTGTCGAGGCTCTCCCCAGCCACCCACCGCTGCTCAGGCAGGGAGAGAATGAGAAGAGCAAATCACTGAATTGTTAGGGTTGGAAGGGATCTCTGGAGATCATCCAGTCCAACCCCCCTGCCATGGCAGAGTCACTTAGACCAGGTTACACAGCAATGTGCCCAGCTGGGTTTTGAATATCTCCAGACAAGGAGACTCCATGACCTCTCTTTCCACCCTCAATGTAAAGAAGTTCTTTTTCATGTTGAGGTGGAACTTTTAGTTTATGGCCATTGCTCCTCATCCTGTCTCCGGGCACCACTGAAAAGTCTGGCACCATCCTCTTGACACCCCTCTATGAGACATTTATATGTATTAACAAGATCAGATGCTGGTGCCCAGCCTGGTTCCATCCCGCCCTGGAGGATCCTGCTGCCGGATGATCTCCCAGCAGCAGCCGCCAGGATACGGCTGGGCTCTGTCCTGCCCCAGTGAGGGGCTCACCCGGGCTGGCCCCAGGCAGCTGCTGCCCTGCGAGGCGCCGGCAGGGACCGGGGACCGCCTCTAACAAACAGGAGCTGGTGACAATGGAACCCCATTTTGCTGATTTCCAGGCTCCGATTCTGACAAGTCTAAACCCTGGAGTAAGTCGCATCAGCGCAGGCCAGCTGACACAAAGGCCGGGCTGTGCCCGGTCCCGCAGCTGGGCCAAGCCAGGTTGGCGAGGCCGGAGGGCCGCGGGCACGGCCGGCTCCCGTTCCCTGCCCCGGGCCGGCAGAAGGCGCGGCCCGCGGGCCTGCCCTACACATGCGGGTGCGGGCTTTCCCTTAGTTGGGCTTCCTGTGTTTTATGGCGGCACCCTGGGCCTCGCCTCCTGTGAAACTGCTGTAAAGCAACTCTAAGCGCAGGCGGGGTGCCCCCGGCGGGGCGATTGGTGCTCATGGCAGCGCTGGCGCACGGCCGGGAGCGGCGGCACACGGCCGGCAGCGCTGGCACACGGCTGGCAGCGGCGCCCGCCCCGTCCCGTCCCTGCCAAGGGGAGCACGTCCCGCTCTGTGGACATGAGGATTTTCCCCGCCCCAGGCACCGGCAGGCAGGAGCCGCTGCCCCGGCAGCTCTGGCTCTGGGGTTTCCCAAATTGTCCCACTCGCTCCCTCGTGTGACCCGCCAGGCATCGCCGTGGCGTGGATATCCTCTTCAGCTTAACCCTGGCAGAGGCAAGATCTGCCGGGGCTGCTGGCTCGCTCCATCCCACGCCTCGTTGGATTTTTCACTTAAGGCTCTGTGAATAAGTGAGAAATCCCACGTCCCTCCCGTCCCAATGGCTGCGAATTGCCGCTGAATGAGCCCACGGGTTTTCTGGTTTCCCCGTGTTGAGAAAGAGCAGCTGATAAAGCTGACATAGGGGCACGCCTGGTTAATGGTTAACGAAGGAGTGCAGGGCGAGCACAGTACCAGTGAAGACCCGATTGTTGCTGGAAAAGCCTTAGAAATTTCTTGATATTAAAATTCCTTAGCCACTTCTGATGACCTTTTCTTCACAGGTAGACTGTGAACTACAAGGAACTGTAGGGAACTAAAGAAAATCCGTGTTTCCAAGATACCTGGAAAAGGTGTGAAGTCCCCAAAAAGGTAAGGATTAGTATGGTAATGTCTGCAGGTGAAGTTACCTCTGCACTTTCACCAAATAATCTGATCCAACAAATCCACATAATTTGTTAGGAATTAAGCTAGTCGGTGTTTAGAAGTGCAGCATAATAAGCTGAGTGTAAATAGTTTAATTGACATGTGCTTAAGCCGGTTTTGGTGAAATAGTCAAGAGTTCATGGAGTATTTTGAAATCAAAACTTTGCAATTCACTACATTTTTAAGAGAACCTCTTCTTAACTGCTTCTAAAAATTGACTTGAGGGCACTGCTGCTAAAGGGAAGCAGTCTGGAGGGGTGGCAGTACCTCTAAATGACTTGTGTACTGTGCAGTCTTGGAGCTGGATCCCAGCTGACAAGGTAATTTTATTAATCTTTTCAAATTTGGTCAGAAAAAAAAGTTCTTATTTGTTTGAAAATTTTGTGCTCCTGGTCCTTCAGCTTGGTTTCATTGTAGAAGTGTCACATGAGGTGTATCCTCTTGTAGAGATCCTGTTTATGGCACAGGGGCTCGAGTGATCCTCATATGTTGACACTGGAATTTTATGTGGGGCTAAATGTGAAACAGCAAAAATTGTTATAGTGCTGCTGGGATTCAAAGAGCAAGAAGATGCTGAAATTGGAAAAGGAAAGGTGAAATAAAATTACAATCACCATTTACATTACAGAAATTTACTGTTCATGTCAATGGTAAATAAAAGGGGAAAAAAGATACTCCAATGAAAGTTCAATGAAAAACAGGTTTGCAGCGTAACTTGATACATGCTGAAAGGTTTCCTTGGATGAGTGACACCTCAAGAAAGAGTATCCTGGAATTCTGATGTTCAAAGTGTGCATCCCCCACCAGCAACACAAAGTGAGGAAACTGGAATTTCTTGCTTAAATTGCTAAAGGTTGTTTAAAGTTGTAAGAGAGTTTCTTTGAATGGTCAATTGATACGCATCCATGGGAAATTTCCGTGTTGCTTTAGTTCCTTCCATTATGCTGTGTCCAGTTCTGGGCCCCTCAGTTCAGGAAGGATGTTGAGATGCTCGAATGTGTCCAGAGGAGGGCAACAAGGCTGGTGAGGGGCTTGGAACACAAGCCCCATGAGGAACGGCTGAGGGAGCTGGGGTTGTTTAGCCTGGAGAAAAGGAGGCTCTCTGTAGAGGCTTTCCACTCTCTACAACTTCCTGAATGGAGTCTGTAGCCAGGTGGGGGTTGGTCTCTTCTCCCAGGCAACCACTGACAGAACAAGAGGACACTGTCTTAAGCTGCACCAGGGGAAGTTTAGGTTAGACATCAGGAAAAAATTCTTCACTGAAAGAGTGATTGGGCACTAGAATCGTCTGCCCAGGGAGGTGGTGGAGTCACTGCCCCTGGAGGTGTTTAAAAAAAGGCTGGGTGTGGCATTCAGTGCCATGGTTTCATTGAAGAGGAGTTGTTAGGTCATGGGTTGGATTTGATGATCTCGAAGGTCTTTTCCAACCTAGTTCATTCTGTGATTCTGTGAAGAACTGTTCACCTTCTTCTGAGGCACAAAAAATGGTGTATTTTTTCAATCACAGATAATATATTGTGTAGTCAGAAAAATACATGGCCAACACTATTTTGTCATCGGTAAGTGGAAAAAAAAAATTAGTCCAACCTGTGGAACAAACTCAATTTACTTCCAGTGTATCCTAATCACAATCCTGTTATTCATCTCAACCAAGTCTGTTGCCTCTGTCTGTCCACAATCCTCCACTGTTCCTCTGATGAGTGTCTCCCCATTTAGCCAGTGTTTGTGTTGATTACATTTTTTTCTTCTAGAAATGGTGTCTTTCCTGTAGAAAATGTTTGGAATAAAACAACTATTTTGTTGTACATTTTTCACCTTCTTTTTTGATCCTGTGTGGATTGTTTCTCTATCTATTTAAAACCAAATGAATAAACAGGAGAAGAAATATTATGATAAATACTCATTACTTGGAAGGTGAATTGGGATTTTAGTGTTAGGCTTTGTCAGAGAGCTGGCAAGAGCACGGTATGCTTAAAAGGTTGCTCTTAGAGTTTACGATTAAATAATGCTATATCTTTCCCCCTTCTCCCCCCCACTCCCTACTTGTTTTTGAAAGGAACATTTGGTTTGAAAATTCAGGGAAGGTTTGCTAAGCTTTGTGAAGGTGTAAATAGAAAATAGTTTTATCTTTCCTGGTTGTATGTTTTCAGAAGAATTGAATGGTTTACATGGAGTCAAATGTAGTTTAATGTTATTATTCTTCTATTATGTCAGACATATTACTTTATTCCTGAATTTAGTTTTTGAAGCTTCAAAGGCAAGACAGAGAGATACTGTCCCTAAGAAGCTGATGACTGATGTAAGGATTAATGGCAGCACATGATTATTTTTTTTCCCTTGATTTTCCCTCAGTGAAGTGCTGTGCTGTGAGTCTCAGTGTAGGAACACGGGATGACTTGAAGGCGAAGATGTGACTCCAGTACTGTGTCACCTATCAAACAGCCTCTGTAGAGGATCTATCTCCCCATCTGTTAGGTGCAGCCTATATTTACAAGACTGGATATGAAGCAGAGAGGTTAGGAAGGTTTTGAAGTATTTTGAGCAAAGATAAGGTAGAAAGGTTTCAGTCACTGAAAGGAGTCTAAGGAGAGAGGACATGGGACTCATCTGATCTTAATGCTGGAGGCAACTGAAGCCATAGTAGCAGCAACTGTGCATTCCAGTAGAAGCTGGAATATGTATAACCCAAAGTCAGGGTTATTATTAGCATTTCAGAGTTTCAAGCCAGTCGTGCCAAACTTGGGTTTGTGACATTCCTTATGCTTCAGAATTTTTTTTTTTTTTTTTTTTTTATATATACCAAGTACCATCTACTGTCTGATTGCTAGGGCAACGTCAAGCTCTGGTGTCAGCAATACTGTCATATAATTTGGAGTTCACTTTAAAAAAAGGAAGGGAATAATCTCTTCCTGCTCGGTAGACAAGATGTAAGTAACAGACTAAAACTGGTGGGAAAAGAGGTCCTAGAAAAAAAATGCACTGGAGTGTATTGTTTAGGAAGGCTATAAATTCAGCATCAGACTAATGCTTTTGCTAAGACGGTTATAACACTTCCCTATGTTTTGGCCTCACTTGCACTCCGTTATTCTGTTGACAAACTGTTTCATTTAAATGCATAAGCCTCACAGTTTTTAGATTTTCTTTTCTCTGACAGTGCAGGTACAGTTAACATGGCATGACAAGAGAGAAGCATCATAACTGTGACTACTTAGTCATGCAAAAAAGCGAGATGGGAAATTACAGATATACTACATATGGTGCTTTCTGCTTTTAAAAACCATCTCAGTTCAGAAAAGTAGAAAGGATCCAGCTAATCGTAGAACCAGCTCTGTGGATTTCAAGGCAAATATACATTTCTAGACACATGGGACAAGCTGAAGACTGCTGAAATGCCAGCGTGCTGGGAGAATGGCTGGCAGACACCTTTTCATCTCGGACAATACCCTAAAGGAAATGGCCTTTCACTGTGGCAGATATTGTCCCTTTCTGTGCTGCTCCTTTAAAGGGAGGGAGAGAGAATGAATGCAAAGGATTTCAGAGGAGGTGTCGTTTCTTTAACGGCATGTTGTGGGTGCATTATCTTGCAGAGACCTTTTTCTTTGTCTCTCACTCTGATTAGCACATGTCTTTGTGCAGTTTTAAAATGCTTGGACAGTTTTCCCCGAAGAAATACATGTGCCTTCCAGCAGTTTTAAATTGCTCTTGATATGTTTGATATCCTTATACATCTGCATACCCATCAGAATCTTGCTGAGTTCTTGACTGTAGTTCTTCCTGTGGTAATTAGATTTTCTGCAGTTTAAACCACACATGATGTGAAAAAATGTTTCCTTCTGTCTGTTTTAATGTGCTATCTTTAATTTCCCAGAGTAGTCCCTCTTGGGCTTTTAGAATTTGAAAAACAGAAAGAAGTTCTTTGTCTTCTCCCTGTATTCTTTTGTTCACTTATCCTTTCCTTGGTTTCCCTCATGTTGTTCAGTTTTCAAAGCTAACCAGGCCCACTCATTTGAATCTTCCCTGGAGGACAGCATAAGTGCCTTTGAACAGAAATCTTCTCTTACACTTCAGGAGGGCACTGAAATCTTTTTGAAAGTGAAAATCTGAGAGAATATTGAATATTCCAAAAATGTTCCAACAATTGATCAAAAGTCACTAGAATATTTTTCCTATAATTCTCAGTTCTTGTTCTTCTGTGGATCCAAACTTCTTGCCATTCTTGATCATGCTGCTTATTAAACAGAGGTTTTCATCCAACAGTGCCACCAAGATTGGTTAAACTAGGTTTGACCCTTAAGACTTCTTAACCCCCTCTGTATCCTGTGTTACTTCAGATTATTTGTGCTGAGCTTCCTCCACCTCTGTACTGACCATCCAAGATGTGACATTCCTAGCTCTCATCCCCAGTTCTGTGGCTGCATCTTTAATTGGAAAAAAGAAGAGGGGGGAGGGGGATGGTGGAATGATACCCTTTCACTGCAAGATTTTGTATCTCACAAATATAAAAACCCCCAGGTATTGCGGCTTTCTTATATTTTAGGCAGCTGAAGTAGAGGACTCTGAGACCTCCTTGGCAGGAACTGTGGTTAAGATGGGACACAGGAAAAATGGACCAGGAGGAATACTTGCTGTAGTGGTGGGTAGTGACAGGTATGAGATGGAAGATGATGAGTAAGCCTGTACTGTAATAAAAGATTAACATCTAAGAAAATTTGTGGGGGAGAGAGAGGAATATTGTGTGCATCCCTCTTATGCGGACAGGTTGAGGGAGCTGGGCCTGTTCAGTCTTGAGAAGAGACAAGTGAGAGGGGACCTCATTCATGTGTATAAATATCTGAAAGGAGGGTGTCAAGAGGATGGATCCAGGTTCTTTTCAGTGGCACCCAGCAAAGGGGCAAGAGGCAACAGGGAGAAACTGATGTACAGGAAGTTCCACCTGAATGTGAGGAAGAACTTCTTGCCTGTGCAGTGACCGAGCACTGGAACAGGTTGCCCAGAGAGGTTCTGGATTCTCCCTCACTGTAGATACTCAAGAACCATCTGGACACAATCCTGTGCCGTGTGCTCTGGGATGACCCTGCTTGAGCAGGGAGGCTGGACCAGATGACCTCTTGTGGTCCGTTCAACCTGACCCATTCTGTGATTCTGTGGTCTGTTGCCCATGGTTGTTGACACATACTGAAGATGTTCCATAAGATGATAATATTTGCTGCCCAAGTATAAAAGACCAGCTAATTTTACGGATTTTGCATTGCAAGTGGAAACACCCAGGGAATAAAAGAACTAATTTTTGGAAAGAAATAAATTACGGCTAGAGAATATCTTTTTGAAACATCTCTCATGAAAAGTAAAAACTAGGAAGGTGTTACAGATGTCTTCATATTAGACAGTAAAAGTTTAATAATTAAAAGCAACTTAGTGATGATCTTAATCTATGAGGAAAATCCCTTCATATCAATAAGTTTCCAAAATAATGTGTTGCAGTGATCACGCATGGGCATGGACTCCACACACAAGAGGGAGATGCAAAGTTGTTTGTAGCACAGCCAGAATTTCCCCTAAATACCAGCACACCCAGGATATAACATCATATAAACAGGAAAGATGTTCACCGCAGTGTCCTCCAATCACCTGGGGTAGTGCACAGATTTTGCCTATTATGGTAACAGGTAAACAATACCCTATTAGGTCACAAACTACAATCATCACCTCTCACAGGTCCAACCCTGTTCACAAACTCACAATCCTCTCTCCGCCCATCCCCGGTGACCTGGATACAGTCCCAGGGTCACCTCCGGACCCAGGAAAGAGGCTCTCTCTCCGGCCCTCAGGGCCTATCTCTCTATCACCACATAGTGTACCCGACAATGTGTAAATAAAATTTAATATCACAGTGTACAATCAGAGGAAATACTTGATTTTGGTAGCTTGACAACCTCTGCATGACTGCTTAACACTATTATTATTAAGGACCAATGATAAACTGGTGTACAAAGTCAAACTTCATAACAAATACAGATACAGAGCTATAATTGTCCAGAAATAGAAGTCCTGAGACCAAATACATTTTCTGGTATTCATTCACCTTAATTAACCAATTCAGTTGATTAATTCAAAGTAACCTATTAAGCGATAGAAAGCATTTGTGAAGCTTTGTAAACAAGAACAGCATAAGCCTAGCTTTGAGGAGTGTGCACACTCAAACAGAGAGCATTTTGCACCCCAGCTAGAGCGCCAGTACAGGTGTCCCCAGGCAATCACCAGCCAGCAGCAGGGCCCTGGCCTGAGCCAGTGGGAAAAACCAGCAACCTGTGACTGGATGCACACATTATGCTTACTGCCGTGGTTTTCCTTGTTTTAATGCTTTTTTCGCATTTTAATCCTTTCTATTATGGCATTATCTTCTGTTTATTCACTATTCTTTTCCCTCCAAGGAAATTTATATTTAATGTTGGCATCTATCCCTAGAATCCTTTTTATCATCATAGTAGAATTTATTTAATTATTTAGCCATACGTTCCTTGTTTGTTGAGGCTCATGACATACAGCCTTTACTCAGGTGGGTGTGTAAGTACATGCTTATGTATGTTAAGCTTCTCTTACAAGATCTTCTCAGACTCTCAGAAGTCCTTTATTTGCTGGTTGCTAACATGACAGGTGCCTCACACGCTCTCTCTCCTGTGTTCTGTTGCCTTGCACATGCCAGGATTTTTTTCTTGGCACTACTCACGGAGGCAGCAACTTGTCTCCTCGTGTGCCTGCCCTGCCAGCTTTTAAATGGGCCCATATTGTGCCATTCTCTTTGGGTGTCTGGAGACCAGGTACAAACGTGTTGATTCCTGAGCAAGTATTGCAGGACCACATCCTGAGGCTTGCCAGGATAAGGGCCTGTTTTTGTGCTAGGCTGCTGAAAATGACATTTGTTATAATGAGAAGTTTAATTTCAAAAAGTAAAACCAAGAGCCTTGAAAATGTGTTTGGTGCTAATGGAAGATAAGGCACAAAAAATAGAATGCATTATTATGATTGTGTGTAAGTGTGAGGATTCTCTGTAGCTGCATCAGCAGCTCAGCTAGTTATAAGGCTGATCTCAAGAATATCTGCCCACGGCACACAACTGTTGTGTGAATTCATGCCCTGGGTTGTTCTTACGCCTACCTCTGCCTCCTCCTTTTCAAGGTTATTGATACATGTTTCTATTGTACATCCTAATGAGTATGTTCCTGCCTTTGGGTGATTTCCATTCTAGCTCTATCCAAAAATCTGAGATGCAAACATATTTTTTGTCTGTTTAATTTTCCTTTTTTTAAAAAAANGCCATGAATAATCTGCTTTGACAGTTCATCTTTTCACCTCTGTGTCCATTAACAAATGTGTAAAGGAAATGTCATGTCTTCTTTTTTTTTAAAAAAAAAAAAAAAAAAAGATTTTTTTTACCATTGCAGTAATTTGTTACCATGTTGACTGCTGTTCTGTTCAGCCCAGTAATTACTTAATTGTGTACTAGTCCTTAAATGACTTTGAGTGGTGAACTACTCATTTGCTACTACTGTGGCTTTCTCACGTTTCCTTTCATGGTTAAAAAGAAAATAAGACAAAAAGTGTCAGTCTTCTTTGCCACAGCTTTTGCTCTATTCTGAAGGTCCCTTTGGGCAATGTTTTTTTGATTTTTCAAGAGCAGATTTCTTATGCTTTTGAATATATATTTCTTAAAAATGCATTGTGTCCTTTTGGAGCAACAATTTTTGATGTAATATGTCTCTATGAATAGTCATTTTAAAGGCATATAAATTTGGGCAAAATTTCGTAGCTGGCAGAAGGAGTAAGATATTAAAGGTGGTATAGGGAAGCCAGTGTTATTAATCTTACAAAATAAAAAATGCTATTACAGATCAGTAAGTACAGTGTGTTAGTGCCTTCATTCTCACCTGATCTTATTTATCCTGCTCCTGATAATGGCTGTTAAAAAACCATTTTTTGGTTACCATTTTATTACTTAGAAAATCATCCCCAGTTTGAATGTTTCATTGGTTTGGAAACTTAAAATGATCTTGATGTTCTGCAGGTTCTTTGGTGGACATACAGGCTTGTTCGTGCTGCTTTACTAGGAAAGGCATATTGACATATCTTTAATTTATCTTGCTTGTTTTGAGGATCAAGTTCCATCACAAGAACAAGGCTATGGAGGCTATTTGCTGCAAATGGCTTTTGACCATTTGTTTTTAGTGTAGATATGTTTGGTACATAAATTGCAAAAAGAAGTCGTGTGAAGAAAGGTGTTTACTATTCTGAAGCTTTGGATGTTATTACATCATATTGTTACAACATAATTACAATACAAAGATTATCACATCTAGTACAGCTGACCTTGCTGCCAGGTTCTGATTTGTCATCTTTTTGTGGTTTCTACTGCTCAGCACAGCTCCATGTTAGAAGTGAATCCAGTACTTGTTTTCAGGAGAGGATTAGGTTTTTTTGAAAAAATATAGTTCCTACAGACAACCGGTAGTTACTTTAGCAACAGAAGCCTCTGGTAAGTAGTGGAGATGTTTTGGAATTGCTAAGATGATGAATCAAAATTTATTGTATCCAAAGCAGGCTAAAGCATTCTTTTGCTCAAGAAAAGTACCTGTTAAAGGAAACTGGAAGGAAAACAGAACAAACATAGACATAGAAGCACCATTCGTTTATTGGAAAAACAGCAGGAAGGTTATCTTTTCAACCACATAGGAAATGTTATGAACGTGAATGGCTTATTCAATAGATGTTTAACAGGACAAGCATAAAGAGATACGAAATAGGTAGTGCTAGATGATGGAGTGTAACTGAGCTGTAAGTACAGGAAGTTGTGTCCCCTGCTGTGATTTGTACATCATTCCGTTCTTCACTTCACAGTGCCTCTACACTCCCATTTCCATCCCAGGCACAATATTCGGCCCATTTTTCACAGAAGAAAAAAAATTGATTTTAGATGCCTGATGAGGATGTGAACAGCTTCACTGTAAGAAAACCCACAGCTCCACCTATCTCTATTTCAAATTCAACAGGCAGAACCATAGCAAATGTTTTGAGTCTTAACACAGGTTCTGGATCCTTTATTCCCCAGTCTTCTTCCACATGCTAGTTGAGGATGTTTCTGGTCACCTTGTCATCACAGTTTTTCAGCTTGTCTTCCTGGATAGCAGCAGTAGCAGCCAGCAGAGCTGAAAGCTGCAGAGCTGAAGAGAACTGTATTGTCTTGAGCATCCAGAAATACTGCCAGGCTTTTTGTAACAGCTTGCTATTCTAGGATTGGTAGAAACCAACTCTTCTTTGTAAGTATCCATTGAATATAGTGTAACACTATTTTTCGTGGGGTTTTTTTCAGTGAATGGGAGGTAAGAAGATCATGTAATTCATCCTTTGTTTAACATCGCTTTGAGTTATTTCCTTTATCTTAGCAGTGTTGCAGGATTGGAATGTGGTTGATATGCATTGTACTCACAGCTGAACAATCTTGAGTTAGGCTTTATTTTTTTAATATAGTAAATTAACTTCCACAATTATTATTCTTGAAGACTTCAGTCACATAAAATGTAGACTACTGACCTGGGTTGTATGAGTTTATCATTGTGTAAGATAAAGTAAATAAATCATAATTTTGAGGAAAGATTAGTGTGATTTTACATGCTGAGCATACAAATTAAGAAAGAAAATTAGCAACCGATGTAAAATACTAACTGCTTTTAAATCATTCACAAGTCAGAGAATGTAGATACATAGCCGTTTTCTTACTCTTCACTTTAATGGGCAATAGTAATAGGTTTAGACTGATATGTTGTTGAAAGAGAGAAACTGAAAATATCCTGGCAGAAGCTATGGGCAGGTAAGTTATTGTGCTTCATTATATTTTGTAATGTATGTAACGTAAAATGTGGTAGTGATTCTCCTTCCCTAAGCATACTTTCACACCATTCTGTGTTCTCTGAGCACTGAAAAACAGTGAAAAATTACATTTCTTAACTGCTTCCTGCTGACAGAAGTTAGCCTGGTGGTAGAGGTGGGAGAGATGTCTCTTAAGACTGCACAGATCAAGATCACTCCTAAATAAAAGAGAGAGTATTTTTTTAAGAGTTGGCAGGAAGGAAGAAAACAGAAATCTCAGAATTTCCAAAACTTTCCTAGACTGTCTTTCAGAGAACTATGCAGAATATCAGACTGCTGTAAAAACAGTTTGCTTCTAGACTGACATCATCTGACCTCAGCACAGAGAGGTTCAGAATTTGTGCCTCTGACCAGAGACAAACACTGCCAGAGTTCTGGCAGAGGGTGCTGCCACTTTAAACCTGGCCTAGATTTAGGCTGTTTGGATTCCAAATCCAGCTGGAGCCAAACATGGTAGCACAGAAAAATAAGCTGGAAGAGAACAACCCTTTCTAGCAAAATATTTTATGGAAAATTCCTCTCAGAACTTACCCAGAATTTCACAGCATATGGCAAAGACTTGCATCTGTACTTGAAAGCGAGAGCTTGAACTAAGGCCTCTGAGCACAAATGTAATGAGTACTGTCCTTCTTATTTAACTGCCCGTCTCTGCCAGTAAATCCTGGCTAAATGAGAGCCTGTCTCTCCTAATGATAATGTGGAAGCTGTGATTATCTGAGGTGTGGAAGTGAACAAGATCATAAGGAGAACAGATGGCAAGCAGTTCTGAGTGGGGAGATGGCTGGCTGCACTGTGGTGAAGCTACCTGCAGCAGCTTAAGCTGTTATCTTTCCTGGCTCACTGTTTTCCCTCCTAGCTGGAGATGATTGCCTTTCTTATGGAGTTGGCAGGATGGAGTATGTGAACACTTGGTGGCTCTATCACCTAATGTCACAGGGACAGGCAGATTCTTTTAGGGATCCTTGATAGAAGAGAATTTGCCACAGGGCTTTAGGTACAATTAGACCTTCATTACTATGATTAAACACTTAATTTTCAGCACAGCTTATTGTTATCTACAGTTTTTAGGATTTAATGTAGTTTATTGTTGCACAGTTTTTATGAATTACTCTTTCAGTTAAGCAAAATTTCTAGTAATGATTGTAGCTTTCTTACTACTGAGAGTCTTTAATTACCCACACTTTTGGTCACTTGGACCCTCTGCAGATCGTGTCAAATTCTCATTAATCAGTGCATGATACAATAACCATAATCTGGACTCAGACTTTACCCGGGAGAACATGATTCACTCAGTCTTCACTTCACAGCAGTGGCTGTGTCCCAGACCACTGGGGGATCACGAGTTTTGCTGTCCAGCATCAGGACTTGCAGCTGTTCGATTTTGTAGGCATTATCTCATATACGGTTACATTTCTGTGTTCCATAACAGGTGTCACCACATCCTGGCAGCAGTCCTGCATGGGCAAATTGTTTTTCCACAATGCTGGCAGGGGATCTGGCTGTTCTGTCCTGGGGGTCATCACATCTTGGTGACAACTACAGTGCTGGAAAGGGGAAAAGAGAAGGAGGTGATGTGTGACCAGCAGACTTAGATGTTATGACTGTTTGTCTTAGGAAGTGGCATTGGTTATGCTAACCATATTGCCAGGAGTCAGGAGCAGGGCCACATGGCTACAAGAGAAAGCCTCATCTTAGTGTAACTGCATCTTCCTGCACTCAAGCAGGTGGGCTGTGTACATATATCACTCTGGCTCTGAGGCAAAGACAATAATTCAGAGCAGAAGGGAGCAAACATTACCTTACTCATTGCTGCAGCTGTGAATGTGTGTCCATGACCAGGGAGACCTGTGCATGCAGAAGATCTGGTACCCACTCAGTGCTCCGGAGCTCTCGTTTTGGGATATGTGTGTAGTGGGTTGACCCTGACTGGATGCCAGCACCCACCAAAGCCTCTCTGTCACTCCCCTCTGCAGCTGGACAGAGGAGAGAAAATATAACCAAAGGTTCCTGGGTTGAGATAAGGATTGGAAGAGATCACTCATCAAATATCATCATGGGCAAAACAGGCTCAAATTGGGGATATTAATTGAATTCATTACTAACAAAATCAGAGCAGGATAATGAGAAGTAAAATAAATCTTTAAAACACCTTCACTGCACCCCTTCCTCTTTCCCAAGCTCTGCCTCCTCCTTTCCCAGTGGTGATGGGAGACAGGGAATTGGGCCTATGGTCAGTTCATCACAGGTTGTTTCTCCCGCTGCTCAGGGAGAGGAGTCCTTCTCCTGCTTCAGCGTAAGGTCCCTCGCACAGGACGCAGTCCTCCATGAACTTCTCCAGCGTGCTCCATTAAGTATAAAGTCTCCTGAAGCTTTGCATTGGTTTTTCTGGAAAGGTGCATATGTTAGCACAGACTGAAGGGGAGCCAAAGACACCTTTGCAGAAAAGCTAGCAGGGAGGAAGGGCAAGAAGTGCTGGTGTGCTTCCTGGCCATAGTACTTGCTGTAGTCTCAGACAACTAGGCACCAATATGCTCGTTGTGAAGAGACTCTAGTGATGTTCTCATCCTTACAAGAATTACTCAAGTCTTGTAGTGGTGGCAGATGCTCTTCCAACTTTATTGCAAATAGGGCATGGTAGTGCATGGCCCTCGTGATAAGGCATTAATCACAGTCAGTGGCAAAACACCTTCTCAACCAAGCATAATGTGTTCTTTGATATCTTTGTAAACAGTGATCCAAACAAATCACTTGCTCAAGAACAAGCACTGCATTGTGTTCCCTCTGTATCTCAAGCCATCTTTGTTCCTCATGCCTCACCTGGGTCTGTCTTTTCATCCACATGGGGTTATTCCATTCATAAACTGACTGCTCCAACTTCCTTTTCTAACATGAGGTCTTCACAGCACATTTAAGGCCTCATGGCAGTTCATCTATCAGCCACAGCTTCTGTGAAGTTCACAGTAGTCAATGCTTGAGAACACTCTCTGTGAGCAATACATGGCTGGATGAGTGCCCTGGCAGTGCCTACGCCCCTAGGTAAGCACATAGCTCACAGCAGAAGCTATTCCTATCTCTGTATTGGAAGAGTCTGCCTACTGTGATTGCAGCCTGCTCTCACTGTCTCTGTGACTCTTCACAGCCTGTCAGTTTTTCTGTTGACACTTTTTCAGTTCATCACAACCTCTCTTTTCTGTAGGCTTGCTTCCATAAGAGTAATATGCTCAGGCTGCCTCGAACCAGCAAATGGTACATTAACTCCTCTGAAACTGTGTGTGTGAGTCTGTGTCCATGTTCACTTCGTTAGCAGTTCCTTTTTCTCCTTCTTTGGTTTACCTTCACATGTTCATACAGCCAGCAATAGGAACTGAACAGGGAAAACAAGTCACACATAAAATATTTATGAAAAAAGAGGATAGTTACTTTCCCAGTTTGTCAGCTCTGTCTCCGATTCATCTCCTGGCTAATCTGTTGCAGAGTCTACTTATGTTCTGCAGGAGACTTGGGTTTTATCCTCATACGTTGCAAGTAATCCATCTATTTGTGTCTGAAGGCTTTATTTAATTCTTTCTTTCTTCCAAAGGAAACACACACTTTGTTTTAAATAGAAAATTGTTAGTTGCACATTTTAGCTAAAATATTCTCTTCTTTCTTGTCTCATCTTTATGCTTATGCAGATTTGGACCTTGTTTATGGAACATACAAGGACTTTTCATTCCATTCTCATTTTTTGTTTTTTTTTTAGCTTCTTGTAGATAACTTTCTGTTACTAGTATTTTTATATTAATGGAAGAATATATTGGTGGGAAGAAAAAAGACAAAGAGGAGGTTCTACTACTGTTCTCTTTTTGAAGGAGCAACAGCAAGGAAAACTGGAAAAAATGCCTGCAGCCTCTGAATAACATCCTCAAACTACAGACACAGAGTAAACCAAATAAAACAAACCAGTGTTTTTTCTTATGCATAGGCAACAGTGACTGTTTCTTTGACTCCAAATGTGGAAAACAGGCACAAACATTGTGGTAGATCCCTAATTAATTGTTTCAAATTATTTTCTCAATATCTAAGACATTGAGTATATCTGAGTCAATTTAAAGCCCTTCACATTATAGCTCAGAACAGGTTTGGTCAAATAATGTTAGGCTCAGTGAACTACAGCACAAACACATCATCAGATTTAGTACCTAGAGCCACACTATAAGGTTAGCGTGAGAAGAGTGTCAGGCCATTCAGGTGAGGGAAAAAAAAGTTGGGAGTAGAGCCATCTAATCATAACTGGACTAAAAGCCTGAGGAAACTGCCTTTTCATTTCTAACCTGCATTGTACAATGGTGGAAGAGGTGAAAGCTGTTAGAAAATGGGTACAAACATTTAATCCCCTCTGCTTTGATCCATGGCTTTGCACACAGACTGGCAATGGGACTGCAGTGACTGATAGCACATTGCCTGCTTCATTTTCTGGTGCTGTGCTCGAGCCTCCTGTTCAAACACAGCCTCTCTCCCACCTTGTTTGCAAACCAAAGAGTTCAGTAATGGTAATAAATTGGTGTCATTACTGCATAGGCCCAGCATCATTTGTACATCATCATCAGGGTGACTTCCATGTGCAAAAACATATCGAAGCTTGTTCTCGTTAGCTGTGAAAAATAGGTCTGGTGGGTGCTTACCAACAAGCCCCAGTCTTTAAACCTTTTGGGATCATCTGTTATTTCTCACACACTGGTATCCTGAATTTTGGAACAGTTTGGCACTAAAGGTGGGATCTCTATTCCTTGTGTTTCAGCAGTAAAAGAAGTTGTTCTCTGTGGCAGTGAGAGCAGTTTGAAGGGTCTGGAACAAATTCATGGGGCCACATCAGATCTGACTTAGCGAGCACCTATGATAGAAAACGTAGTGATCCTCCTTTTGTCCACCACAGAATGATTCTGTTAAACAAAGATTTGTGTATTGCCAACAGTTGATGATGAGGATTATGAAACTAGAAAGAGCCAGAAAAATTTCTAGGACTGTAGGAGAGAACAAATGCCCTTTTAGAAGGGCATTTAACTCCCCTTTTCCAGCTTGCTTGTGGTACCTTCACGCTTTGTTTCCTTTTTCTTCCTGAGAAATTAAAAAAAGAAATATCTTAATAGAAAATGTGACTATTGCCTCCTTACAGCAAGCTTTACAGGTACAGCAGAGAAATAAAAACACATCAGGTGACTCTGAGGTTGTATTTCAACACTGATTAAACCAGCATTTTAATACTCCAATCTTAATTGTAGTTTCCATTTTTAATTTCCTTTGAAAGTTATTTACCTTTTGCAAGCCATTTGGATGAAACATTGAAGTGAGATTTCAGTTATCTTTAAGTTTACTAGAGACAACTTTAATATTTGCATCTCTTATACCCTCACCACAAATTTTGAATTTTCAGCCATTCCAGTCAAATTCAGGGTGAAAGAAAAAAATGGGACACATCTCCAAACCACTTGTTTTCCTATGGGGTCCCAATAAGTCCAGGTTGTAACCCTGTGCTCTCAGGAGCTGATTTGAGGTGGAAAACGTCTCAGAGCCTGCTGCAACTGAATGGGATTTCTTGATGATTCTCAAGATTGCAGACTAATCATTACATCAGCCAACACAGGCATTGGAAATGCAAGTCAGATCATAGAATGACATCGGATACAACAAGTGCAATTACACCAGCAAGCTCACCTGGAGAGTTTAGGTCCTGGTTTTATTTTGAATAGACTCTTCCAGAATTGTAGCAGAGTTTTCATTGGTCTTGTAACATTAGAAGAGCAAACACAGCCATGAGCAGTTTTAAAAAGCTGGGACTTTTTCCTCCTTCACAAAAGGTTGGCTGTAATACTGCAGTGGACTGGAGACTGGTCTAAGAGCAGTGACTGTCCCAAATCTGCCACACTACCTGGCTATAAGCTGTTTAGGACTATGAAATGCTGATAGTATTTTTTTTAGATTAGCTTGAATGAAATAAAAATGACAGGCAGTCACCTGGATTCATCTAGGAAAGAGAACTCCCCATAAAACATCTAGAGTAGGAAAAAAAAAAATCTTGAACACTTAGTATTGCTTTTAAGTGTGCATATGATTAAAGAGAGAAGCTGGAAAAAGTTGGATAAAGCTTATCTGGGAATTAATTCCACAGCTATATTCCTGCTCAGAGCTTGCAGTCACTTGAGTGGTACTTCAGCCGCATCCGTGTATCTTTCCTGCAATAATATTTCACAGAAGTGGATCAAAGCACTTGCTTTTACTGCAGCAGCCTCAGCAGAAATGTCCCGGAGTGTGCAGCACAGACGGGGAGCGTGTGATCAGGCACTCGGTGCTAACGAACTTGTGAATGGAGCCCTGGAAGAAAACACAGGCACTCCTCAGTTAACGCAGGCAATGGCCGTTTCTCGGCCAGATCCAGCTGCCTTTCGGGGAGCTTTCTTTGCGAAGTATATTTTGGAGGAGCTGTGGGAGGAGGGGGAGATGCTGCTGCTGCTGCACGTTCGGTGCAAAGCCCGTGGCTGTGATAGGCTGAAGGGACATGGATACTCTGCCTATATATGCTGGCAACTGCATCCTCTCCGCTTTATAGCTATCACTGAGGAGCAGAGAAAGACAGTGAGAAGGGCAGGGGAGAAGGAAAAACCTTATCAACTCGCTGTAAGTAACATTCTTTGTCCTTAAGGCTTTATGGTTATTAGAGTCAAGTAGGTACATTTGGATTAATGCAACAATTGGTTATGGAGAGTGGGAGCTCAGTTAATAAACAGCCAGCTTGTGTTATTAGGCATAATAATAATAACAAAAAGAAGCATTATTTTTAATCTAAGTTTGCACAATGTAGTGTGCACCTCTTGTTTTGTGTTTTCTTGTTTTTACATCTGATGTATGTCAGGTGTGACTGTTTATATACATTTATGCAGAATCCCATGTATACAAAAGTTTGTATCTTGTCTTTCCAAGTACAGCAGTGCTTGCAATAACCAAGCAGAACTTGAGAAATTCTCTGCCAAATATTCTGGATAATAAAATTCCAAGATAAATTAAATGCATGACTTTTTAGGGTGAAGTTTTCCTCAGAAATAACCCTTTCCCATCACTGTAGCAAAACCTCAACAGGGAAAACTATGAAATTGCAGACTCTGTGCCAGCGACAGTAAATGAATACAGCCAGCAACTTCTGGAAAATGTAATTCTTTAAATAAAATGTAGGGACTGTAACTTGACTTGTGCAAAGGTAGAAGTACAGAGTAGATCCAGTTCCTTTTTCCTCGTGCTGAAATGCTACGGCCCTTTTTCTGGCAATATCCTATTGCCAGCAGGGGAAGTTCTGCTTAACAGTGGCAACAGCTGCAAAAACCTTCAGTTGGCTTCAGTAGCAGGAAGTTCTCGTGGCTTCAGTGGTGTCACTGAAGCACCATGAGCCCTTAAATTACATTTTGTTCTGCAACAACCAGTTGGCAGAACAGAAAATGCACTTGACTCATGTATTGGAAAGATACACAGTTATTACTTTTTTTGAGCAAATACAGCTATCAGTTTTAGGTGCTACTAATGTGTCTATATGTTCTTCCTGTCTGTATTTAATAACAGAAGCTGGTAAAAGATTTTATTTTGTTAGCTGTTGTTTATTTTACTTTGATGAACTGGAGAAGAGGCAGACATAAAATTATAATGCATCAAATATACCATCTCTCCTCATTTGTTCTGCTTTTCCTCTTTTCCTTCTTTTTTCTCCTTTTTCATCTTTTTTTCTCTTTTTCTTTCTCATAACAAATTTCTTGGTAGCATTTAGATATATTTTACATTTATATTTAGTAAATATGAAAAAAACCCCACACAGATTCTAAAATTATAGACAATACTTTTTAACAGAAATAATGAATAAGCTGAATGTTATCAACTTAACACTATACCTATAAATATCTTTAATAATTACATGTGTGTAAACTACTCGTTTGCATGGTTCAGTTTCAGATAAAGTAGAAAACTGCTTGCAAATGAACATGTGCAATCTAAAGACTAGCAACAATTTTCGGTAACTTCACTAAAATAAAATGTGACTATATTCTAATTTCAGTGCACTGGGGTAGAAAGAGTAGTTTAAAAAAAGCAACAAAAGATATGTCAACTTTAGATTGTGTAGTGTACTTGTCCTCTGACAAATTACAGCAAAATCAAAGACCAAGGAGTTTCCATATGAATGAATAAAAAAGATAACACTGAAATAATTTAAGGTTTAACATGACTTTTCTTGGTTTCACCTGCAGTTTAGAGCAGAACTCAATCTTCTCCAGTAAAGTAGGATTTGATCTGAAGTATGCAGTGGTGACAATAGTCGTTGATTCTTGCTGGGAACAAAAATGCTCAGGCAGAATATGTGCTTGGTAAAAGTGTATTTTATCAATCAGAGTGAGGCTGTCAATGAATTTGCATACAGACTGCTCACAGTGTGGTAGAGGTTGATAATTAGGCAGAGCACCTCCTGAGACGCTGTGCTCTCCTCACCTGGGGTTCAGCTGGCAGATACTGAATATGCTGGAACTCATCCTCGGAGGTGTGGGATCTCTGAAAGCATGGAGCCTTTCTCACTCTTCAGGGGCCATCAAGAATATAGACCACTACTAAATACTTTAGAGAGAGGCTTAGTTTCTCTGAAATTTCCATTTAGTTTTGGAAACTTGGATGGCATTATTTTGCAGTTTAAGTTCCTTTGAGTTAAGTGGATATTTTGAGTACATGCAGGCTATAACACTCATCCTTTCACAAAATACAGATTCTCTCAAACAGTATTTTCATTTTAAACCCATAAGGCCTGAGTTGTCTGAAGTACTTTGCTTCTTAGAAAATCTCTATATTTTTAAAATATACTGGTGTAGAGGTAAGGTCTCTCCCTATGCGTTGTGTTGTTGCATTGTACATGAGTTGTATGTGCATGTAAGAGGTAGAGATATTCTGTCCTGGTAGAGACATGAAGTAATTTGCATTTTGATGGTACTCACTGGTGAGCATTACAATTGTCTGCTGGAGATGGCTTCCATAGCAAGTAGTACTTTCAAGCAGATGAAGTGAGATCTAAAGCAAACAGTTCAGGAAGAGAATAAAAATAGGGATGAAAGTGTAAGTGGGTCTTGTCACTCACAGAAGAACAGATATAAAATAAGAGGTGAAAAGGATGACCACGGTGTTCCTGCAAGGAGTATGCCTTCACAGTTCCCCGTGAGATACATATAATACTGTAGGTATGGAATTTTCAGGGAAGGACTTTCAGGAAGGAAGATGCATGAATAGAAAAAAAATCAATTTTTAATTTCTTGGTATTGTCTTTGGAAGACAGAAGAATTAAATACTTTGCTTCAGATTGAAGCAGATTGACATATTTCACTGGATCAGATAACTGAACTGTAAGAATGTTAGAGGTTAAGTAAATAGTAGTTCATATCAATTTATAACACTGCAACCATGGTAGCACATTTGGGATGGAAGGCTCAACCTTCCATTTTTAATGCTTAAGCTTCCTGATTCAGTTACTTCTTCCATGCAAACAGTGGGTTTCCCCTGTAATTTAATTCTTTACCTGAATTTTGCTATTGCAGCAGTGATTTATGACAGAAGCAGTTCAGCCAAAACAATGCTAGGATGAGCCAGTGGACCTCCCATTCTCAGGAAAAAGTAAAGTTAGCCAATAACAAACAGGATCTCAGTGATTATACAAAATGTGTATTTTGTCAAATTGAATTCCATAGCAATAGGCAGAAGCCATAGAATGTGTATCTGATATTTAGATATAAAATTTATTTGCTTATCCTGATATCCAAAAAGAACTTTGTTCTTCAAATAATAAAAATGACAGTAAATTATATCAGCATACTGTGTAGCACCAAGATGATGTAAATGCAACTTGTAATACAAATTTCCGGAAAAAAAAATTAGGTGGAAAACTGGTCACAAGCTATAAAAAATACCATCTATGTTCTGGTGATATGAGAAAGTAAATTCATTTTTATCTGCATGTTTGGGAGCTGTTTTGAGCTTCCACACAATGTGATTTGATTTATGCCATTTGATTTGTATTTTAGGAAAAGACCAAGCGATCCACAGCAGTTTTGATGTTAGGTGGTGCCCTATATTTGGTTACTATGAAGTAAAGCTAGAGAGTAGTTTAGTGATGCTCTTACACAGCAATGCTCTTACCTTTCCTGATGCTGTACTCAGGGTTCACTGGAACCACAGATGTGGAATGACATACTCAGCTGAACTGATCTGTGTGTAAAGGTCTGTAGGAATAGCTAACACAGTGGTGAGCAACAGTAGGGCTGGAAACACCAGTCCTCATGTTCTGAGTCAGTTCAGTCTCAGGCATCTCCCACTAATTTGTCAGTTGTGTGTTAAATTCTTTTTTTCACAGCTTTCTTCTCTGAAACCAGAGGGAAAAAATAACAGATTACCTCATGAAAGTTCTTTAGAGCATGCTATAGCTATGAACCCATGAATGAAATAGCATAAAAGAAAAAATAATAGAATAAGTTAAGTGTTAAGTTAGACATGCATTGAAAAAGAAGTGCAACAGTACAATATTTAGATTTCTTCTGGCAAAAATATCTAAACCAAAGAACAGAGCCTTGGGGTGTAATTAGATTGCTGCCACAGAGATGCATATTGATTGCTGCAGTTCATGCTGATTTCTTTAGAAAGTTTATTAAAATTTTGAACAGTGAACAAAGATAAGTGAAAATGCACATAAGATTTAGGGGGTATGGAAGATATTGAATCATCCTGATTTTAGAGGAGTGGAGACAAAACTGGTCACTTAACTTTTGAAAAGGTAGGTGACACACAAAGCTGCCCACTGGAAACTGTAAGGACTGTAATGACCACTGGTAATGTATCTCCAGCAACTTAGTAGCAAGATATGAGAAAGGTCCGAATGCCCCTTTATGAGAGGCATAGACACAGCCAAATAAACATTTATATGATGATTAAAGAGAATACTAAAACTCTAGTAAAATAGCAACAGGAACAGCCATTCTCTGGGGAGTCTAGAAGTCCCCACTGTGCAGATCCTTGCTCTCCCAAGTGTTTTGTGACTTACAGCAGCACCTTGCCTTCTTAAGTAGCAGCAGCAGCTGCTCCACACAAATCCCAGATCCTCTATTTGTAGCAGCAGAGATGTCTCTAGGACAGTGCTTATTAATGATGTCTTTCTTTTGTGATGTTACAGTACTAATTTAAATGTGATAAAGCCCAGGAGGTTCTCTTTTCTCAAAATGGTTTCCTTGGTTATAAATCCTTACCACAAATACTTGATATCTGAAAAATTGTCTCCTAATTATCTAATATTCACATTGTGTTTAATATAATTATTTCCTTACAAAGTGAAGATCTAAAGATGTGTGAACTAAGCACAGTAGTTCTTGACACCAGCAAGTCCTTTTTTTCGCTTGCCAATCTTCTTACTAGATTCCAAGGAACAGTGCCCCTCAATCTGAGTTTGTAAAGACTCTTGGGGCACTTTTTAAGTACTCACTGAATACAGAATTTCAACTGTCTATTAACTGAGTACTCAAAATGCACAGCTACACAGAGTAAAAAAGTTATGTGGGCCAGGGAGGCAGGAGCAGACACCCTAATATCACGAATTTGTGTTTGCAGAGCACTTTGCAGGTGTACTCCAGCTCATCTCAGCTGAGCCGTAGATCACCTTGGGTGTGCTCACACAATCTGCCTATCTCAAAGAATGCCTGGAGCTGCAGCCCAGCATCTTGGAAATCTGGACAGCCCCAGACAAAAACTCCTCAAATTCTCCTGCAAAATACAGTACAGCTTGAAGTGCATTCTGTTTGAAACCTCTCAAGGAAACAAAGTTTTATAGATGACACAGCATGTGCGTTTACAGTGAAAGAGTAAAGAAGTTAAATCTTGAGGCAAGACAGGAGTCAACAAGCAGATAAAATGACAGGGCAGCACAGTGGATCACTGTGATAACTGTGATTGTTATAGTTTGTTATTACAGATTATAATAGTGACACACAACAGGCTGTTGTCTTAGACCTCTTTATGAGGCGGGGGGAGTTGATTATGTGCCACTTAACAGTGCCACATCCTTGTGTCAACCAGCAGCTGTAGGGATTAAATCTGTAATTTTTGAATCTTCATCAATGTGCTTCTACTCTTCATCCGTGCTACACTTACTGTCTATCTGTGTTAAACTAATCTATATCATGGCCGTATGAGTCTTCCTGTAAATCATCTGAATAACAGGTTTAAAACTAGTAAAATTTTCTTTCAAAAATGACTGGTTTTTCCCTCTTTTTTAAAGTGTTTTTCTGAGAGTAAGACCTAAACGCCGATACCCATGGATGCTGCAGAATTCCGCAAGAGAGGGAAGGAGATGGTGGACTATGTTGCGGATTACCTGGAGAAGATAGAAAAACGACAGGTCTTCCCCGATGTGGAACCAGGATACCTAAGGCCCCTCATCGCAGACTGTGCACCCCAGGATCCTGAGAGCTTTGAGGATGTCTTTAAAGACATTGAGAAGATCATTATGCCAGGGGTAAGAAAAATGGAACTGTAGTGCATTGTTCAATGCTGCATTTAGGTTTTCAAAGACCTTAAGGAAAGTGTGGGTTGAAGGCTGTGCAGCTAGACTTTACCAACATACGTACCCACACTGATTAACTTTTAGAAGGCAGGAGTCAGCTTTACATGTTAAATACAATCTAACTAATGTTTTCTGTTCTTCCTTTCATTCTTTTCATTCATGCATAGCTTACTTTTGGAAATAATTCCCTTTCCTCCCTTGAACTGGTTAAGGCAAAACTTCATAACTTTCAATTTCATGTGATATTTTTACTACTTTCATAGCACAGTAAATATTTTACAAAATAGTATTTTTATTAGTGTGCTGTGCCCAAAGTGCTCCTTCAAGCTGATCTTTAAATGTTAAAATTCTCTTAGGAGATTTCTTTTCATTACAGAATTGACTAGAAAGGATTCTCCCTAGTACTTGTTCTGTTGACTTACTCTCCTAAATGTCAACTTCTTGAAGCTTTTAAGGCAGACAGCCACTGCCTAAATGTTAGTCCTTGAATAGATCAGTACTGGGCAGACAATGCAGAACAAAGCATCTGGCATTTTTCCAGGCCTGAATCTTTCTTGTTCTTCCACTCATGGTACACCTTTTTTTATTTTAAGTGTATGCTTGTCTCCTAAGGCCTCTAAGTAGCTTGAAGAGGGCTGAATTATTAGTACATGTCAATGAGGAATCTCTCCTTTGGATCTCTGCAATAAACACTTTGGGTTTCTTCTCTAGATGCAGATAGGTGATATGATTGTGATGGGAGTGGACATCACAATCTGGAAATGTCTTTAGTCAGTGTACTATAGTACCAGTTCCTTTTCATTGACCAATGTCTTTATTTGATATTCAATATGACTTTAGCTTGTTTTCCTTGGAGCCAACCCTGCTGTCCTTTAACAGGAAAAGCTCCACCAAAGTCAATTGAAATCTCTGCACTCTTTTCAAAGGTTCGTGGATGAAGTCTTAAATCCAAGAGAATTAAATCAATGCAGATTAGATAAGAGAATTATGTCCAACACATGCAAATACTTTAATTGCTGCTCATAGGTATAATTGCCTTTTCTTTTTCATTGGAGGAAAATAGTAATGTCTGTGAAGTAGAAGAGCAAACACTTCAAACACTTGCAAACTTTCAATAAAATAATAATGGATTAGAAAATAAGAGATGAATCATTTGAGAATAGAAAGTGAGACATTGAATTCTAATTATGTCATCAACATGTCATGTTCCCTCTTAACTAAATTGACTTTTTCTTGATATTTACATGCCCTGCAAACAAATTTACTTTTACGAAGTGACGCATTCTGAAAAAAAGTGTCCTATCCTAAATTTTTTTCACCGGTGTGAAGTGTTAGTGACACAAAGAGCATGATATAAATCCGAGTTCTTATTGTAACTCTGATTCTACCTGTGTTGTTTATACTCAATTCTGAAGACTCACGTGAGCACAGAAGCACGAGGTCATAGTATAGTAGAGATTGGATGGTATCTGTGGAGATCATTTAGTCCATCCCCACTGCTCAGTGCTGAGTCAGCTAGAGCAGGTTGTCCAGGACTGTGTCCAACTGGTCATTAATATCTCCAAGGATGAACTCTGCTGTCCTGTTCCAAGGTTGAATCACCCTCACGGTAAAAAAGCTTTTTCTTACATTTAAGTGGAATTTTCTGTATTTTGATTGGCGCACATTTCTTGTTGTCTTGTCACTGGGTACTTCTGAGAGGAATCCGGCTTCATCTTCTATACACCCTCCCATGAGGTGTTTATACACATTAAGAAGATGCCCCCTGAGCTTCCTGCAGGCTGAACAACCCCAGCTCTTTCAGCAGCCTGTAATATGACAGATGCAGCAATTAATCATCTTCATGGTCTTTCACTGGAATCACTCCAGTGTAGCCATGTCTTTGTTCCTTGTACTGGAGAGCCCAGAACTAGATGTGGCATTCCAGGTGTGGCCTTACCAGTGCTGCCTAGAAGGGATGGATTACCTCTTTTGACCTTCTGGCGACAGTTTGTTACCATGGCCCAGGATGGTCTTGGGTCCCACTGTTTGCTGCCAGGGCATGTTGCTGTTCAGCTTGGCCACCAGGATCCCCAGGTCCATTTCTTCAGAGCAACACTGCTGAAGGTGCACTCTATTTCATCATTGAGGTTTTTTATGAAGATCTTTTCCCCTTCATTCTCCATCTGACCTAGCCTTGAACACTTCCAGGGATGGAGCACCCACAACCTCCCTGGGCAATTGTTCCAATGCCTCACCACCCTAACAATAAAGAACTTTTTTCAAATATGTAATCTAAAGCTATTCTCAGTTTAAAACCATTCCCTCGTGTCTTATCACTACATGCCCTTGAAAAAAGTCTCTCTCCATCTTTCTTGTAGGCTCTCTTCAGGTACTGGAAGGCCACCCCAAAGCCTCCTGTTTTTCAGCCTGAGCAATCCCATTTCTCTCAGCCTTTCTTCACAGGAGAGGTGCTCCATTCCTTTGATTATCTTGGTGTCCCTCCTCTGGACTCGTTCCACAAGGTCCCTGTCCTTCCTGTGCAGGGGACCCCAGAGCTGGATGCAGCACTGCAGGTGGGGTCTCACCAGAGCAGAGCAGAGGGGCAGAATCCCCTCCCTTGCCCTGCTGCCCACACTGCTTTGGATGCTGCCCAGGACACTGCCTTCACCAATTCTTTTCTGTTGGTAAATGTGCAGTCCCACACCATGTCCCACACTTCCATCAGTTCCTCCACAGTTTCCCATGTTAGGTAATTGTCAATGCACTCCAAAACCCTCCTGGACTGATTGTGTCCTGCTGTGTTGTCTGTCCAGCAGATGTGAGGACTATGACCTGTGAACATGAGGTTTCTTCCAGCTGTCTGAATGCTGCACTCATGTGCTTCTTCTCATCAGGTGGTCTGTAGCAGACACACACCCCCAAATGTTGCCCATCTTGAGATCTTCACCAGTCCTGACTCACAAGTTCTTGACTGGCTCGTTGTCCATTCTCAGGCAGAGGCCAGCGCATTCCTGCTGTTCTCTTGGATAAAGGACCACTCCTCTGCCTCGCCTTCCTGGTCTGACCTTCCTGAAGAACCTGTCCTCATCTGCTGCAGCACTTCAGTCGTGCAAGCAATCCCACAGCGTATCTGTGATCCCAGCGAAATCACAGCCCTGTACCTGCACACAGCCTTCTGTTTCCTCCTGTTTGTTCCCCATGTGATGCTTCAGAGAGGCACCTGTTTGTCTTGATTTCCCAGGAAAGATGTGAGAGCTCCTCTGTCCCACCCCCGCCCTAATGCTGCCCTCTCAGCACTTCCTTATTTATGTAGATGCACTGGGGATCAGTCTGCTTTAGCCTTAGCTCCTTTTTGAGTTCTCTCATGTCCACATTACCCTTCACCCTTTGCTTGCCAGCTTGGTCCACCTTCCTCCCTTGGTTGTGGGTTTTTCTCTCCTTCCCTTATCATTCCTAGTTTAAAGCTCTCCTTACCAGGTTACCCAGCCAGTCTGCAAAGACATTTTTGCCCTAATTGTTCACGTTATATTTTCCCTTAATCTTCTCCCCATGTTCTTCCTGACAAGAATAACATTTAAAAGTAAATCTATTGTTTTTCAGCTATAGCATTTTCCCACTGTTTCACCAGGGAATGTCTTATGTCCATTTTATAAATGAAGAACTTCAGAAAGGGCTTCTTCAGAAAGAATAAGTAATATGACGTATCATAAATCCTTGTTTTGCCTGTAAGCCATTAGTGGCTCATAAGTGATTCTTGTTTCATTCATGCTGACACCTTTACTCTGTTAGTTGTGTTCAGATACTTGCTACTTATTGTATGACTGAAAATGTGGTGTTCCTTCAGAAGAGCAGGGATCAATTATTTGTGTGAAGCAATAATAATGCAGTATCTGTTGCTGTCTTTACCCTATAGGACGGGGTTTAAGCATTCATGAGTGGTGGAACTTCTTTATGGGGACTTACTGTGAAATGTAAGGTAGACCTTCAAAGGGTAGCCCACCAAATGATAATGACAATAATGGTGGTAAGACACAGAGGGAGTAACTGCAGAACACAGCAGGTACACAACATGGAAAGGAACTGCATGTAAAAACATCATTCTGAGTTGCCTTTCTCTCCTAGATTTGTTCTCCTCCTTTTTTAGAGCTGAAGATGATCAAGTGTAGTTGTAACCACAAATAGCACTACTAAAGATGCTGATTTTCCTCACATTGGATCCATTAATCTATGAACTTTCAGCTGAAGTACCTATCCTTAGTGTGTGGTAAAGGAAGACTATTGCTTAGAGCAAGCAAGCCAGAGAAAGACATCCTTAGAAGAAATCTTGAAATAAGATGTCTCTGAGAAGCACTAGAGTGGTAATTAGAGTGAACTCAAGACACTTGTGTATCATTATTTATCAGCAGACGGCTAAAAAACCAGGCATCAATTATGTCAGGCTCTTTGCAATATCTGACTAAGTGCATCTGTTCCAACATGGTGAAAAAAAAGAATTTTACAGCTCTTCAAGGGACGGGGGAAGGGGAGGCAGGAGGAAGAGGCGCAGCTGCACTTGCCCCAGGGCTTTTAGCTTTTTCGCTTTGTGTGAGTGGTGCAACTGGAATCTGCTGTGTTTCATCAAACAAATGGCTCCCAGCAAGCAGTCAGTTTAACTTGATTAACCCAAGATGAATGTCACAAGTCTTACGGAGGATTAGAGCTGGGGAGATGAACAGTGGCAGCTCTGGCTCATTATGGACACCAGTGAAAATCTGTGCATGTGGATCTATCGGGGACCACTGCCTCTTGAATATTTTATTGTTTTTCTCTGAAGCACCATGTCCCATCTGGGTTTTTTTTTCTGATTTGTGAAGGAAGGCATTTGCCACAAGTGCTCTGAAACTTTGTTACAGCAAAGAAAGATATCCTGACCCAATATGAGATGCAGCTGCAAATGTTCACCGTGGCTTGTCTTTGGATAACTGATTTGACAGGTTTGAACCTAGTGGCCAGTAAAAATGAAATCTTGAACATACCAGGTACAGGGCTAGTTTAGACAGTGGAAAATTGTAATGGATAGGAGATGTTTTCATGTGAAAGAGATGGGGGCATCTGAAATTGGTACACTGCATCAGGGAAAGTGATACCTAATTCACTCTGTCAAGAGTTAAGACAATTTCCCCTTAGCATGGACCACATCCCTTAAAGAAGAGCTGGTTGTTGGCATGAGGAAGGTTAGAGGAGGAAAGAAAGGGATTATTTGCAGCATGCAGAACAGTGTGGTACAGGAATCCATGAGTTACCTCCAGAAGCAGAAATCTTACCACAGACTGGGAGAGAGAGCAGTGTAAAAGGTAAAATTCATCAGAGGTGGGAATACAGAACAAAACAGCACAGAAACACTGAATCAGGCAAGAGAGAATGTATGTTCTTACTATCCTCCAGCTGTAACAGAAGAATTCCAGTATTTAAAAAAAAAAGGAAACAAAAGGGTGTAAGAAAAGGCTAGCTTTCAATAACTCAGCAGCCTCTTGATTTCCAGCTGTGAAAAAATCTTTCATAGATTCTGCTGAATTCTTGCTTACAGCTCTAGAAGCACTTTTTCAAAAATGTGCCTTTTACCTTGAATGTGAAAGCTGCTTTTGCCAAGCATATCACATATCCCATTATTTCCACTGAACATTGCAGTGTGACTGTACATTTCCTGCTTTTAAATTTTATTCGATTGGAGTTGTGGAGCACTTTCAAGTATCTCACAGATCCTTAAGATTGCTTGGATATTACGTAAGATAATTCTAAATATTGCTTTGGCAAGACAATTGACTACCCTTTATGTTTGTTGTTCTCATATTAGTACATACAAAGTGAAATTGTCTACGAATCACAACTTGTTAAAGGGAGATGAGAGTTTAATTTTGTGCAGAAGGTATTGTATACTGGGATGGGTTGTTTTTGTGAGTGATGGGATTTTGTGGTGAGGAGCTGTTTGGCCAGATTCAGTGCCTGAGTATTAGCAAATAACACGAGAGTGTGGGTAAGACAGTTCTGTGGACCTCTTCTGCACTGAAGACATTCTTTCTATGTCAGTTGCAGGACAGAGATGGAAAAACAAAATACCAGAGAGTCCCTGATGGTAGAGGCTTAAGAACAGTGTCCAGCACAGCAGCTCAGGCTGCCACGGCCCACACAATCCTTGTCTTCTAGGAAGATAAATGGAGGACTCTGATTTTGGATCTGTTGGGGGGATTGGGGTGACAACTTATTTATTTTTAATTTGAGTAGAAGATAGATTAAAAATAGTGAAAAAATAAAGGTAAGTTTTTATAAAAAATGGGATCCTGTGTTACAGCCAGGTAGCCAAGAACTGTTGGCTTGTCACAACCTCTAACTTTTTCTGATTTTGTGACAATTTTTTCAATTTTCCTTCCTGTATTAATTAAAAATAGCTATTTTCCCCTTGTTACAGGTGACTCACTGGCACAGTCCGTACTTTTTTGCCTACTTCCCTGCAGCCTCTTCCTTCCCAGCTCTTCTTGCAGATATGTTGTGTGGTGGAATAGGATGTGTGGGCTTCTCTTGGGTGAGTTCACTCTGGTGTGTAGTAATGGCACTTCACCTTGCCAAGATTTTAAGCATTTCAGTAACATTCTACAATGAAATTATTGATAAATAGCAGTGAAGTCACAGGAGTATTTTTGTAGGTAAATTTCCTTGATTAATTAGGGGTTTGTACATAGACACCCTGTATGATTCCAGGAATAAAAGGCTATTTCCTCTTACAAGTTTTGTTCTTGAAAAATCACCAACATTTAGAATTAGTGGTAGCAATGCAAACATACTGGTAATCCAATGAGAAATATGACTGTTGTTTAGCACCCAGTGTTATTTCTCTTTTCATCTAGATGAATGGAAAATTGTCTTAAAACCCCCACATTCATAAGAGGTATACTCTTCTCAGAAGAGGCTGCTATTTGATTTTGAAAAAAAATACGCAAGATGCAAATCCTAGCTTTGACATTTGATCGTTGTTCTATGTAAGGCCTCTTTCGACATTTTTTTAGTAGATGTTAGAAACTACATGCACAAAATGGTCTTCAGGTCCCTAACTTGGCTGGTGGCATTGGTCATCTAGTCTCTTCCTTTATAGTCAAAAGAAAGAGAGAGAGAGAAAGAATTGCACTGGTAGATATGATTTCTCTTCATGGTCTAGTGAGATTATTCCCTCTGCCCTGTTTTTCAACACAGGCTTCAAGTCCAAGTCCAGCTTGCANCATTGGTCATCTAGTCTCTTCCTTTATAGTCAAAAGAAAGAGAGAGAGAGAAAGAATTATTCTTGCACTGGTAGATATGATTTCTCTTCATGGTCTAGTGAGATTATTCCCTCTGCCCTGTTTTTCAACACAGGCTTCAAGTCCAGCTTGCACTGAGCTGGAGACTGTCATGCTGGATTGGCTAGGGAAGATGGTTAATTTGCCTGAAGAGTTTTTAGCTGGGAAAGATGGCCAAGGTGGAGGAGTCATTCAGGTAAGAGGGGACATGAAAAAAAGAATATGGATTGAGTTTGTGAATTCATGATTTCGTTAAGTCTTTATACTAAGACACTAATGAAGGAAATACTTTTTTTTTTTTTTGCTGCCACATGGGTTCCTTTCAAATTCTCAGAAAGACTGATGGTCTGTGAGAATGTCTGTAGGTGGGCAGGATCATTCATGAAAGTAATGCTTTTGTTTTTAGAGCAGCTGATTTCTAAAACACTTCTCAGTGAAGAATTGCTAGTTATTCAATTTAAAATTTAGGCTTAAAATTCAAATCAGAATAACGTAGAATGGAGACTTTAATTTGTTATTCAGTAAATTGAGCTCATACTAACCAACAATATGCAGCAATGTTTCATAGGTGAGGTTAGAAGTCTGCCTTTTACATGTGCAGTTGTTTATTTCAGTCAGTTTCCACGGAACACTGGAGATAAACTTTGATAAATAGAAATAGCAGAATGTAGCAGAAAGTCTATCCATTTTTGCCAAAGAGGTTGAAATTATTTTAAGTTTTTCTTATATAACAAAAGGAAATATCAGAATATTATAAGAAAATTAAGAGCTGCTTAAAATTTGAACCTAATCAGTTCTATCAATAGATGATACAATTTTGAGACTACACTGCATATGCAAACCAGAATAAAACCCCAAACTTTGATATTGACTGCTTAATGAAACTTAAAATGTCTGAACAGATAACCTGAACAATAATGAATATATCATTAATGGGCAATCTTGCATGCGTAATAAAGCTGTATTGTTTGTCAGCCATGGCTCCACTAGCACATGGTCATTCTGCAAATGCAGCTCTAGTCACAGTTATTAATCTATCTAAAATAGATGTCTACTATGAAGAAGATTGAAATTTAAATTATTGTTCTGTGCTCCTTTGATAATCTCTGGAGTCTGATCATTGCAGGCCAGGGCACAATCCATTTTATCCTAAGACAGGCTTCTAATATACATCTGAATTAGATGCTAGAACTGGGGGCTTCTTTCTTTGATCTCAGCTGCAAATGCCTACAGCATATTCCAATGAATTCTTCCCAACATCTTCCCAAGCAAGGATGAGTTTAACTCAAATGCTGTCATTGTCCTTGATGGAGCTGTACCTACACCAGTGTATTTCCAGTGTAGTTCTTTACTCATCTGCTTGCTCCGTTAGTATCTCTATCATTACGATTGCTAGGGAGGGCTTTATATTCAAGAAATCAAGCTTCCCTCATGCATCTTAGCAGCATCTATTTTGTACCAGTGAAAGCAAGCAATTATGCCTGATTGTTAACAGCAGGAAATATTGCCCCTCCAGGCTGACAGTGCTGGATTGCCCATAATTTTCATCAGAAACCAGTCAGTTTCAGAATCGAAAGTGGGCTCTGTGTTCCTGCTTACGATGCAGTCATTTGGGCTGCAGATCCTCTTGTCTTGCTCTTGAAACAATAATGATCCAAGCCAGAGAGCGTGAGGCAAAGACAACGTGAGTGCGTGAAAGTGCCAGTCATTCTGTTCGTAAATGCCAAGTAATTATTGTGCTATTGGGTAAAACTGAGCCTGTGAAAATTGCCTCTTAATTACATTTGAAAGTCTATGTCAATATGAAGCACTTTGTTGTTGTGTGCAAGATGACACTTCAAAATGGCAAAAGATGAAAGAAAATTTCAGTTCAGAGCTCTGGTGGACATGAACATCGGCTCTTGCTGATATTTCTTCCGCCTCTTGAGCCTGCTTGCCATGGCAACCTTTGTTTGCCTGTGGTAAAAGCAAAGGTATCATCATCCTTCACTTAATGCAGAATACAGCATTCAAGAGGAGAAAAAACAGCTTTCAAAAATAAGTGAGAAAGCAACTTTCTTCCTGAAGTTTGTATCCTGCTGTTCATTCTAGATAAATTGCTGGAAAGTGTACCTGCTTTGAATTTTAAAGAGTTTTCTTGCTCTGCAAAGAAAAAGTATTTTAGGGGTGAGACAAAAATATCTTTGGCCTGGCAAAGAACACTGCTGATTTATCTTACTTGTCAGTTAGCCAAGTAGTTCAAGAACCAAGGCGTTTTTTTCCTCAAAAATTTTTAGCACAAGACTTTGGTGCCAAGTGTATAGAAGAGCATTGCAAACCAGGATCTGCAAGCAGTGTAAAAAGCTTCAGTGTAAAAAAGGTGACTCAGTATAAAAAAAGTGATTTATGGAAACTGAGGCGAGGGGAAAATGCCTGTGTCTATCCTGAGACATCCAAAAACATTTCCAGGTTGCTGGATTCAGGTGCCTTTAGGCTACATCCCAGCTGTATATCAGGAGGCAAAATTCAGCTGGGCAGCAGGCTCTTTTCTTTTCATCCTTGTTTCTGTAAAAGGAAATTCATACAAGAACTGTTGTATACATTGACTACGCACCAGCATAGACGAAGACCCAGAATATCTCGTGGCACTCCTCAGAAAGCTGAGGCCATTCTTTAGCCAAAGTAATTTGCCCACCCAGCCAGGCTATCGCCAGAATAGTGGGGCCTAAATGTCCAGATCCCAAATTAATGCCTTAATCTTTGAAATTTCTTACAGCCATTTTCTTTTCTATATTAATGCCCATTTTTGTAACATGCGTATTCCATACATGTCCTGGAAATACATTAATAGTGTAAATAGTTATTTTATTTCAGCTGTTCTTACTTTTTAGACAGAAAAAGTAGGATGATTTCTCCATGTTCTGATATTCTGATGAGAGCTCTGTCCAGCTACAGACCATATACAGAATAACATTAAATGAGGAGATTGCCAAATTATGTTTTCTGTAATTAATAGATCAAATTTCCTTCACCCCTTGCCTCCACAGGGAAGTTCTACCTTACTTGACCAAAAGGAGTATTTGTATCCTTATTCCACACTGTATCTGTAATATTTCCCTCAGTTGCAATAATACTGTATGCAGCAACAGTGCCTATAAAAAAATGCACAAAAAATGCAAAAAAATACACAAAACTGTCTCCAGCTTGTCTTTATGCCCCGGGGTTTACATTCCTCAAATCTCACACCACCAGAAAGGCAGATAAAATATATTCATCATTCGCAATACGTTCAGTGAATGTTCAGGGACTGTCCTTTTCCCTGTTTACTCCATTGATGAGGCTGTTGAATTTCAGTTGGATTGCATTGCATTCATTCACTGTTGAGATGTTGACATGTGTAGAAGGCAGCTTGGTCTCGTATGAATAGTTCAGCTAACTTCAGTATAGGAGAAAGTCTGAATTCACTGGGATCATTCTCACATATGAAATCTGTCAGACCAGGCCCACCTTAAGGGAAATAAAAATATTTCCCAAATACTGAAAATTTTGTTGTAATTAGTAAGTATACACAGGTCTTCAACAGAGGGAGGAGAGACTCAGTTTGTTCACACTGGGGATATTTCTGAGATGTAGATGTTAATATTTAAGTGACTCTATTCATTGCACTGTTATGATTCACATGATGTTTGATCAACTTTGAAAGTACCTAAAAACTTCATCTTGCATAGAGACGCCGCAATACACTGAAATTTATAAGCATGTATTTAAAAACTGCTACTTAGAGTTTAAAAGAGCAGTTTAGGGCATGTTTCAGGTGCATGTTCTAGATGAAAACTGTATAAAGAATTTCTGGGAAGTTGTATTCTGTGAAATTTACTGATAAATTGATACGAAAAATTCTCCTTTCTGTTGTCACAGAATATCCAAGACACATTTTAAACTGAAGTTTTGTGAGTCAAAGTGCAATTTAGAAATAGTGTGTGACTGTTCCTTTAATCTTTGTTGGTGACAAAGAAAACAGGCATAACTAATACTTTGAAGTGCAGTTAACTATATTGAATCATAGCAGTTTTGGTTTTTCAGTGTTTTTTTTCTCTTTTAGCCACAATAATTTACTTGCCCAGGGTAATTCTAATATTAAAGAAGGCATATAATTAGGCATGTTGCTTGATAGAAGTGAGAGTTGGAATTCAGGTTCTGATGGAAGTTAAATGTGCAGGAATCCAGAGTAACAGAAATCAGCAGTTACTCTGATGTTGTTATGAGTTTACATCAGACTGGTGCCTGGTTTGAGAGCCTTTTTACATACATTTGAGTCTGTGAGTCCAGCTCTCTAGCACTGATTGCAAGGCTGTTGCCTAAACTGAACAAGCACAGAGATTAAAGAGAACAGGCAAAGGCATCAGGAAGTAGGAGACCAAGATCAAACAGAGATTCCTCCCTTACTGTCAGACATATTTTTTAAAAAAACTTGAAATTGTACAGTTTCTCATCTACAGTTTCTGTTAAGAACTTCACAATTCATGCAGAATGAATGTTGCTTTTCTTCTGCAATATTTTCATTTTGAATCTTCCCTCAACTTGTCCCACAGGGGAGTGCAAGCGAGGCCACCCTGATTGCACTGCTTGCTGCAAGAACAAAGACTATCAGGCGGGTGCAGTCAGAACAGCCCGAGCTAACAGAAGCAGAGATCATGGGCAGGCTGGTGGCTTATGCTTCTGATCAGGTGAGTACCTCTCATTAACATGGAAACACAGTGTCTATACTTAACAATTTTAGCCATCCGAATAGGCAGGTGAATTTGATATAAACTCTTTGGATTGGTGACTATTTGATTTTGGTTGTTTAAATCTTACTGTACATCATAAGTGTGTTCCACAGGGGTCTGTATTGGGACCAGTGTTGTTTCATATTTTCATTAATGACATAGATGAAGGGACTGAGTGCACCCTCAGCAGATTTGGAGATGACACTGACCTGAGTGGTGCAGTTGACACACCTGAGGATGGGATGCCATGCAGAGGGACCTGGATAAACTCGAAAATTGGGCCAATGGGAATCTCATGAAGTTTAGTAAGACCAAGTTCAAGGTGCTGCACCTGGATCTGGGCAACCCCAAGTACCAACACAGGCTGGGGATGAACAGATGGAGAGCAGCCCTGCCCAGAAGGACTTGGGGGTGCTGGTGGATGAGAGGCTGGACATGACCCAGCCATGGGCACTCACAGCCCAGAAAGCCAAACGTGTCCTGGGCTGCATCCAAAGCAGTGTGGGCAGCAGGGGAGGGAGGGGATTCTGCTCCTCTGCTCTGCTCTGGTGAGATCCCCCTCTGCAGTGCTGCATCCAGCTCTGGGGTCCTCTGCACAGGGAGGACATGGACCTGTTGGAGTGAGTCCAGAGGAGGGACGTCGAGATCATCAGAGGAATGGAGCACCTCTTCTATGAGGAAAGTCGGAGAGAATTAGGATTGTTGAGCCTGGAGAAGAGAAGGCTTTGGGGTGACATAATTGTGACCTAAAGCAGCCTACAAGAAAGACATGGACTTTTTACAAGAGAATGTAGTGACAGGACAAGGGGGAATGATTTAAAACTGCTAGTAGGGTGATTATATTAAAGAAATTCTTTACTGTAAGAGTGGTGAGGCTCTGTAACTGATTGCCGGCAGAAGTTGTGGATGTCCCACTCCTGGAGGTGTTCAAGACCAGGATGAATGGAGCTCTGCACAGCCTGGTCTAGTGAAAGGTGTCCCTGCCCATGGCAGTGGGATTTGCACTAGGTGATCTGTAAGGTCCCTTCCAACCCAGGCCATTCTATGATTCTGTGATAAGTGAACTGGAATTTCACGTGTGCTATCATAATATAAAGGACAAATATCCAGATGTCAGTGTTAAATATCTTTATAAAGAGCTTGTTTGAAGTAAGTAAAGATAATTAAATAAGGTAATGATTTCAGTTATGTTTAGTAAGTCTAGGCCATCTTTTGTTACATCCAGTCTTCTATGTCCATCTGTGCACACAGCATTTTCCTCCTACAAGCTCATGTGCAAACAAACACACATACATCCTCCCCCAATATGCATGCATGGGTACAGATGCATGTACACAGAAAAACCTAATGTGTGAATATAAAGCAAATTGGTCACAGTACTTGAAGAAGCCAAAACATTACTTTTTTTTTAAAAAAAGAAAACCTTTAAGATATCCATCTGTCAATCCAACTAAAACATCTTATAAGGAAACAGAAAATGTAGTCCTTGATTTCTGACTGTGAGTGGTATTTAGCAGACTGAGTTACGCTAAATTCTCAGCAGGCCATGACTATGAGAGGCTTTTAATGTTGATGAAAACAAATTCTGCTCACGTGAGTTCTGCTGCTGCTACATTTCTGACACAGTAATCCTACTGAAGGGCCATCCAATGTTGTTTCTCTTAATATCTGTGGCATTTTCTTACCTACATGTCAATGAGACAGAAAATAACCCCTGTCTTAGTACTTAATGTTTATTTTAAAGTAATATCTGATATGCAGGGTAAAATGGCCAGGTTTCAGCCTTAACTTTGATTTACTACTAAGTGTATGTTAGAAAGCATTGTAGAAGAAGTTAACACTACACTTGTTCTTTGCTAGTGGGAAGAGGGACTACACTTGCATGGTGAGAAGACTCAGGACAGGAAAATATGAGAAAACATGACTGCTTTCAAGAAGCACAAAGGATATTTATCCTTTTTGGTTTTTTTTTTTTTGCTTGGGACCCTAAGGTCAGTATTGCGCAGACCACCAGTCCCAGAGCTCTGACTGACCCGGTGATGCACAAAACCTTTTACTTGTTTTGATTTTTTTGTCCTGTATAAGAGGCTGACCTGAAATGAGGACTGACAGGCCTTCCTGCCTACTGAAGGTCAGAGGATCTTATGTTTACAGAAGGATTTGCCTTAAGATACTGCTGACCTTTCCAAGCAGATTGTTGCCGAGCTCACCGTTCCTTCTGCGTTAAGAACAGACCTGTGTGACTCATAGGCAATAATCCACGAAAGAAAGTTAAACGTAAGCCATTCTGTGGGAGGGAAAACCATTCACTGATACAGCCCAGCAATGCAAGAATGCATTTGGAAAGGAATCTTGCTACAGTTTTTGAGACTTGATGAAGCAATGTAGGGGTTCTGACTGGCTAACAACCTCAGTGTATTATTATAGTTTGCTTATTTGCAGTTGTAATATAAATAAGTTCTAAAATACGTTTTTCCATTGTACACTTGAATGAAGTACGGTATTGCTATGCCACACACCTTGTTATCCACTTCAAAAGTTATATTTCAAGTCTAGGCTTCCAAATTTATGAAGCTGGTACCTAATTAGTTACCAAAGCACTTCAACAAGAGGCACTGCTGAGATACAAATTAGTGGTACATCTGTCTTTAAAACATATAATTCCAGGGATATGTGAAGTTGAAAGGAAAAACTTGATCTAGTCTAGTTGAACAAAATTCTGGATTGTTAGTTTTATGATTGTATGCTAAATTAAAATAGAATTAATAAGCAATCTTATAGGCACTGCCAAGAATCAACAAGGAGATTGTGAATGAGAATAGTCATGATATGAAAAGGTGAGGAATTTTCCTCTTTCAAATTAATGATGTTTAATGAAACTGTAGAAGGTAGAAGGTAAAATAGCTTTTATGTTTGTTTGTTTGTTTTAATCATGCTTTAAAGGAGAGTATTTTGTGGCTAAATGTATCTTTCATTGTCAATGGAGTTTTTATTCCTGTTATTATTCTATTGCACTTCACAAATTTATAAGAATTTCTTAGTGATATCTTGTTTTTATTTACTGAGATGTGCTTTATTTTCTAAAACAGTATTATTTATGGGGAATTCAAATGAAGTGGGTTGTAAATAAAATAACATATTGGGAATGATTCTTACTTGCCTAAAAAATTGAATGAACGATCGAACCACAATTTAGTCAGTATGTAATCTGAAAAAAAGGGTCCTGTAAGAAAATATCTGTACCATACTGTGACATGTATAGTTTTAGAGTTCAGCAAAGCTATACACCATAAAAATATGCTAGCGAGCACCTGAATAGTTATCAGACAAGATGATTGTCTGCATGTCTTTTGATTGATTTAGAGCCAAATCCTGAAGCTCTACATCAATCCTACCACATAAATTAAAGCTCTCTCTCAGGTTAATGGAACTCTTGTCTGAATGGTGTCATGGCAATGGTCTCAAGGATATGTCAGGGTTGCTATTAGTTTATTGTGTGTGTATTTATGTATATACATGTTCGTGTCCATCTACCTATATGAAAGGTGGAGAAGTATGTATCTGTTACATATCATCAACAGTCCCAGGATCTCAAGTATGGCTTTACTTGAAAGGACTTCATTTTTTTCTTTGTAAATTCAGATGAACGTCTTACATTCCAGTAAAAGGTGTTGGTCTTAAAACTTGCCCATTTCCTTGTAGGCTCATTCATCTGTGGAAAGGGCTGCACTAATTGGTGCTGTGAAGATTAAAAATGTTCCTTCAGATGACACATTTAGTGTCTGTGGTTCAGCCCTGAAGAAAGTTCTGGATGAAGACAAAGCTGCTGGTCTTATACCATTCTTTGTGAGTACTGGATTTTAATTAATCAATGGATTTAATGCTTCTGATAAGATGCTTTTGACATGAATAGATGATCTCATACCTAACAGAGGCACTGATAGGCAGCTGAGTTAGAATACTAGGAGAGGTTCCACGAGTGTTCTTCACATGCCTTTCTCTGCAGGAGGAGAAACTAATTGGAGCAGCTGGTTGCACTTCTCAGTAAAATGATGTTTGGGGTCAATTTTGTATTGCATGTAGTCCTGCAGTGTTATAATCTCCTAACCCCTGAATTCTGAGCTGTTTACATTTATTTTTCAGGTTCCAACTTCCTTACAAATAAAACAAGTTTAAAGGCAATAAATAAACGATGCTATCGCAAGCTTAAGTGTCTTCAAGAAACAATAGTTTCCCCTTGATACTACTTTAGCAAAGAAGTGAACCTCCATAATATATGCCAAGTATCATCGAGGTCAGACATTGTCAGTCAGGTACTTGTGAGTATGTAACTAATCTCTAACAAGTGAGCTGAAGGGAATGCAGCTGTGGAAACTTCAGGTGTCACCGTTTCTTGTTATCTGACCACTTTCTTTTCCAGAGATGCCTGCTTCCAGAGCAGGACAGCAAAGGCAAATATAGTTATGTCTCAGTATCTTAAGCTCATAATCCCCCAATTTTTGACATAGAGCAGTGTTTGATTAGATAAAATTCTAAAGTTTGGTTCTACCATGATAAATACCTGATCAAAAAGAACATTTGTTTATTCGTCAGATCTACTCCTCCTGCCAGTTCAGAACACCATGTTATTACTTCAAGTTAAAACAAGATTTTGCCATTTTGTTTTTTCCCATGAAGTAGGTAACTTCTGTTGTGGTTTTGTACATCATCAGTAAAATTCTTTTCTCATTTCCAAGCATTATGCTCTACTAAACTTGATACAGACCAGGGGCTGTATAGATCTATTAAGGGGAATAATGTGCTACAAAGCATGTTTCTACTGGCTTCCACTGAAGAAGAACTGTAGAGAAAAACTCACACACAACTAATTTAGAAACTGAGAACTTCAGAAATGGGATTTTTAAAGAGATTGAAAAATAAGTCACTTTTTTCCCCCCAGAGAAGTAATGTCTGACAATGGTTGTTTCTTTTCTTTCATGTTCTAACATTTTGAAAAGGGATAATGTGACTTAAATTTCTATGAACTGTTTTCAGAAGAATTAGAAGATTTAGCTTGCTTATAGTCATGGATAAGTGCCAAATGGGACAAAGAAGCTTAAATTTCACCAAGCTCTTTTGAAAATAAAATCTTATTACTCTTCTTGTTATTAACCTTTAGAGAATGTTTTTATGTAGTATGAGGATGACTAGAATGAGAAGTGGTTTCAATATGTGCAGAGTGCTGCTAATTTCTAGGCTGCCTAGAAGTAGCGAGTCCTTAGAATGACCAAGCACATCCTGTCAATTGCCTTACAATATAACAAGATTCTGACTGAGAAATAAAGCATCTCTAGGGATTCCAAAAAGAACTTTTTTTTCTGTGGGATGCACCTATTGTGGCAAAGAACATGCCACAAGGCGTGTTTTATTTCTCTGTGTTATGATCCCAGCTCACAATACCTTACACAGGATCCTGTTTGTATATCTCACTGTTAATTGTAAATAATTACAAGTACAGTACGATATCACATCTTCATGCAGTAACTATAAAGTTAATGTGTTTTTTCCCCAGCTTTTGTCCATTAGCAAAAAAAATACAACTTGCCCCTCATAAATATTCATGCATTATTAGTTTTTCTATGCATAGCAAGAGGAAATAAAAAATTCTAATTTATTAATTCAGTGACACGTTTACAAAAAGTGATTTAATCGTTGTTTTTCTTCCACTGTTTGTTTAGCTGTGCAAAACTGGCTTTCAAAGACAGTAGAGGCTCTGCCTGAGTTAATATAGCCTGTATGGAGTCTTCCATTTATTTGTATACATAAAACATGTCTGCTTAGTTAAAGCTAGATCTCATTATTGGTATGGTTGGCCTCTTAACTCAAAAGGTGTGTTAATTCTCTGTCATGCTGAGCAGCAGCCCATGCACTGTATTAGTGCTCTCTTTTCTGGCTTGCAGATTTCAAAAGCCTTTCCATTTCTTTTTGTTCTTGAGTAATTTGGTGCTGCTGTATTTTGTTTTGGCGACAAAGATATGCACATTGCCAAGGAAACACCTTCCGGCCACTTGATTCCTTGTCTCCCTGTATACACTGATAGTTCGCTAAGGGGAGTGATTCAACATCAAAGCAACAAGTTTGATGGAAGAAATTCTGCCTGAAGAGACTTGTGACAGCACAGACATCATTCCTAATGAAGATGTCTTGTTTGCATCCAAGCTGTTACAGTCTCCCTTAGCAACAAGAAAAAGTTTTGTAAGGGATTAAAAAGAAAATGCAAGTAAATTGCAATGCCTTATAGGCATGTTTCTCCTTTTATACTTAATGAATAAATGAAGAACCATTATACTGAACTTGATAGCAGTGCTTTCCCTGTAGAGGTGAGTGGAGAATCAGGGTCAGGTTTGCTTGATGTGAAACAGGTTCTGTCATTACAGCAATCTGTTAATTAAAGGTTTGCTTTTCACGTACATAGGATTTGGCAGTCAGCCTTTTTTGGGGAGAGGCATTGTCTTTAAAAGGAATCTTTGCATTCCTACTCACCGTCAATGTCTTGTAGCACTACTAATGTGTATATAATTTTGTTCAGTAAAAGCTGTTGCCACTAGGGTACCCAGATCTCTACTTTTATTTTCTTTCTTTTATTTCTAAGTTCAGAATTTTGTTAATTTGTCTCTTTCAAAATACTTCTGCAGAAACTGAAACAGATATATTTTCATATGCTAAAGCAAGCAAACTGTGCAAACGAAGCACTTAACCACGTCAGGTGTTGAGGCACTAAAGTTGCCATAATTTACTGAGGAGCCATTTCCCAGAAGAGATGATGTGCAGCCCTTCAGCTGGCCCTGAGTTCAGGGGGAGCTTTAAAGCACGCGCTGAAATCATGTCCATTTCATTAATTGTAAACACACACCGGTGGTTAAGCCCATGTGTAAATGCCTCTCAGTTATGCCCTATGCTCCCAGCTTGAGACAGGCCTCCCTGCTGGCTGAAGGTTGGCTGGGATGCTCAGAAGTGAAGACCACTAAGTTAAGCACTTCTGAATTCAGATAGAGTGCCCTCTGCATTCAAGCTTAGTTCACCTAAATGTGTGTAAGTGGCCTGTGAGCTTTGTGCTGTCTTTCGTAAGTCAGCACTGATAGATTGCAGCTGGCATATACAAGGTACAGTATACTTCAACGACCTCAACCACATAAAGCTGCTACAACACAATTGCCTGCTGCCCAGCATGAAATCTCTCTGGTTCTAGATGAAATGACTCTTCTGAAGGATGGTCCGCAGGATATTAAGAAGCAGGCTCTTTGTATCCAGACTCACTCAGGAAACAATAAATCAGAAGCAGACTGACAGAGGAACCATCTTTTCAGTAGAAGTTGACACTTAGATCCTGACCACAGATTTCCATTTGGAAGAAGCGTTCTTGAGACATGTACAGATGTCTAGGGTGATGTTTCTTAACCTCCAGTTTGTGAATAATTGCTGTTCTGTAAAATACTGAATGGTGATTTAGAGAACTGTTGCAGTTTTCTTCAGGCCACAGACATTCTCATGAGTGCGAGCTGGCAAGAACTGAATAGGAGAAAATAAAAACAATAAGCAACCATTGAAAGTTCTGCCTCATTTTAGTTATTTGCAAATGAAAAGCTTTGTGGTGGAACCAGGCAAAATGTGTCCACATCTTTTCCAAAAGCTGTAGGAGGTCTTCCAGTTGAAAAGATTAAGAGTAATTGCTCTCAGGAATCATAAAGATTCATGCATGTTTCCTGACATAGCTCTCCATTTCAGGAAAGTAATACATGAGTTGACTGAGGCAAGCATTTTAGCTGCTTTGTATTCACAACCAAGGGCTGAGTCAAATTTGAAGTGCACAACCTGAAAAGGAAAAGGCCTGCAGGCTACACTGAGCCATCAGTCCCATTTCTGTGATGCAGCCTGTCCCCTGCCCTTTGTGCAAATGTAATTTTTCTGGTGTTACACAGGCTACAAATTGAGTTAGATTGATTCTGTAGTACTGAGGCAGGGTAATGAGAGTCCTGACAAGAGCAGACGCTGTCACTCTAAGTGGTTTCTGAGAATTAAAGCAAGTAGCTTTGAGGCTTAGACACCTGCAGAGAGGAAAACAAAATTATTTTAGAAATTGAGGTATACTTTACAGAATAAGCCACTATTTAAACAGCTAAGCATATGTTTTAACTCATATAATCTCTCACTGAAAAAACATACTTCTCATCCTGATTAGAAGGAGAATACCTTAACTGCAGTACAACACTAATAAGAAAAATGTGTAACTTTTTGTTGTGAAATTTCCATCATTATTTTAATTGCTGGACTAACCAAGGCAATTTCACTCTAATCATGTCAGACAATTCACACCATATTACCATAAAATATATGTGTAAAAGCAGAGTTAAGTCTATAGTGCACTCTTTTTATTTATTTCCCAATCCAATGGGTTATATCTTTATGCATATAGAAAAACTGTAATTTTCATCGTGGTACCCTCCATTTCTTGTGATCCAATGTATAGATCTGTAGTTCAGCCAAAGATGAAATGCAGGTTTCTTCTGGGAACATTCTAGGTAGACCACAATGTGATAAATATATTTTCACTCCATACGTATGTGCCTTCTTAGGAAAAATAGGGACCAAATTCATTCCTATTTAAAAAAATATCCTGCAATCTTTTCAAAGCAGCCTCTCTCAGAGGGTGATTAGTCTTCCAGAGAAGTCATAAACATACCTCAAGGCACTTCAATTTTTCTGTTTTTCTCATGTGTTTCAGGAATGTAGGAGGGCCCAGTATAGATAAAGATTAGATTATTTTGAGGGAAAAATATGTTAGCTCACAATTTTACTACCTGTATACATACAATGTGCTTCTCATTTTCAGAACTGTATTTTTTTCAAACTCTGGTTCTTAGTAGCTTAATATAGAAAAAAATACTGAATTGTCCCTTTATTATTTTAATAATGACTTTTTTCAAGTTTTGCTGTGACAGAATGTTTGTCTCTTGAAAAGTCTAGTGGATGGACAAGTATCATTTAGGTTTTCCTTTCTCTTCTTATTGGTCTCATCATGAATTTGCTAAGGGACATGGGCACACATACACACAGGAAAATGTGGCTAGTTCCAGGTATATAGGGTAAAACTGTAAGAGAAAAATATGTTGCATTGACAGTGTACTTGGCAGAAAAGGTAACCAGAAATACTAAAATAAAAAAAGCAAAATTCTGGTTTTGGCATTTTTATAATCATCTCCTAGCTGTACTATACTTTAAGTGGGACCTTGGATAAATTATCTAATTTGTTTGTACTTCAATACTCTGACTAAAACACAGCATACTTTATTTGTCTATTTAAACTGTAAAGTGTCTTTTATTATGTAAAAATCTAGTATAGGACAAAACCCAGACTCAGCCTTTATTAGTGCTTTCAAAAATAAGACAGGTTGTTTAAAACATAAGTGTAGCGATGAAAAATAAAATAATGTCAGTTTATATGCCCTTGGTAGTTGGGGTTTTTTTGGTAAAAATTCTACCTCCATTTTCCCAGTAAATGACAATAGCTTATTTTCACCTAGTTATATTCTCTTTCTACTGTGAAACGTCAGCATTTATTTTGCCTTTCTTTTGGCCCACTGGTCACACAGAAGGATGCATTAAATGAGACATTAACAGAACGAAGGAAGAACTGTTCCAGTGTTTTAGGATGAATGCGGGAGAAGAAATTTCTCTGGGAAAAAGTCTTGCAAGTCAAATAGTGAACATATGCTACTAATGAAGAGGTTCCAGGTTGCAGATCTCTTGAGCATAAATTTGTTACAAATCTCTGTTGCAGAGCAGATCAAGTTGCAGGCTCTGATCAAGACAGCAACATTTGTCTACCTATTCTGTCAACAATAATTCCAGCACCTTTGAGTTGCTCAAGTTCAGAACTTGCTTATATACCCTGAACTGCAAATCATTTTGATGGGATTTGCATGTGTTAGGGTAGTATTGAGCCACACGATAAGCATGTGGAACATACAGAAACTATAAAAAACAGCATTAGCACAATACTTTGACTATATTACAGTACTTATCACTCAATTTTATATTAACATTTGATTTTATGCATCTGCTTCAATGGGCTGTTACAGGAGGTTTGAAAAAAACCCACCCAGTAAAAAAGTTCCACTAAGGGTAGGTAATGACTAACATCAATTTTTTTGCCCTATAACATCTCTTCTTTTTGTGTATTGCTGCCTTTACAGACAGTTTTTTCTCATTTGGTATTTTTCTATGCTGTAACACTTTTTTTTTTTTTTTGGCTCTACAGTTCTGTGCAACACTTGGAACCACCCCCTGCTGCTCCTTTGACAAATTGTTAGAACTGGGTCCTATTTGTAAGTCTTCGCTGCTTCTTTCTAAAATTGCAGATACCAGTGTAAGCCATGCTGAGTCATTTCCAGGACATTATGCAGTGCCAGTGTCCAAATCCAATAAAGCTACTTATAGATGACACCTCCAGTTATAGTTTTATTTCTAATATTAGGTCAAGCAGCAAATGTGCATTCTCAAACTGTTAAAAGAGTTAGAAGACATTGTCTCAAGGGTTTCTTTTCTGGGGGGGCATATTCTGGAACACTGTCAGTTAAGCATTACTGTAAGTGCCTCAGTTTGTAACATTTTTCTTCAAGCCCTTCTACCTGCAAGTGCATCTAGAGCAATGATGGATACGGGGGAAAAGTTGAACTCTTAATTCTGCTCTGCACCAAGTGTTTTGTTTCTGCATGGTTCTAACAACTATAAAAAGTAGGGAAATATGCACCAAAAATCCCCATGTATTCTTAATCCTTACTCTCCCCTCCCCAATTTCCTTCCTCTTTTAAGAAAATAGACAAATGCCCGGGTCTTTAATACAGTGATCGAGTGAAGGACTCTTCATAAGTATTTCTGTGTTATGGTTTGTTGTGTCAAGCTTTGATCTGCAGCAGGGCTTGGTCAAAAGCTGGCTGGCAAAGTTTGCTGGCTGATGTAAATGCTACCAAAGAGCACCATATCTCTTCAAGTGTACCTTTAGTACAGGAAAACCATAGCTGTAAGCAACTGGAAGCAGCTTCATAGAAACACAGCTGGATTTGATGTCCTGTTGATTTATTCAGGTGGGGTTTAAAACTTTGGAGCTTGTGTGGTGGTCCCTTGCTCTGTGAGGTTTCCTGCCTTTCAGCACAAGCCCCAGAGACTCAGTTTCACCCAATCCTTATTTTTAAACAGGTTCCTAGTAGTCTGCTTAGCAGCTACAGATTATTTTGCTGTTTGGGTTATTCCTGTAGACCTCACCTAATAAAATGGTGACAACAATAAGTTTAGGCATAGCAAGTAATCACGTGTTTCACCTGTCATTCCCTGCTTGTGCAGCAGAGCCCAGCAGAAGCATGGCAATGAAGTCAGAAGTCTCATGCTAGCTTTTCTGCTTAATTTTCTCCTTAGCATACATGAGCAGTAGTCCTGTGATATAAAGGCAGTGTCTCAAACCAAGTATATACAAAAATAGATAATCAGTTAAACTTTTAACATGTGTTCAAATAAACTTAAGTTGTGGATGCTGTGAATAATATTTTATTAGCTTTTCCCAGACATTCATGCAAAAAGAAAATTTTGTTCACAAGAATGCAAATTTCAGCACAAACTTGGTGCTCAACTGCAGATCTCAATGGATATACTTCTCTATGTGGAAATAACCATCAGAATTATTTGGTGACCAGTGTAAAGATGTGATGCAGGCTTCAGCCATCAAGTGATAGACCAGAATTGTTACTGAGTGCATTAAAACAGTGCTCTCTAGTAGTGCGTGAATACTAAATTACAGAGTATATGTGAGCTGCTCATATGCCAAAATATTTCTGCTGAAACCATTCAGTGATTAATCAAAAGCAGCACTTTCTTAGCATTTCAGTGCTTGCTTTTGCATAAATGTCTCTGTCCTTGAAATAAGTAGTTTGCTGCACATAGTTCAAAAGCATGTGCATGCACATTTATCAATATGTAAAAAATACTGTTTAGAAACATATTTGTGATTCATGAGTTAGAAGTGGGGAGCACAGCTAATATTCTAGCTCCTCCTGCTAAAGTAGTTTTATTACCATGATATGATAGCTAAATCTCTAGATACATTTTTTTAAAGTGTATTTTATAATGGTTCTTAAATCAAAACCACAAAATAATTTATGTTGCTTAATTTTAGTAAGAGAAACCTAGAGATGATGATCCTTTTGGGTCCTTTCCAACACAGGATATTCTATGATTCTATGGTTCTGTAACTTTGTTCCATTAGAAGTGGGAAGGAAAAATAATACGTTACATATAATTTTTTATATATTTCTGAAAACCCAGATGGTGGAAACATTTAATCTCTTAATTTAATTTTAAATTGGGAAAATAATAACATCAAAGAGAAGTCTCTCAGGCACTTGGTTGCATGCAAATTAATTGGGCTTTTTAATCTGCTGTTTAATTTATTTCCTTCAATTATTTTTTTAGGTAATAAGGAAAATATCTGGATGCATATTGATGCAGCCTATGCAGGGAGTGCTTTCATCTGCCCTGAATTCAGGNAAGATGTGATGCAGGCTTCAGCCATCAAGTGATAGACCAGAATTGTTACTGAGTGCATTAAAACAGTGCTCTCTAGTAGTGCGTGAATACTAAATTACAGAGTATATGTGAGCTGCTCATATGCCAAAATATTTCTGCTGAAACCATTCAGTGATTAATCAAAAGCAGCACTTTCTTAGCATTTCAGTGCTTGCTTTTGCATAAATGTCTCTGTCCTTGAAATAAGTAGTTTGCTGCACATAGTTCAAAAGCATGTGCATGCACATTTATCAATATGTAAAAAATACTGTTTAGAAACATATTTGTGATTCATGAGTTAGAAGTGGGGAGCACAGCTAATATTCTAGCTCCTCCTGCTAAAGTAGTTTTATTACCATGATATGATAGCTAAATCTCTAGATACATTTTTTTAAAGTGTATTTTATAATGGTTCTTAAATCAAAACCACAAAATAATTTATGTTGCTTAATTTTAGTAAGAGAAACCTAGAGATGATGATCCTTTTGGGTCCTTTCCAACACAGGATATTCTATGATTCTATGGTTCTGTAACTTTGTTCCATTAGAAGTGGGAAGGAAAAATAATACGTTACATATAATTTTTTATATATTTCTGAAAACCCAGATGGTGGAAACATTTAATCTCTTAATTTAATTTTAAATTGGGAAAATAATAACATCAAAGAGAAGTCTCTCAGGCACTTGGTTGCATGCAAATTAATTGGGCTTTTTAATCTGCTGTTTAATTTATTTCCTTCAATTATTTTTTTAGGTAATAAGGAAAATATCTGGATGCATATTGATGCAGCCTATGCAGGGAGTGCTTTCATCTGCCCTGAATTCAGGCATCTTTTAAATGGAGTGGAGGTGAATGAGTGTTTTTTTCTCTAGCAGCCTGCTGAAACCTTTGTCTTTCCTAGAATTTGTGTGTTTCTTATGCACCCAAGATTAACGGCTCTTCCAGAACCTCTGAGTAAGCTGCACCTCAGTTTGCACTACAGATCCCTGTACATTCTATTACATTACTTAAAATTTTAAATTTTTACTGGTTTATACTGGGAGTATGCAAGTACCTCTCCAAAAGAAATTTGTCATTCAGAATAACAAGTAGTACTGAATCAACAAATAGAAAAGAGGAACTTTTTCCCAAATATCACTAAAGACATATTTGTGATATCTTAATTCTACATTACACAAAGAAAGAGGAAAAAAATAATAATTTTGACAAATTAATGAGTTCATTATGTCTGGTTTTTTCCTTACATCCTGAAAATCATATAGTATAGAGCCAGTAGCTGTATCTCAAACAGACAGGGTTTAATAACCAAGAGACCTAAATGAAATATTCCCCCAACAGCACTGCTGTTCCTTTTCCGCCGCCTTGCTGAGCTACTTGGCATTCAGTTGCTTAGATAAGAATACTTCAATTTCCTGCTGCTCCCCTCAGACAGTCAGATAAGTCCTTGTCTTCCACGTCAGTGGAGAAAATATTACTGTTTGGTAAAGCCAGAAGTTTAAACACAGCACTGATAGGCAGTGACTAATGAAGAAGAGGAGGGAAAACCCCCTCACAAATAAAACATTTCTTTCTGTCTCTTTTTTATCAGCAAATGAAGCTTGTTGTAATTTCCTGTGGGGGAATATTTTTTAAATTATTGTTATTGGTTCCTGAAGGAAATGAAACAGCATCCCTTGTCTGGGCCAGCATTTGTCATAAGAGTAAATATTTAACAACCATGAATAGGTTTCCTATCTTGCGTAGTACAGGGTGATGGCTAGATAGATGTATAGATAGATAGATAGAGGCACAGACACATAATCTTCTCTTATTAGAGCAATTGTTAATTGTTTACAGGTGATAGGGAAGGTTATGAGAAGCAAATGAGAACAGAAGAGTGCTATATGGAATAGTCCGACCTTGGTGCTGCCAGGTCCCCATCCCCAGCTTTTTAAGGCTGGTGACTTCTGCCTTTGTTAAAAGAGAAAACATGGACGAAGCCTTTCCCACATGATGTCCATCTTACCCACACGGGTTTCTTCTGATGCCCCACCTAAACATATGTCAAGTAAACCAGGCCAGGCACATGGCGTATAAACATGTATTGCAAGTGCTTACTCTTTGGTCATTTTTCTTTTGATTTAGATGAAACAGTAATTTCTACTGAAAGAAAATACCCTGTCAGAGAAAAAAGAAAAAAATCCTAGTCAGTTGTAATTTTTTGAAGGAATATGATGTGCAGATTCTGAATTACATATATAATTTATTGCTATATATGAATTTCGTGTGTGTTAGTTTAATATTCTTGGAAGTTGAAAGCTTAGGGAATTGTTGATGGAAAATGTGATATGAACACCAATGAATGTTTCTGAGTATGCAGATTTATTTATTTATTTTAGTTCACAATGAGATATATACTTTTCCATAACATACGTATCTAGAAAGTATAATTGTAAACAAACGCTCAAAAAGTTGATAATACCACTAGCCTAACTGCATACCTAATGTAAATTCCACTCCCAGAATAAATGAAGATTTAACTACAGCAGTTACTAAATAAGGTGACATCAATATGAACATTATAAAGACCCAGTTCAGGATCTGATTCATAGTTACACAGACAATTTGACAAAGTTATATCATTAGCACGTGGATCCTTTTCTCTTTCATAATTCTGTTTTTATTTATCCATTCTCAGTTTGCAGACTCATTTAACTTTAATCCTCACAAATGGCTCCTAGTGAATTTTGACTGCTCTGCTATGTGGTAAGTATTACAGTAAAGGGAAACATTACAAGAGACAAAACTGAGGTTATATTAGTCTTCCTTTCTAGCAGTAGACATTTATTTACATTTCTCTATTGAAATGAGGAGAACTGGATAGCTTTAACTCTTATAAATTATTTACAGAATTCAAACTTTCATTTAATCCAAGGTTCAAAAACATGAAATTTAGAAATAGGCCTGAGCTCTGCATTATGTTCCAGAAAGAGAGAAAAGTCCCAAAAAGTCTGCAGATTTATACTTGATCCATTTTGGGACTGTTTAAAACATAAATAAAAAAAAACTTACTTTGAAGATACGAGTGCAATGAACAGCATGCTAAACAGGGCGGTTTTTTTTCCTTCCCTTGCTTTCCCATAAAATTTCTTTTGGTTTGAGCTTTGATTCTTTTAAAAGCCTTTCTAAAAATGTTTAAGATTTGGCTGATGAAAAGCAGCTGATTTCAAAAAGAACTATTTATGTAATTTTGTATTGACTTTCAATTTTCCCAGATGACAGCAGAGACAACATTTTGATATTAAAAGATGCCAAAATAGAAACCCATAGACATACTTTCAAACAAAGCAAAATATCATGGCGGTAATAATAGCATGGGTTTGTTAAAAACACTCCATAGTAGATGATCCTATTTTGTCCCAAACCAAATGCTTACCAGCATCACAACTAATGATACTTATTACCAAAACAGCTATTCAACAAATGCAGACTATTTATCAAAATTAATGAAAACATTAATTTCAGTTATAATAGAAGAAAATTTGCAAAAGCAAAAAAAAAAAGAAGACTCCAAAACATCATCCAGAAATAGGTCACCTTATTTAAAAGAAGAATAAACGTAAGACAATGATCCCTCAGTTGCTTTTGGTTAACCTTCATCTCTTTTAATTTCCCTGGCAAAGTAGACTTTTCAGGTTACATATTATGGTTTTTACTTTAATATTTCAGCGGGTGCAGTCATTTCAAATCTTCCAAGACATTATGGTTTTTTTTCTTTTCCTTAGGGAAGACGGCTTACATTTTGACCTTAATTCATCAGTAGTGGCAGCACCCCACAGTGTACTGTGTCTCTGTGTATAAGGAAGTAGGAAGATGATGAAACAAACTCCTTTGCTAGTTCCTCCCATCTTTTTCTTATCACTCAAAGACACTGTTAAAAACATAGCCACTTGCAAATAAGACAATACTCTATCATTCTCTTTGATGTTTGTAGAACAATTAGGAACCACAGTCTAGTCCCTAACAGTTTAGTTTCTCATTAATTCTGCTTTCCCTGAAAACTCTGTGGAACTATGTTAGACACTTTACCTGGCTTTCCAGTAAAACAAGGTATATACAATCACCCTGTGAGTTCTCATCTCAGGTGATTTTAAGTTATTCCTAGTAAAGCTTAGACTTTAGACTTAGGAAAATATTTTTCTGTATTTTGTTTCTTGTTGGGTTTTTTTGATAAGCCATTGCATAAAGTGCTTGTTTTCATAGGCAGGAAGATTCCAATACAAGGACTCTGAAGAGACTTTGCAATATGTCTCCTTACTCAAAGTAAAAGTTTTACAGCTATAGCCACTTGGACTTCAATTCAGCAAGGCATTTATGTATAGGGGTTATTCACTTAATACAGAATAAATGTACACTTAAACTCTTTGACTTAAAGCCAAGTCCATTGTCCAACTAATTCTAAGACCCATGTCCAAAATTCACCTGTCTTACCAACTGTTACACTCCCTGAGAAGGTGAAAAGTAACAATAAAGGATGAAGGATGGTAAGAAAAAGTAACTGTGAAGGATACGCAGTCCTCTTAGGATCCATGAAAAGTGTTAAGCATGGTACTATGGTAGTATGGAAAGAGTTGAGCAAACACTGAACACCATTTCAGAATCAAAGTAATCTGAGCTCCATTGATGGGCAGACTTCAATATAACCCAGACTCCTCGGCACTTTCCCCAATAAACACTCGCATTTCTTTTCATTGCAGGCTGATTAAAATAATCTACCCATTAGATCTGTACTGTAATTATTAAACTACTCAGTGCAATATGTGGCACTGATGTCGTTTCAGATGTGGAGGCAATTTCATTATAAACCTTTTGTAAAATATTCTCAGACTTCCCGATGTACAGTAAAGAGCAGTCAATTTCCTACAAAAAGGAATTTAATACAGCCAGTCCAAGAAGGGTGTATTTTTTATATTCAAATATTAGAGTCCTTTAGAGACTTTGTCTTGAAACTACAGTCAGTTTTGCCTGACTTGTTTAATTGATACTCTGGAATATTATAAAATAGGAAGAAGTATCTTCATTCAGAGAGAATAAAAATAATAATTTTGCAGTGTCTTGGTATTTTTGACTTTTATTAGTCTTTTCAGGGTTTAAGTGCTAACTTTTGATTGGCAAGGATGTTTCAGTAACTGAAAGAAGGTGCTTACAGGAAATACTTACCTGTAGATCATAGAACACAGAATAGTTTGGGTTGAAAGGGAACTTAGAGGTCATCTACTTTCAACCCCACTGCCATGGACAGGGACACCTTCCACTAGCCCAAGTTGCTCAAAGCCCCATCCAGCCTGGCCTTGGAAACTGCTTGAAATGAAATTGCATTTCACTTCCTGACTTCAATTGAACAAATTTGAGTGACCCACTTGAACACAAACAGAAGTGAAATTTTCCTGTTGGTTCATAATACAAAGTCACCTTTTTATCTGTTATTAAAAATGCACGAAATAGAGTGAGGCAGTTAAAAGCTGCAGATGTGCAACTCGAGTAAGTCACTCCTCACAGATTTTCATTACTTTATTCACTGGGACTTTTGTTGTGCATTTTGTATTATGGGTACTTAATATGTGAATCTGTGCTACTTAAGCTACATCTTGGTCTATTGGCATAACATCCAGCCTTAAAACAATTCTAGTTTACCAGTATCATTTGTGAAAGACATATTCACAGGATCACAGATTCATTAGGGTTGGAAGGGACTTCTGGAGATCACTAGCCCTATGATTTTCATCTGAGAGGTAGTCAAGGAACATCTTTCAGGCTGGTGGATGGGTGCCTCAGAGCCCCCTTACAGAATCGTCCGCTACAGTCACTCAGCATTTCTTTTTACAGTAACCACCATGTGCTCCTGGTGTAGATTCTCCTTGTTTGCCTTGCTCACAGACATCAAAAACCTCTAAAGCATCATACCTGATTTTGGTCTGAATGTTGGAGGGTGGAGGTTGGAGCCCTGCTTTTGTCCAAGGTGTCTCAAGCTCAGGGTTATCTATCCACTGTAGGTGTATGGTTCTGGAGCCACATACCTACCTCTGTTTCAGTCCCTCTACTACCACACAGCCTATTATCTGTGTCTTGTAATGCAGCCACCTGCCACAACAGGTCATCCGCACTTTGTGCAGGTCACAGCCTTTTCTCCAGGAGGAGTATCTGGGCATCCATTGCAAGCTACCAGCTGTACTGATGTCTCCTTCCTTACCAGTTCTGTCTGTGTGGCAGCATCGGACTTCTCAGGGGCTGCCTCCATAGACACACTGGGTTTGGCTCTGAGGTGGGTGCCCACCACTATGGCAGAGACCTCGAGCGCTCAGCACGCTGGTGGGGAGCTCCTGAACACTTAGGACTTGCCTGAGGTGTGGACCTACTTGCAGAATGCAGCAGCACCCTTCCTGAGTGCCCTGCCTACGGAAACTTCCATGTCATTTTTTGTCTTCTAAGCTAGATGTTCCTGCAGAATAGTTATCTGTTCCATTGTTTAATACATCATCTTACAGGAGAAGAGATTAAGCTCTCACAAAACAGCTAAGCACATTGCTTGTAACTTGGATTAGCTGCATACAGAATGAGCTACTGAAACACGAATATCTCAAAGTAATCAAATATTCAAATAAACTACAGTAGAACAACTTAGAATTTGTTAAAAATATTTATCCTAATTAAACCTGTTTTCAGTTAATGTTTTCTTCCTTTTGTCCACAGAACATTTCTAGCAATAATTAGGTTATTAATTGTCTTTATTTTATCTGAAAATCTGTTGCTATTGTCATGTGTATAAGTTTACTTATTTTCAGCTGTGTACTTCCCATACCTGAAGGCAAATACTTAGCTGTTACCTTGGTACTTCCCTGACCATTAGGGAGAGGAAGGCTTTTTGTTTGTTTGAATAAGATGTTTTATGACCACCGTCTAGATGTGCATGAGAGTGGGAGTATGTACTGGCCTGTGCATTTATACATACACACTAAAATACTGGAAATTAGATTTTTACTTAGAAATTTACAATTCTACATTAAACCATTAAAACACAGAAAAAAGGTTTGCACTCTTGTCATTTAGAGTATCCCTGTGTTGATATAATTTTTGCTTACTTTGTAATATATTTATAGGCGTAATATAATGATGTAGCAGTCTTACCCTCTTTGATTTATGGTTTCTTCTTCTTCTGCCTCTATAAACCCCAACATTTGTGGAGGTGAGTCAGTCTTACACAGCATGAAGCATGAACCAGAAAAATCTTGTTATTAATCACTGGCAAAACATAGCTTATTCTCCCTAAAAGGGGCACACTGGCTTTTGAACCTCAGTCCAGTCACACCACCCCTAGCTGACAATAGTAAGTTATGCTTCTCAGTGTAGCATTGTGCTGTAGAATGTCTGTCAGGAATTGTGTATTGGATCCAGCTAATGGCAGGGCACTACAAGAGGGGAGCCTGTGACAGGACCAGGTGGCTTGTCCCTTCCAGTGGCGGCTGCTGCTGCTCCCACAGCAGCATGGAGAGACAGTGGCCAGCACCCCCAAAGCCTCAGCACGATCTGTGCGGTGTTTAGGAAGCAAGAGCTCTTCCCACGCAGCTTTGTACTGCAGTAATTTCAAGACAACTTCTGTTGACTGCAAACATTATCATTGCTTCAGCTAGTCTCACATTCTGGTGTGAGTGTCTATCACCATAAAAAGATCCTCTATGTCTGTTTCTTGTCTGTTTTTAAATATGCAGTCGTGCAGTCATGCTGCCCGTTCCTGCTGAGCCTTACACTTAACTACTTGTAAGTACAGTACTGCTATGGCTGTGAAAAAGCACTGAAAATGGCACAGGCTGTGCTCAGGAAATATGCCAGTTTAAACACATTCAATTTGACTTCACTTGTGGAAATTTAATCCCTTAAGTCTTTATTCTTAAATTTCTCAATTTGATTTCTTTCTTTTTTTATACAGGGTGAAAAAAAGATCAGATTTAATAGGTGCCTTTAAATTAGAACCTCTTTACCTGCAGCATCACCATCAGGAGTCTGGTAATTTGATAATTAAATGAGATTATTATTATTTTGTTTGCTCTCTGATATGTAATGGAAAAAAAGGACTTAAAATGAAAACGGCTATTCTTAAACTAACCAAGTTGTTTAGGAGGCTGTTTCCAATTTCTGAGCACTCTAGGGAGCTAAGCTCATTAAAGTGCAAATACATGTCTAGTGAGATTTTAGTTAGTTAAAAGCAATAGAAGGAAAGTAATTTCATAAAGCATTGTATTACTACTTTTGTATTGGGATTTCCCCAGTTTCAGACTTACCACTGATTGATTGCAGGAGTGTTGAGAAAATTCTTATGATCTTTTGGCTGTCAGATAAACTATTATTGGGTGTTGTGTAACAAGTCCCTTAACCTGTCTTCCCCAACACATTTTTCTCCAGAATGATTTCAGGATCTGATTTGGTTTTAGAGTTTCTAAGGTCTGTGCCTTTTCTTCTAAGTTTTTCATGCAAGTTCTGATTCAAATTTTTCAGAAACCCATGTGAGGACACTACAAAGAAGGAGTGAACTGTGTTTTTGCTGTCTGTGCTCTGCTTTTGAGTGATAGCTCTCTGGGACATTATGCTGTAGCCCTCATGCTCTTACAGTGACTGTAGAGAAAGGTGGTAAGAGCGGACTATCTGTCTTGTACAAAATGCTCATGAAAGCTCTTCACAAAATGCTCACAAAGAACTTAAAAATCTCAGGCTCTGTACAAAGCTCCTCAGTGGATTAGTGCTGGTTCTTGCACATACCTAGCAACTGCAGAGTTGTATTTGCCCTCCTGAAGCCCATTTTTACACATTTGGTTATTAACCGAGTAATTGTGAAGAAGGTCACAGCAGTGCAGTGTCATCATGTGGTGGAAGTTCCATCATAACTTTCTGAAGAGGCTGAATCATCTGTAGAAGGTCTTACCATATGCTAAACCTCATCATTTTCATGGAATTGCTGGTGCTCATCCGTGTTCAGAAGTGTATCCTGTTATGGCTATGAACTCATTGACATTTAAATGAATACCATCCAGAATTCCACTATTCACTAAAAAGCCCTAGGAAAAATGGATTCATGTGCCTTAATCGTGAACTGGCATAAACCTTGCATTTTATTCCTTTTCTCCATTTCTGAGCAATGCAAACATAGAACAGTGCAGCAAACAGGAACATGCAGTAATTCTGGAGCTGAGGTTCACCCTCTAAAGGCTCTAATTGTTAAGAAAATAATATATACTTTTTTTTTGCCTTTTTAAATGAAAAATACAAGTTACAGCAAATACACTTAAGGCATTAGCTTTTACTTAACATATATATAAAACAAAAATTTCTCTTTAGGAGAAAAAAATCCAGCCTTAACTAAAATGAAAATATGTTCTTGGGACAACTGATAGTGCTGATACAAAAACTTTAGCTCGTACCTAGGTTAAATAACACTTGAAGAAAATCAAATCTTTCTTAAAAACAGGTGGTTTCAGTAAGGCCACCCAGTTGACCTGAAAACTTTATCACCCCAGTTGGATAAAGAGTTTTTTAGCCTTCATCTTGCCTTCAGAAGGGTGATAGCATATTATGTGATCTAACATAATGATTTCAAAGAGATCAGCTGACTACTAGCAGTCTAGGAATGCTAACTTTTTTTCTATGCTCCATTCCCATTCAATATCAATTTTCCAAAGAGTTGGACAACGCTTTTCAAATGCAAATGCCTCTGGTTAAACTTCCAACCCACACTTACGCCTTCAATAAACACAGTCAAATTTGCTACACGAAGGTGCTGCAGTACTCATTGATCCCTGTGTGATTTATGGAATGTCAGCACTCCTGGAAATATGACTTGTATAGAGGATCTTGAATTCTCAGTATTCTCAGGTCTCAGAATTCCTATCCTGGTTTACTAGGTAAATGAAGCAGTATTTCTGAATTCACTCATCTCTCACTCAAGAATTTAAATGAGTGGAAAAATATGTCTATCTGTGAGCAATTACTCTTAATAACCATGTGGCAATTATATGTGTCCCCAAGGGGAGAGTCTTTATTTTGTCATTAATTATAATTTCATGTGATTTGCATCATCACACCAGGAAGATTATACTAGCTTGCCTGGCAACCCAGGATATAGGTCAAATCCTCATGGCAGTGTTAGAAGAATGCAGCTTTATAGTCTATTGTGAACACCACATATGCTCCCACAATGCAATTCCTCCTGGTTAAATACAGATGTAAGACTAAGGGTTGTAATCAAGGAATCAAGGACTAATCATTGATTACATTCTGCTTCACAGCTTGTGAAAGGCGTTGTTGTGGATCATTAGACACCAGCCCCTTACAGGAGCGTAGGATTATTTATCTGTCACCAGTTGCTTTACTCTCTTTGCTACCAGCCTTGCAGCTGTCAAACAGAAATGGCTGCTACAATGCAGAAGAATATGAATGTTATCAATTTACCTCGTTACCAAGCACAGACAACCACATTCATTTCCTGAAGTCCAGGAACAGGTTAATGATTGTTGGTTGTTTTGTGGGTTTGGGGTTTTTTACCACCTGGAAACCAACATAGTAACAGGTGAAAGAACCTGATGGCCTTCTGTTACAGGGAAAGAAGGACCATGTTATTTCCTATGCTTTGGCTGTATAAATGAGAGAACATTGGCAAGAGAGCTTGTAACACAGGAAAAAGTTGTTGGTTTTTTTTTCTAGAAAACATAAAGGCTGAAAATTATGTAAATGGCATAGACTGGTCAAATTCAGAAGCTACAGTTCAACCTTCCAGTTGACAGTTCCAGGAGTACTTAGCATTTTCCCAAGGAATCCAAGTACATACTCTCCTATGAAGCTTTTACTCCACTGCAGAGAAATAAAGCAGAATAAGGAAGCTAAGCAGATGCTTCCTAAAGAAGTGCTTTAAATATTATGTCAGTTTAATTTCTGTCACTGACTTACAGCAAGTAACTAACTGTTCAAGTTTCCTTTACTGTGAAATCAGTTTAATTCCTTTGTTCAAAGAAAAGGTGGGTGAATCCTGACACCGTGTGCTTCTATAAAGGATAACTAATAATGCCCTCTACTTGCCTCCTTCGACTGCTCTGTGGCTTAGTAAGGGGCTTTCACTGCATCAGAAGAAAAGCCATAAAAAATTGCAGAATACTATTCTCCAAGCAGGAACAGGTCAATTTCTGAGTGAATTTTTCCAGCCACGTATTAAACATGTTGAAGAATTAGCAACAAATATATGTATGAGTATAAAAGGTATTTAGAAGTGGGTTATTTTTAAAAGTGTTACCAGTACACTAGGGTAAAGGTGATGACATTTCATAGCAGAGCATGAGTTATGAAGTGAGTCTGGGGATCCTGCAAACTGTTTAAACCAAAATTAATAATAGTTGCTTTATCTACTGCTTGTTTTCCCTACAGGAAGAAAATAAACAGAGTATTTATTCTGTCATCTCCATAGTATCTGCAGGATAACAGAAAGGAAAATAGTGTTTCTTCTGTGAACTGTTTGTTAGTGGCATATTCTGACTAGCTAAGGAATGAAGATTATTAAAAGCACCTTCATTTAGCATGCTGCCAAGTTCCCAAGTAGATATTTAGTGGTCCTGTTGACACTGATGATGCTGAAGTTTGTAGCAGATGTAAAGGACAGCAAAGATGCAGCTGTTTCAATAACATTAGAATGACTGAAGTCTTTGGCTGTTGTGATGATGAGGCAATGTGAATATTTTTTCTTTAATTTCCAGGTCTTGTAACAGATTATCGGGTAAGTACAGTACCAATGTAATAATTAATACTATTACTTGTATATACTGGTATTTTTAGGACTTTTCTTTTTCATTACTATCATAAACCTCCAAACTTTATGTTTCTTTCCAAGAAGGATGCAGCTTGCTAAATTTTTAACATTCCTCGAACAGAAATTTGGTTTTTTGTTTTTGAAAAAAAAAAATTGTTTAAAGGCAGAAATTGTCTTGCATGTGCAATATCTTTATATTTAGGTAGTAGAAAGAAATTTCCTAAAGTTTTAGGTTTGGTTTTTTTTTTCTTTAACATAGTGAATAACACAATTTAAAAAAAAATTAAAAGCATCTCTATTTTAATCTTTTACCATGGAAACACTGTTGTTTTGAAGTGGAAAACGTGCCTGTCTTTGTAGATGCTAGCCCCACAACTTTAAACATGCCAATTTACATGAGTTTCTCAGATACTTGTTTTTCGAAAGCCCTTGAGGAGAATTTAGGATGCACAAAGAAAATCTGGTTTGCCTCATGGCCCTTCCATTCTGACTCCAACCTCCTTTGCCAATTTTAATTTGAAAATTTTGAGTATTAAACGGTATTAATGAACAGGGATTAATAAACCAGGAATGGATATTTCTACTATTATTTGACCCACCTCTGGCAACTGCCCATAGGATGTGGAATGTGGATCACTTCAAAACCATGGCAGAATGTACTTCTGCTGTGTCACCGCAATGGTGACTTCTGACAGGGGCTCTTCTCTCTGGTTGCAGCACTGGCAAATCCCCCTGGGCAGGAGGTTCCGCTCCCTGAAGCTCTGGTTCGTGCTGAGGATGTACGGGGTCAAGGGGCTGCAGGAGCACATCCGCAAGGTGACTGGGAATTGCCTTCTTGGGTACCCTGTGGTGGGACGGCAAGGGAAAATGAGCTGGCCATCTATCTACTTTCCATCACTTCTGTACACATCAGAAAGCACAGGAAATAGTTTTAGGCAGCTCAGTTCAACAGGGGTGCTGCTCGTTTGCCCCATGTAAGGTCACAGTTTCATATCATGGCAGGCTTAAAGGTGCCATCCATTTTGTGCTCATCTTCAGGAAAGAAAAAAAGGAATTTGGAATTTCTACAGTATGGTACCATAGTTCCCACATGGATATCCATTACTTCTTTATTTTATTGATGTGCATGCATTGATAGCATGTTTAGATTATGATTAAGAGATACAGTTACTTATCTGGCATGTCTACCTCTGCTGTTGCTTTCTTTCCTGTTTAAAATACATTAAAAAAAATAGAATGTGTACAATTTACAGTTTGTTAATATTTTTATAAGTACTAAGTTTATTCTTGATGTAAAAAAGGGGCTTTTTTAGTCACTAAAAAACTTATGTGGCGCCAGTCTAAATCATATACATACTTCCTCTGTAGCAGCAAAGTCAAATTCAAGCATACCTTTTATCTTTATGAAGTTCAGGGTAACCTCTAGTGAGGAGAGATCCATGACTTGGCTCTAAATATTTACAAAAATATCCATTAGCTGAGGGCCTAGCCTAGCATACCAAATTCCCTGCAGACACACATTCCTTTCAGTTGTGGTACTAAACAGAAGAATTCCTAAGAAAGGCTTTTTCCTCTCTTGTAAAATCACTGCAGAAGGAAGTATCTTTTCATTTGGAAAGGTTATGGGATGGAGGATACCCTCTTTGCTCCTTATTTTAATCACACTGTAACTTTCAACTCCACAAATATCAAAACTAGATTTTTATCTTTAATGAGGCTTTCAGAAATAAATTTTGGCAGCTGTGGCAATCCTGATGTTCTTGTATCAATCATCCTTGTATCAATCTGATACATATCCTTCTGATGAAAAATTGATTTGAGGTTTGTTGTCCCTTTATTAGTATTACCATTACCATTCCTAGTAGGATTCTCTCTCAGGTTAGATTTCTTGAGACTGCAATTATTGTAGTATGATGCTGTTTTAAGTAGGGCTAAATCTCTCACTGGGAAAATAGAGGGTTGGAAGACTCGTATCAACTGCATGGCCTTTTGTCAGGCTGGTTCCCACGGGCTGGTATTTACATTCAACAAATTCCCTCTTTCCCTGTGTCACAGGTATTTCCTTGACTGTCCAGCCAAAAGCTGCTTGTCTTCATAGAATCACAGCTGAGGACCAAGCTTTGATATTTTCTATGATGATACAGTTCAGGAAGGCTAAGCAAATGAATCTTTTCTTAAACATATTGATTCCAAAGTAAGACCCTTGTACATTTCCTCATTTGTAAAGGTAATTCAGACAGCTAAGATTTTCAAGGGCTTGTTGAAATGAGTGTTTTTAGCTTATATTTCATTAAGGATTAAATTGTTCTTCAGTATAGATATAAAAATAAGTTACGAAAGGAAAAGAGGGATAATTATGTGAAGAATTTGCCTCACTGTATACATCTTCAAACTGGAACCATTGAAGTAATTTCTCCTCATACCCCCTTGCCCACTCCCAGTGAATGCTGGTTCAGTGGGTTCTAAAGCATCTAAAAAAAATAAAGTCATTTCTATCTCCAGCAAGACTCTGTTGAACTTAAATTTCAAGAAATAATTGTGTTTCATTTGCACCCTGCTCTAGCAGAATTTAAGGTATCTCTTGTGAGTTTTCAGCTATGTTGGTAAAATTATATCACTAGCTGCAAAATGAAAATTAAAAATGTGTTTCATATCTTGTACTTTTTCCTCTCTTCTCAGGAATTATCATGAGCTCCAGGTAGACTGTGATGACTTTTCTTTTGGTAGAGTAGTAATGAAGTATCTAAACCAGCCTGACATTGGTTTAAATTTTTAAACCTATAGACAACTTTCCAAATGAAAAATAATGTGGAATTTAGCTTCACTTGGTAACTGAACTTCAGCATTGCTCATCTGCATGCCTGGCCTTGAGAAGCTGCTTTCTTTTAAACATGCCGTAGCATCTTGCAAGTAACAGTTTTTATATTCCCATGGCTGACAAAGGCAGTCCCAGGAAGTTTCTGGATGGTACTGTCTCCTGTGTACTTGGGACTTTTAGCTGAGTTTTAAGGGAAGCCTTGTAGGTGCCGGAATTATTTCTGAAGCTGTATATGATGATCTGGAGATGTGTTTGAGTGGGCGATAGAGTGGACAGAAGTAGAATGAGAAGAGGCCTAGGAACAGTGGCAGAGGCAGGCGTTGCAACCTCCCTGTGGAGAGCAGAGGCGTTGCAGCTGGGGAAGCATGAAGAAGTGCTCTCTCTCCCTCTCTCTCCTTCTCTCTCTCTCTCGTGTTATTAAGGAGTTTGGTGTTACTTACAAAGGGCTTTGAGATTTTCAGTAGTAATGACCTTCTGGCATGATATAGAGGGAAAAAACACTGTTTATCGTTAAGAAGCCACCCTATTTGTTGTGTGTTAACAAGTTTCTGTGTGGAAGATCAAAGACATCTGTAACTATCTCTTCACAAACTTTTTTTCCTTGAGGTGAACTGTCACTAAAATTTTATTAGTGTATTTTAAGGAAAATATGTTTGTTGTGTTTGCAGCCTTAAGGTCTACATCAAAACGACTGGATAACCACTGCAACTTGGCATTTGCTTGAGGATTGCATTTAGGAACTAAAATATTCCCGGGAGATGAGAATGTGTGACTTGGATTTAGATACAGCAATTTTTTTTGTTTTCCAAACATTCCGGTTATGCACTCTTTTCACACACTGCATGTCATATTAACCTACTGCAAAGTATAGGTTTTAAAGCAGTGGTAAAGGGGAGGATAGTCATCTATGAAGGATGTGGGGAGAGACAAATAAAAATTTTGGAGGTAAGTCCCAAAGCCACAGAGGAGATGTAAAAAGAGGGCAAAACCAACAACAGCAACAATCTTCTGGACTGATGTCAACCACTCAGAGTCCGTATAAATGTGAAATCCAAATGGCCCATTTGCAAACCGATTGACCATTTGTTTATTATTCCTTTGTTGGTTTAAGCCCTCTCAAAGAGCTCAGAAGTAGTTTGAGACATTTAGGAGTTAGTGTGTTTTTGTATGCAATCCCTATGAACATTCTGACTCAGCTGAATCCTCCTTAGGGTCAGAAGTAATCAGTGTACTGAGGATAATGAATTCCATTAAAAATTAACAGTATAGTCCAAGAAACTGGAACTGTAAAGAACCTGCTAGAGATAGCATTTAAACTGGAGAGTGCCACGGTCCAAGTGGCTGTTGAGAAGACTCTTTTGACAGCATTTTCCTTCAGTGTAGTGGGATGCAGCCTAAGGCAGGCAAAGAGGTGAAATTTACAGGAGAAAAAGTACAAAGTGATCATGACTAGGCCAGTATGTTTATCTGCATATACACAGTAGTGTACTCTGATGCTTCAGAGAAGCTCCCTGCAATCAAAAACTATTTTAGCTCTTGAAGGCTTTGCCCAAAAATTAAAATTCAGCTTAAACACGTCAATGCAGAAGCATTTATATTTATATTGATGTTTTATTTTTATTTGTATTTATTCACAGATACATTTACAAAAATACAGATTTTTTTAAAATAGAGACCACATCCTAGTGCCTCGCAAGTTTACTGCTCCTAATATTGATTATGTAAGACATTTCCCTTTATCCAGAATGACCAATTTAATTAGATCCCTTGTTTCCTTTCTCACTGCAGAAAAGCAATGGTTATTTACCTGAGATAATAGTGACACATTAAAATTCCTTACAAGCCTCTTTTTCTCAATCAGCTAAATTTCACTGTAACGACTAGGGCTGTTATTCTGTTCCTATATAACAAGATATTTCAAGACACTAACATAGTCCATGTGATTCCACTTTGAGAACCCACATGATGAAGGGATTGCCCAAATGGTACTTCTAGAAACAGTATGTGAGTTGGTTTGTGTATGTCCACATACACAATCATATAAATTAAATCATATGTCAAATCATATAACAGCTCTAGATAAAATAATTTCGAAAAGTTAAATAATATTTGAATGCTAGCTTTAAGTTAATGGTGCTAGGGACACAGCTTGGCACATATGTCAAAATCAAAAGCACTTGGAGATTCAAGATACCCACAGGTCAGGCTTGGTACGTACACATTCAGCAGAAAACTGAGAACAGCCTGTCAGTCTTTTACTACTTCTTTCCTATTCTCAGTTTCAGTGCCTGCAGTTTTCCAAATGGGACTTTATTTTCAGGGTGTACCTGCCTGTCTTGAAAGCTGAGGTACTAAAGTCACACGTGTCCTCCTGTGAGTTATTGCCACGCTCACGTCCAGAGTGTGGGTACAGCTTTTGGACTTAAGAGAGGCACCTAAATGCCCTGCAGTTTTACAGAGCTTGAACCTCCAGGCTTAATAATATTTAACTTTACTGTTGCAGCAATCTTTGTAAGAGCAATTCAGGATAATAGCTTATGGTTCAAAGGTGCAGAGCCGTGGGTAGCTGTACTTAGGCAAAGCTGAACACGTGAAACTCCAGTTAAATCACCACTTTCTCTCCTTCCAGTTCTGTAAAACCTAAAACGCTTGGTGCCCCCCAGTGTCTTTACCAATTATTGCTGGCTGTTAAGACTTGCTGTGGATATAAGTATTTGCATCCAGCCATGAATGCAAAATACTTCTAGAATTTTGGTTTGTGACTTAACTAAAAATTTTCTATCTTCCCTTGTTTTTATTTCTTTCAAATTCCTGAAAAATCGTTTAGTTCAAAAACTGTACATAAGTACCTGCTATAAAATGCATGGCTTGGATCTGGAGTTTTCTTGTACAAACTTCTCGCAGTAAGCCAAATCTTAAATGTTTGTTTTATTCAGTTCTTACCCAGATAAATTTGGATGAAATTCAGCTGGTGATTACATTCAGCTGGACAGTTGTGAAATTCTTATCTCATTGAACATGATTTGTTTTATGGCTTTGATTTCCAAGACACGGTACATGCAGTGCAGAATTTTGCAGAGCTGTGTAAAAGACATGTTTGGTTAAAGCTACAGAACGTGAGCACAGGAGGAGAGAGTAAAAGACCATTACAACACCTGTGCCTATTTCACAAATGTTTTTCATGCACTTATTATGCATACAAGTACCTGTATGTATGAAGATACTTCTGGTTGGATTTCACAGCTGTAAATTCATGCTCTTTGTATTAGCAGAACATTCAAACGCCTTGGAAGGGATTGGGCATTGTACTGGTCTCATTCCTGACTCAAAGAGCTTTCAGGCTAATTTTAGAGGGAGATGATAAATGGATGTAACAAACAGCACAGCGGAAGTGGTAACAACAGGAAAACTGGCTGGTTGTGAAGGGTACCAGTAAGCGCAATATGAAGGTTTTGAAGCAATGTTTTGATTCAATCTAAACTATGTTTTTCTATTTAAAGAAATAAAAAACATCTGAAAGCTATGATTAAGATTGCAAAATGTGTTGGCTTTTTTTCCTTCTTTTCTCTTTCCTTTTCTGTAATTTCTGTTTTGCCGTGTTTTTTGTCCTTTCAGAAGAAGTTCCTGTGAGATGAGACATTCCACATTTAACCCTGACTCATAGTGATATGTTTCATTTTTATTTAATAGCTGTCCTTGAATTTACAAAAAGTCAAAGTGCAAAAGCGTGGGCTTAAGTTGTTTATTTTTGTAAAATTATTTGCAATCCTAAATATGTAAAAGCTGAAGAACCTTTAAACATGATTTTTAGACATTTCAGATAATTTTTGGTATAGACAGGCTATTGCATGACTATAATTCAAATGGCTGGTTGCTGTTGTTGTCTTTTTTGGTTGGTTGGTTGGTTGGTTTTTTGGTTTTTTTACGATAGTGAACACTAAGCTAATGACAAAGCCAGCAGGAGGGAGACTGGATAAAGTACTGCAGGTACCTGATGAGGATATGGGTTGGCTTTTTGAAAGTGCTTTTAAATTCATTTTCTGTTTGGAAGAAACCAAAGCAGAACATTGTGTGAGTATGCAAGTATCACTGACTGATGTTAAGGCTTCCCAGCTGGTTTTTAGTATGTCTGTTGGTATTTTTCCTACTTATTTGAATTTTGGGTTCATCTGCTTCAAAATAATTGCTCTGGCTTGGTGCCCACTGTCATTATTTTTTGCCTCAGTAACTTCTCAACAGGTTTGCTGAGATTTGCTATCCATTTTCCTGATAATACTGCCATCAACTTTCTTTTCAACTGAACCTGAGCACCCAGGTCAGAATAGTGAACAAGTTCTCCCTTTCTTCACGGATTTCTCATATTAAGTGAGCTATTTTTAAAAAAGTGTATCTTTCCAGCTTAATTTGCACTGAAATTGTGACAATTTTTTCCCTGTATATCTGTCCATTTCCCTCTTTCCCTCTAATGACTTCTGGACTCTTTAGCCATTCCCAGCCAAAACTAGCTGGGGTATAAAAACTAAAGGAGAATTATTAAAATTATTTGCTCTTAATGTGGTATCATATCAAATTGTGCTGAAGTGTCTCAAGAAGTAGACCAGGACTGCCTATGACAGACTGAGATACAAAGACAGCAATGGCTCCATATGGTCTCTGGAAGTCATAAACGGCATGGAAGTTAACACAAACAGATGGCAATATGTGAATATTATCACACATCAGCAGAAGGAACAGAGCAAAGGAATGGCAAATACTTCAGCACACCTTTTCTCTTGGTGAATCAAGTGTATACAATGTAGATACTCTCTTTCTCTTCTCAGCATGTCAGGCTGTCGCATCAATTTGAACACTTAGTCCTTCAGGATGAGAGGTTTGAGATCTGTGCTGAGGTTGTCTTGGGACTGGTCTGTTTCCGGCTGAAGGTAAGGCAGCTGAGATCTATTTCTTCTCTCATGGTTTATAGCAACACCATAACCTGCAATTGAATACAGCCTTTGTAGTTAATATACTTGATTATTTTTTAAAGGAAACTAAAGGGAGTTTGTTCAGAACAAAGCAGATGAAAGAAAAAAGCTTACGACAATTTTGTTAAAACTGAATCAAAAACTTAAGAGAAATTAAAGCATATTAAGGTATGGAAATATACAGTCAAGGCAAACAAATGTTGAAACCAGTCATCAAAATGATTGTTACATTCTATACATGATGAGCTTTGATAAAGATGATTGTTTTAGTATATTTCCCTAGACTTCTCTATATGATGAGTGCATATTACCTGTTTCTTGTCAAGTTAATTTCTTATGTGTATTTATTTTTCAATTTTATTTAAAAATTACTGTCATAGATGAAAATTAGAGCACTAAACACTTTTTTATTGTTTTCTTTAAAGACTGCTTTTTTATCTATAAAATTCTGTGGTTGAACAGGGAAAATTGAAGCAAGATATGTTTAAACAGGTTATATGGAAGGCCAGCTTCCCAACTGCCCTTGGCCCTGGTCTGCTTTTTATTGCTGAACATGACCTTTTTGCCCTGCTTGGCCTTTTATTCCCCAAAATCTCTCAACGTGCCAAGTTTGTTGATATAGAGACCTTCCCCAACAGAAACTAGAAAATTCATTCTGCACTTGGAGCATAAAGGCTGCATTAGTTGGGAGAGCTCATTTGTTTTAAGCAGACGTTGAAAAGGGATCAGTGTCTTAGTTTAGGTAATGAACTCATTTTTTAGAGGAACTTTCAGCTAAAGCCTCTGTAAAGGACTGGATTGTGACACTGAATCTGACCACCAAGCAACAATAATAACAACAGCACTAGTGTTTTCTAGTTAACATGATACCTAAATGAGTTTTAGCTTTTCTGAAGGCTTCCAAGCACATCTTTTCTCCTTCTGGATAGTGTGGTATTACTATTTTTAACAAATTCTTTCCCCAGTCATGCAGTTGCCCCAGTTACCTGAGTTTGATGCAACTGGCTGAAGAAGCTAACAAGTAAATAATAAAGTAATGGTGAATTAATCTGGAATAGGAAAATGGTTTTGTTTGAATTTACATTGTTTAAAATAAAATTGAAAAAGACCCTGTGTCTAGGGGATCTGACAGATTACAGAATATAGAGTTTTTTCAGTAAGTGGAAACACGAATATAGTCTTTTTCCTAACAAGAATTTCAAAAGATATTGAGGGATAGATTCTGTGGCTTTTATTGCTTAATAACAAAATGTTGGTTGCAGTCTGCTCTCTCACATGGAGCTAGCAAACACTAGTTTTGCAGATCCAGAGACAGCTGTTAGTCAGTGCTCTACATTTACTTTGAAGGAACAGTTCTGGTGAAATAGAGCATAGCAACACAGGAATTGTCACTTTTGATCAGACCAGTAGCTCATCTACATCTGTTCTCCTGTCCCTCGTGATTCAGAGGAAGAAATCACATCTAAAGGGAAGGACGATTTTACAATAGGAGGTAAATATTGGACCTTTAGCTAAGAAATCTTTGGACAAGTTGTAGGATAAAGGCCTGATTCCACTGAAAACCAGTGTAGAAAGTGCAGTGTTTCCATTTCTTGCCTACCTGATCCAAAAAAAAAAAGAAAACTAGCAAGCTTCCAAATTAAGAGTTTTTTTGCAGTTTTATTTGCTTTTTATATCACTCCTTCAAAAATATTTCTGTCATTTTTATAATTCATATTACAATACATCTTAGAAGCAGGATATTTGTAACTTTTATGTAGTTACAGCAGGACTAAGGGTCAGGGGACTTGAACAATATAATGCTGCACAGCTGTAAAATTATGAAATTTTTTCTTCCTTCTTGTGCTTCAGAAGCCCTTTTTAATTTTTTTTTGCTTAGCTATAACTTTTAATTTTTTGCCTTTCACACTGTTGAGCAAATGGACTAATTACTTATGACTTTCATATTATAATTATTTCATCAAATATGTCATGCCAAAGGGTTAGTTTTAGGCCTCCTTGTCATGACTGCAGATGAATACAAGTCAAGCTAGTAATTTCTCCAAGGGGGTGAGAATGCTGTCTTATTGAAGCTCACAGACTCAATCAAAGCTGGCTTCTCAAAGCTCTGGGAGAGGATTAGTCAGTACCAACTTCAATTTGACGTGACACCCGAGTGTCACAGCAGCCCTAAGGTGGAGCTGTGAGAGTAGAACAGAAGAAAGATAAATGAATCTTTCTCCTTCCTCCCCTCACCCCTGCCAACTTAACATCATATAACTGCTTGTATTGCCTGAAAGCCAGTGCTGTGCATTTGATATTAAAGGCAAGGATTGTCATTTTAATAATGCATTACTTTTGACAAGAAAGCAGGACATCATTGTCACCAGTGACTGACCTGTAATAGGTGGGGACTTGCAAAACACCAAAGTTGGTCCATTTTCTTAGTTAGGAGCAGTTCAGTTGCATAAATATCTCCTAGAAGAGTAAGGCTAAGCCATGAATTTCAGGACATCACACAAAATTCGTAACAACTTGTGCTAAGACAGAACAAGGTTTTGACTTGGGTTCAACTCTAACTCTTAATACAATCTAAAAATGTGAGAATGATACATTTATCCTTGCTGCCAATGGAAAACTGTCTGCGTTATGCTTTGGTTTTTATATGGAAAAGGCTAAGCAGGAAAGTCACAAGTGCCCAGATTTGAGAGAAGGTGTTTTCTGATCAGGAAGTTTTCAAGAAGACCGATGCTGCCACAGTAACACAACTGCTGCGGAACAGACAGATTTGGCCATTTGTGACTCTTTTTCCGCAGCCAGTGCTCAGTAAGGGGACACTGCAGTAAAAGTGCAGATACTCCCAGAATCTCTTGCAATTGTGTGTTACCACCAGTGTAACAGAGAGAGTAATGGATGTACAATAGCTAAGAAACTTCCTCTGATGGATTCTGTGGTGGACAATTCTTATGGAACTTGAGACAAATACTTTTTTAGGGTTTCAACTCATAACATGAAACCTACTTATGCCAGGGATACATTACCTTAAAAATTTCGTAATTAAGAGTAAGATTTCACATTCAAAAGACTCTCTCACAGCAGCTATGCTTAAGTGAAGACTGGAAGGTTTGTTTTAGGGAAGTTAGCACAGTTCACTCCAAAGCTTCCTCCAATGTTTGTTTGATTAGATCCAAGAAGAGTGTAATAACATGGATACAATAATGAATGCTTTTAACATAGCTCACAACCTTAGGTCACAAAAGTGCAGCTATCACAAATGTGAACACTGCTCTTAAACCCAAGGTAATCCATATATCCTTTGTGGCTCAAAAACTTCTCTCTTACATCATCATCATCTTTTTGTGATCCTTTGATGGCAAAGCACTGAGAGATGAGAAAATGGCTGCTTGTTACTGGTGCTACTTGGGCTTGGCTGCTCAGTGGGATTTACATTTTCCAGACTTGTTTCTGAAATTCATTGTCATATCCATTGAATTACAACGATTTCAGGGCTCAAATGAACTAAACGAGGCACTTCTTCAAAGCATAAATGATGCCAAGAAGATCCATCTGGTCCCGTGCCACCTGCGAGAGAAGTTTGTGCTACGTTTCGCTATTTGTTCCCGCACAGTGGAATCCACCCACGTCAAGTTTGCCTGGCAGCACATCTCACAGCTGGCAACTGATCTTCTGAAAACATGGGAGCAAAACCACCACCAGCAGTAACAGCAATGAAGTATAAGTGGAGATGAGGTAATTAACTGGCTTTTTCTGTGTTGCCAAGTTTTATTTTAGGTGCAGGTGGGAAAGTCAAACTATGAAGGAAAAAAATACAAAACCTGTTGTTATATAGCCCAGCTGCAGTAGCAAAATCCTTGCCAGCAAGTTGTGTTGTAACCTTAGTCATTCCTTCTCTGTACTGTAGTTTCATCTTACCTGTTCCCAGATGCACATAGCCAAGGAGACTCGAGCTGCCATTTCTTACCAGTTGGTAATCAAGAGCATTTGTTCAACCAAGCAATGGAAATGGAAGGGTTGGTGCTCCCTCTGTTGTCCCCATTCACCTCTAGCATATCCCCTCCTTTCTTCACAGATGAAACTGAGAGGTGTTTTAGCCAATTAATTTAACATTACTATGAGTGCAGAAAGAATCCAAGTCGGGGAAGTTCAGTAACCTGTCTGGGTTCTAAATATGTTAATATGTTATGTTAATATCTGCATAGGCATGCAGAAATGTAGTTGCCAGGATTTGGGGCACTGTCATGTCACGACACACTTGCTGCAGTAATTTTGTAAACGAACAAAGGACAAAGGACTTCAAGACTTCCTTCACTGCATAGCCAGACCCAGGGGAATGAGAACTAACTGATCAGTAATCATTCTTCTGGCAGGTTCTCTACTTTCCCCTAAATGGTTTGCTTTTAAAACACTCATTTTGTCAAATACCAGCAAATAGGTTATGCTGGCTATTGGTTTCCAGATTGATCATTCATAATGAGGTCCCTGAAAAGCTCCTCCTGAAGAGTTTTATCAAAAGCCATGTGCTACCTGGTATTCTATATTTTTAATTAAGTTATTATCAGCAGTGATTACTTGGAAATAGTCTGTAAGATATGTTCTGTGAAACTGACTTGTGATTTGTTTTTATGGCTACCAGTCTGATTACTTCATTGTGTAATAAATCTTTGACAGAATGTGCTAAGGAATGTGACGTCAAAAAGGTTACTCTTAGTTTCTCAAATTAGCTAACAAACGAGTAAACAAGTGACAATAAAAATAGAAAGTAAGATAACTAACCCCCAAAATCTGCTGTGGTTCCCCCATCAGTGGTTTTCTTTCATTAACAGTGATGAATGGAATATGAAAATACTGGAAAATCTCTTCCAGAGAAAGTCAAATCGTATGTATTTGACACAAACCATTGATACATCATCCTGTCAAAGGTGGGCACAGTAAAGAAGTAAAATGAAAGTTAGAGGTGAAAGTCAGAACAATATCAAGTCAAGAAGTACTTTTGCCATTTAAAAAACAAATTCCAGACAGTTGTTTCTGTGTTAATAAGAACAACATAAATAGCTGCTCCAAGAAAAATAATATGTAGGATTAATTTCTACATTTGCATTTCAATCTTCCTTTTAATGCTCATATTATCTTCTAAAGCCTCTTGAGCAACTTGCACAATTATTCAGCTTTCTTCCTTCATCCCTTTCAAGTATACTTCCTATCGTTGGGAAGTTGCAAGTAGACCAGGGAACATGGATCAGGACAGTTAATTTGGCACAGGGTCTGCTTCTACCTCTGTCTTTCCAGAAGACCTTAACAAATTTGAATATGGACCACGTAGATTTTTCTGGTGATTCCTAATCTCTCACTTCTGGGGTACAAACTGGGAAGGATTACTATTTCCTTAAGGAACTGATTTCCCTGGTAACAGATGAAGAAAGGGATGACCAATGACTTTGGTAAAACCCAGTAATATTTGAGCAGGTGACTGACACAAGACACTATTGTCAGCTGCAGTGTCAGAAATTTTGACAGCATCGTTCTCTTTAGCAGAACCAATATGAAGTCTAGCTTTTCTGTGGTAGCACAATGCAATAGACTGCTAGACTGAAGAGACTGAAAAATGCTGCCAAGTTATTCCCTTTCTCTGTTACCATTTTATTTAAACAACATTATTCAGATCTCATGACCTGGAAAACAGTGTTCATCCATAACACGTATCTTCCACACTGATACAATTTTACAACTTTTACATTATGAAAGCTCTAGAATCTTGGAGCCAGAGAAGAATTACACCTTCTCTGTGAGACAGACCAGTATTTTGTGTGTGAAATATATAAGCAGGTCTGTCCAGGAAAAAAAAAAAAGGAGAGAGATCAGATTTGGATCAAAGCTATCACAGAGTAAATCCAGGGTAATTCCACTGAAATGAAATGGAGTTGCTTTGGGCTTAGGTGACTATAATTGAAATTAAAAATCCGACTAATAAGTATTGGAAAAGAAAGGCATAAGGTAAGGCACCACTAAACCGAACATAAGAAGATTCTGCTGGAAATCTGCTCCATGGAAACCAGAGCAGAGACAAGCGATGCCCTCCCGTGTGAGCCTCAAACTGCTGTAAAACTGGGATGCAGGCAGGATGCACATCCAAACCAGGAGAGGTGAAATGTCCGCAACAGCCCAGAATTAGACATAGATCCCTTTAGACATTTGTGGGGAAATATTGCCAAAACTGGCATTCAGTTAAACATTTTTCAGTATCTGGATATCAGTTTTAGACGTGGCTGTTGTCCAGATAGCAAAACTCCTCTAGGCAAAGAATTTAAGATAAAGGCTAATTTAAAATATAGACGGAGTAAAACTCAATTTTTGTTTTCTTTTTTAAAGAAATGATGTAAGTAAATCTTCTAATAAACAGCAGTGATGAGACCCATGAAATGACATTTCCCCAGTACAGAAACCTGAAGTTCACAGTTCTGTTTTTTAGGAAATTCTCGGATGATTCAAATATGTAACTAGTGAAGGCCTCCATAGTATTCAGTCTCTCATACCCTCTTTTCCCCATGTGATAATTCCTTCTTAGACTATTAACGTTAGGTCATCTGAAAAGGAAATCTGGGCTATGTAATCGACTCAAGAACAAGCCCTGAAAGGAACATTTTGAAAGAAGAACATAACTGCTGTTTTTGTTCTGTAGCTTTACAACATATCTGTAAGCGAGAAACACTGTATTTATGAATAGTTAATATGTAAACCTGTATTTATTGTGCCTTGTGTGCAAAAGCTAATACAGTCTGTGCTGATGAATACTGTTTGATATTAAAAATAATTACAAAATCCTAGAACTGTACTTTAGTAGAATATGCACATGTCAAGGAAGACTGCGGCTATTAGAGAAGGAGGGAAAACACGTGACTTTTCAGTAACCTCAATTTATTTTTTTTAAACTAGCATAGTACAGCACTTACATTCTTAATGACAGATTATAAATATATTTTATTACTGACGGTGAAATCTTGATAATGTATGTATTTATGAAAGTATTGGTAATATATTATACTCTAAACTGCAATATAATTATTAAATTTCCAATTTTTTCTTGCCTTTACATACAAGATTCTGCTCATGGCCATTTTGTTGTTGCTGTTGTGTTGTCATCACCGTATGTGATGAGTAGCACTCACACTGAAGTTGCCTTACAACAGCAGTCTAAACCTTGAGATGCATAAACTTGAATTGCTCAAAGACAGAAGCAAATGCGAAATAAAACTGAGAATCCTGAAGACCAGGGTGGTTGGTGTTGGGATGGTTAAATAACCATCAATGGATAATATCTACATATGTAAAGTTTGTATGTTCTAAATGGAAAAATAATCAGAAGTCCAATGCTCTAATTATAATTTGTGAGCTGTCGACTCCCTTTAAAATCTGTATCCAAAACCTACTGAAGAGACATATAGGTTTTAATCGGTAAAATTAATAAATGGAAACAAAACTAATACTATTGTCTCTTTGTACTTAACTAAGCTTTCCCCAACTCATTCATGCCACATCCACTGTAAGAGGTCCAACTTCCCCACTCGTATCAAGTCAGTGCCCTGATTTTCACCACTGAGGACTTTTTTTCAATGTGTCCTTCAAATTACTTTGGGATTTTACAAATGGGAGTTTGCAAATTTTCCTGCAGGAAGTTTCCTCCTCCACAACAGGAGTCTGAAAAATACCTGGCCATACCCAGGGCCAATGCTGACCCTTCTGCCAAGTTCTGCACAGTCCTGCAGCTGGATCTGCCACTGGAGCCAGGTGCCCAGCTTTGGCTTTGGTTTGCAGCTCCGGTGCCATCAGGTAGGACAGGGAAGGAGCCCATGACATTAGCCCTGCCTGGCTGCAGCCTGTGTCCCCAGGGCTCCTTTGCTCCCTGCCCCTGTGCAACCCCAGGCAAATCGGGCAAGCATGCCTTGGGAATAATTTGATGGCAGCAGAGTCACAAACTATGTAAGTGTTAGCCCAGCTGGGTCTGAGATGATAGCTTGCATACCAGCACAGACAGTTTAATATGCTGTCTGCACTAATGGTATAACAAGCCTGATGCGTAACAAAAACCTGACAGTAACTGCAGGAAGGGCTCCTCACGGGAAATGAAATGTTCACCCACACAGAAGCGTCTGTGTTAGTATCAGAGATGTAACTGCAGCTTAGAGTGCTAATTTGCAGCTAGGTTGGTGTGCTAATTTGAACGTGGGTTGGTGTGATTCAGCTGAGGACTCCATCACCACATTCAGTTCATGGGATACATCCACCATCTTTTGCCCTGTAAAACAGTATGGCATTCATCTTATCCTGGTCAGAGCTGTTCTCCCAGAAAGGCCTGTCCAGCAGCTGTTGTTTTCAGGAGTGTTAGACAGCGTCCCCTTCTGACATTGCCGTGCTGGCCGTGGTGGCCCCACAGCCGGTGTCACAGGGGTAGAGATGAAATAGGTGGCCATGGAGATCAAGTGCTTGTGTGCATAAGGGCCAGGTACCCATCACTGGCTGCGAAGTCACCACCAGGAGAGCCAGGGCTTTGTGCTTGGGCCATCACTCATGGAACTCGCCTCCTGTGGAGCCCGTCCTGCGCGGAGGGCTGTTGCCAAGGGCAGAGCCCGGGACGCCACTGGCCTGGCTGCCTGTGAGCGGAGCAAAGGGCATCCAGAGGGGCTTCTGACTGAGAGGAGAGGTACAAACAGCGGGTAGCTGCGGGATGTCGATGGGAGGTGGCTGCCCTGCCATTCTGGGCTGCCAAACTCGAATTCGACATAGGAAGAGCCACAGCAATTGTGCTCCTTCAGTCGCCGAACTGAAGGTAAAGGCCTCGTCTGCCTCACAAACTGCACATCTCCACGTTTCCATTTTCTACTGCTACTGAAAATGGCCTGGCTAGGCAATTAGCATGACAGAATCTGTTACATTCTCCAGCCTCTCCCTTCTCGGCTGCTCTGACCTTCAGCTGAGGAACCAAGACTTTATCGGAAAAGTTATTCCGAAGCGTGTAAGTAGGGCTGGCAAGGCGCGGGAGCCGAAACACCAGCACCGGGGCGCGCCCTGGGCCGTGGGCTGGGTCTTCGGCGGGGGAGCCGGGAGAGAGCCGGGGCGGAGCCGGGCGGAAGCCGGGGAGGAGCCGGGCGGGAGC
>VZRS01003143.1:214462-277940 GCA_013398055.1 Ifrita kowaldi | reverse complement strand
GGGAGCGACACGGCCGGGACTGGGGGCGGAGGGGAGAGGAAAGGGGGGCAAGAAAGGAGGGAGGGAGCTGCGGGACCTCCTCGGGGCTCTGGTCTCCGCTTCCCGGGGCCGTGAGAGGGGACCCGCCCGCCGCCGGGCCGGCCAAGGCTCCTAAGCTGAGGGGCCGTGGCTGCCGGCTGGGTAGGGGCGGCGATGGCTCAGCCGTGCCCGGGCAGCTCCCCGGCTGGATTCCTGGCCTGAGGGCAGTGAATGGGCGGGTGTGGTCGCGTACTTGCCTGTGGTTCCCTGGCCCGCAGACAGGCGTGTCCTGTGCCGGGTGTGCTCGTGTGTTAAGGCAGCGGCACCAGCAGCATCTCCCGCCCGCTCCGCGCTGAGGCGAACACGCACCTCTGTGCCAGAGATCCATTGGTGCCAGTGCCTGGATACAGCCCAGCTTCAGGCATGCACGCCAAGTACGGTGTCCTCGTCTGGGAACAGTTCTGCCTGAACGTGGGTCCATGTGGCTCTCTTGGAGAGAAGTTGTAAGGCTATGAAGACAATTAATAGAGATTAGCATAGGAGGAGAGAATGTGATGCTAGACGATGTTTAAGTGTATATAAATAACTAAAGAGAGGATGTCGAGGGGATGGAGCCAGGCTCTTCTTGGTGGTGCCGACAAGAGGACAAGAGGCAGTGGGCAGAAACAGGCACAAGTTCCACCTGAATGTGAGGAAGAACTTCTTTGCCGTGCAGGTGACCGAGCACTGGGACAGGTTGCCCAGAGAGGGTGTGGAGTCTCCCTCACTGGAGATACTCAAGAGCCGCCTGGACACAATCCTGTGCCGTGTGCTCTGGGAAGACCCTGCTTGAGCAGGGAGACTGGACCAGATGACCCCTTGTGGTCCCTTCAACCTGACCCATTCTGTAATTCTGTGAATAATCAAACTAAACAAATTTCAAACTGGTTCACTTGTTCACTGTTCACTTGTTACGACCTTCCCTCAGTGCTATAAAGGTGATCATTGAATCCTTAAGGAAGTGGTGGTGAACTTGAGATTTTGCATTCTGAATGACAGAAGTATTTAATGGGGGCAAATACCTGCTATTAAACTTTTCCTGAACTTATGCTTTTATGTCGCTTAAGATATTTTTGATTCAACAGTTGCAAAAAAGTTATGTGCACAGTGACAGCTGATTAGTAGTTGTTTAGAGAAAAGAAGTAAAAGGCTGCAGCCTTTCTCTGTTCACCTGTCACTCAGCTGTGGATGGATTATGATGTGAGTTTTTATCAGATTCTCTAGGTGCGAGTTAGACTTCTCACGGTGCAAAAGTTGGCAGTAACTTTTTAGAGAGAAAGCCTTGCTTTTGTGGTTTTGTTTTGGTTGGTTGTTTGAATTGGATTTGCTTGTAGAGGTGCCAGATTTGCAGGTAAAATGTATTTTGACTTTTCTAAACAACTCTACAAATTTGGGCTGTAGTAAAAAAAAATACTCAAACCGAAATGATTTATGCCCTTGTTATTTATCATGTGTGTAACCATATAATCATGTGAGCAACAATCACATCGTGCTCTCTGCTGTCTAAAGCTGATGCCAGACTTTTTGCCAATAATTGGAGAGGACACCCCCACATACCCTGGACTCCTTCAGTTCTGTCTCCCCAGCCTTGTATGGACATTGCACCTGTAGCTTCATCTGCACTCCCACGCAGTCCATAACTGATCCAGGTGATTGCAACTTGACTCATACTCTGTAGGAAAGGGTGCAGAATATATGGACATGATACTTTGCAGAGAAAGAAGATACATAGTGAACGTGAACAAATCATTTCAAGTCAAACAAAATACTCTTCCTGAGCCAAATGTCATGTTTTCTATTTCTTGAAAAAACCCCAGCACTAAAGGAGTTTAAATTCTGCTTTCTGAAACTGAGAAACAAGTATTGCTTTAAACACGCAAGTGCAAATGGGGACATTTTAGTGCCTTCTAAGTGGAATAAATAGTTTTGAACATTTGCTAGTAATCTCTTACTATTTTATTAATCTGAAAGCTTGATACATTCAGGATTATTTATTCAATTTTTATCTCCCCTCGGAGACTCTGCATACAATTTTACTTATTGGCTTAATTGTTTCACTTTAATTACCACCACTGTAATAAATGAAATCATTCTGACAGCAGTGTGTCCTCTGTCCTCCACCGTGGCACTGCGCCGTAGTCTGTCAAATAAGAGTGAAAGCACTGGTGATTTCATTTAACAAGGCTGAGTTCTGCTTGGCCATCTGTTACCATTCTTTGCAGTCTATTTACCTCCGCAGGAGACCTCTGGTTAGAAGCAAACTCTCTCTTTTTTTCCCCCCCCACTTTTTTCTTCTTCTTTTCTTTCTCTGAACAAGAGAGAAAAGAGAACACCAGTCTAAATGCCTTTGCACCACAAAGCTGGTTGCTTTTTGAAAACAGTAAAGTGTTCAGACTGGCTAAGTAGCTTGCAAGACCTCCTGCTCTGTTTCTCTCAGTTAAAATAATGTAGGTTTTGCCATGTAAGTATTTAGGAAAGGGGGGAAGCAGACGGTACAAGTGGTGTGAGATGGCATTTTGTAACTGCAGGTGTTTTCTGTCTGTTCCAGTGTCAGTGATGGAGGCCCCCACCCCCAGCGCGGTGCACCTGAGTGACTGGCAGAAAAGTTACTTTGCTGTCACCTCTGGCACCTGCACACCCAGGCAGAAGGCAGATGGGTACCGTGCCAAGATCCTGCGCGTTCAGTATGCATGGGCAAACTCCGAGATCTCCCAGGTCTGTGCTGCCAGCCTGTTTAAGAAGTACGCAGAGAAATACTCTGCTGTTATTGACTCTGGCAACGCAGAGACTGGCTTGAATAACTATGCAGAAAACATTTTGACTTTGGCAAAATGTCAGCAAAGTGACAGTGACAAGTGGCAATCTGCCTTGACAACGGATAATGTATTTGAGTTAAAGTGTGTGCAAGAGAGGATGCGGGCTGGCAAATTTTTCCAGAGCTCTCAGATGGCACCAACAGATGCCCGTGTACGAGCTGATAAAGGGGTCAGTGCCTCCGCTGCTCCAGCTCTTCCTAAACTCGATGTCTTCGGCAGTACCAGGGAGACTGAGCTCAGTGCTGGCTCAGCAAAATGTGCAAGTCAGGGACCAGATCTTCTTGAGCATCCCTCATCTTCCAAGTCGCTCCAAAGCAGTGTGCCTCCTGTGACCAAAACTTCAGACACACTTCCTGCTGCTTCAGCCTCCTTAAGCAAACAGGTTCATCCAGGTTTCCAGGCAACTCCGCTCTTTGGAAGTAAAGAAGCCACTAATAGTAGTTCTCTGAAAATGTCAGGTAGCTATTGTGGTGGACAAAATTTGTCTCTTTTCAACCAGTCAGCTGTACCTGCCTGGTCTGCAAATTCTGGGAAAAGAAAAGCATTTTATGGTCTGGCTGATGAAGGCAGCACAGCTGTTCCTAGCCTTGCTCCATGCCAGGCTTCCCTTTCTACAGAAACTAGTGGTTTTTCAGGGCAAAGAAACAGAAACGAAGAGAGCAGTGCTCCTGGGTTTAAAACTGCAAAAGAACAGCTGTGGGTGGATCAGCAAAAGAAATCTCAAAACCAGCGTGCACCAGTCTCATCATATGGAGGTGTGAAAAAATCCCTGGGTGCAGGCAGGTCTCGGGGTCTGTTTGGCAAGTTTGTGCCTCCAGTTCCAAAACAAGATGGAAATGAAAATGGAGGGGCACAGTGTAAACCTCATGTAGGAGGATCAACAGATCCATCGCTGCCTGTGGATGAACGGCTGAAAAACATAGAACCGAAGATGATTGAACTCATCATGCACGAGATCATGGACCACGGGCCTCCGGTCAGCTGGGATGACATTGCTGGAGTAGAGTTTGCCAAAGCTACGATAAAAGAAATAGTGGTGTGGCCCATGCTGAGGCCAGACATCTTCACTGGCCTGCGTGGTCCTCCCAAAGGAATTCTTCTCTTTGGCCCCCCTGGGACTGGCAAGACCCTCATAGGCAAGTGTATTGCATGCCAGTCTGGAGCAACTTTTTTTAGCATCAGTGCCTCCTCTCTGACTTCCAAATGGGTGGGTGAGGGGGAGAAGATGGTCCGTGCGCTGTTCACTGTGGCGCGGTGTCAGCAGCCAGCAGTGATTTTCATCGATGAGATCGATTCCCTGTTGTCCCAGCGTGGAGAGGGGGAGCACGAGTCGTCAAGGAGAATAAAAACTGAATTTCTCGTGCAGTTAGATGGGGCAACAACCTCCTCTGAAGATCGTATCCTCGTGGTTGGAGCAACAAATCGACCCCAGGAAATTGATGAAGCTGCCCGAAGGAGGCTGGTGAAGAGACTGTACATCCCTCTCCCAGAAGCCTCCGCCAGGAAGCAGATTGTCACCCGGCTGATGGCAAAGGAGCACTGCTCTCTAAATGAAGAGGAAATCGAACTCATAGTCCAGAAATCCGATGGCTTTTCTGGGGCAGACATGACGCAGCTCTGTCGGGAAGCTTCTCTGGGCCCTATCCGCAGTCTGCAGTCCATGGACATTGCAACCATCACACCGGACCAGGTACGGCCCATCTCTTTCCTGGACTTTGAGAGTGCCCTGAGAACGGTGCGGCCCAGCGTGTCCCCCAAGGACCTGGAGCTCTATGAAACCTGGAACCAGACATTTGGGTGTGGTAGATGAGCTGCATCCCAGCTCTCTCACAGGAGGAGTTGAGGCCGTCAGCACTGCTGCGTGTTAAATCTGGCAGTTTAGTGCATCTGCACTTCTTTGTTTCTGTCTTGGAATTAAACTTTGTAACGTTGTGCAGGCAGATGTCCAGGCTCTGGCTGAGACTTTGCCGGCTGAAAAGACCATGAGGAACTGCTGGTCATGATACGAGAAATTGGTGAACAGCAGTGGCTGATGGAATTTACAGATTGCTGGGAAAGATGGATGAATTTCACTGATGTTTAAGGGGAAGGTGATCAAACCTCACAAAAAATTGAAGGGAATATTTGGGGAATCTTGCAAGGTCCACCAAGCTGTATCAGTAAGGGATTCAAATAATAGCAGAAGTACCAATTTTGGGTAGGGATTTGCCAAAACTGGGACAGATGGGGAAGAGTAGTTAGAGGCACTTTGTCTGGGAGGAGACAGGAGCAAAGGAAGGAGAGGGCAGAGGTGGATGTGGGCTTGTATGGAGAAATGGAAGGGGGGACAAAAGAGAAAGGTCTCTTGAGCATCGCTCTTGTCTGACAGCCTTGTGGCTCATTGCTGCAATCTATCCCAACTTCTCATTAAAAACTTTGTCTGATGATTTTCTGCTTGACCTTGCTTTCTGTGCTGCATCAGCATGTGCAGGTGTGTTTTATTGGAAGGTCTGGACACCTGCAACTGGAGAGGAGGCCATGGGGCTTTAGGATCTGGGACTAGCCATGGAGTAGCCAGTGTGGCCAACCAGGTGCTGTAGGGATCCAAAACTCACTGCCAAACGAAAGGCTGGACAAGCTGGCAAGGAGGAAAATCAGCATCTGAAAAGAGCCTTGCCAGTGGCAGGATAAGGGGTCTCAGGGTCTGGGCATGGATATTTGATGAACTTAAATCCCATGGCAGTGTCTGAAGGCTCCGTCAGTGAGGTGTCCTTGTGAAACTGGGGGGTGTGGGGGTTGTGTCTCATGTTGGTGCCCTTGGGTCCTGTGAGGCTGGAGCTGAGGGACAGGATGGGGCTGTGGGTGGGTGTATGGGAGTGCATTTGTGTGTGTGTGTGCTGGGAAAGACACTGCTCCCTCTCTGTCCTTGTCTCTGTGTGTATGTGTGTGTGGTTTTATATCCATTGGTTTGGATTAGGGGCTCAGCCTTGCTCTTGGCTGGACCCCCAAGCAGAAACAGCAGCAGCTGCAGCCATCAAATTAAGATGGAAGGTGCCTTACTCTGAGAGTTCTGGGCTCTGGTGGTCAGGAAGGAGAAATCCCGTGTCCCAACACTTCCTGGGTTCCACTGCTCCTTAAAAAGTCTTCATGCAGCAGTGGTAAAATTCCTGGCTAGCTCGTATTTGGCACTTGTACCTAAGGCATGAAAGAATGCACGGCCCTTTATTGACATAACCTGTCCTTGCCCACTGGCTGAACACAGCTGTCCCTGAAAGGAAAATAAATGGAAATCTTTCCTTTGGATTCCTTTGTTAGCATGGCAGAGCTGGCTGCTGTGCTGTCTGTGCTTCGTGTTCAGTTTCTCTAAAGAACATTTGCTCATGTTGGGGAAAATGCAGAGCTTAAAAGCTGCTCTTCCTCAGATTTCTCTGGATGAGTGCTGTTTAGCTAGCATTTTTTAAAGACATTTGGGAACTACAGGGCCCAGGAGACCGTAGTGAGCCTTGAATTCAGAATAATTTGGAAGGCTTAGAATTTCTTAGATCTCATCCTGGTCTAAACAAATGAGTCAGTTTTATTCATAGCTCATGTTTTTAGTAAAGTCTGGTATGTATCAAATTGTTTTGCAGAGATGTAAAAATTCAGGTATGGGAATTTTTCTTCATTTTTGAAATAGTGGGAGTAAAATAATTAGATTATTTTGTAAGAATAAATGTGTGTCCAAAACAACTGACTTTGTGCCACCTGGGTAAAGATTATGAGATTGAGTCTGCTCTTACAAGATCAGTTTTGGAGAGCTATAAACATATACTAAGTAAGATTTTTTCTCTCTCCAAACATTTCTTTAAAATCATTGCTTAGGAAAGTGAAAGAAACACCAAAGAATTTTAACTGTTTTGTAAAATCTAAGGGTTGCTCAAGAGTTAATAAATGCCTTACATATGATTAAATAATTGCCTTGTTTATGCTGGACTTTACTCTGGTGTGCCAAGGGAGCGTTCCGTGGTCATCTGTGTATCTGAGTAGTCACATTTGATAGAAGTGCTCTACAAGGAGGGACCAGTGAGTGATAAGGGAATTAAGCTCCTCCTGAGGTGGCAAGGACTGGGGCAAAAGTTCTGTGCCTCGTGTTTGTCTCCTGCAAAGTGTAACTTGTCAAAGACATAAAAGTAGAACCACAGCACCAGACAAGGCTATTCTTCCTCCTACCTTTTAGGTTATTCATTGCATGAATTACATGAACACGCCTTTTTTTCTTAGGAAACACATAGAAATAGTGAAAGGGAACATTAGGTAAAGTTTGTTCTGTTTTAGTAATGGTGCAGGTAACATGACCATCTCTTCAGCCATGTAGCATCCTTTGGGCTTTGCTGCAGAGCTCAGAGCCAGCAGGACTTGCAGTGTCAGCCCAAGATGAGTTTCATAACCCTCTGTAACAGTGCCTCCACACAGCAATTCGACTGCCAGGAACATAATTTCACAAAATACAGAAAATTGCACAGAAATAGGGCATGATTGTAATTTAAGGGAAATGGTGCAGATAAATCCACTTTAATGGATCTGTTTAGTGTATGCAGAAACCTATGTACTTCATTATTTATTCTTTTTGGCTGGCTGATCTTAGGAAGAAGAAATTCAGGACTCTCCTCTGGTTTTGTGGTTCAGCAACATTGGGTGCACAATCTCTCAGTTTCTTTTAAAGCTAAATAATTGCAGTCCTGGAAAAGTGAGGTCTTACTAATAAACAAGGCAATTCAGACTCTCGGTCCATCTTGAATTTGAGTTAGCTGAATTGTCTCAGAGCTGTATGAAGTCCCCGGGGGATTTTCATTTACAGAAAGCTGTGCCAACACAAGCAGGGGAAAAAGCTGATGAGGCAGAATGATCATCACCTGCTAATGGCAAGTGGATGGAAACCAGACTGGCCTCTCACGGGCATCACTAAGATTGTCCTTTTGAAATAAGGCAATTTTCCTTCTAACAGAAATTACGGAACTTCTCACAAGCCAACGTGACATTGGAAAACAGCCCACCAAACAAACGAGCGTGGGCTGCCCCTGGGGTGCAGTGCAGGCATCTGCTCCGGGGGCCTGCTGGAACCATGACCAGGAACCAGGAACCAGGCCTGCTGGAACCTGCTGCCACCCCTGCAGCCCTCCCCAGCTGAAACCTTCACACCTGTGCCCAGCACAGAACAATTCACATAAATGCAGGGCTTAGGGAAGCTGCAGACACAACGTTCCCAAAGTCCCAGTTTTGTAGCCTTGCTTTTTAATATTTTATTACCATTGTTTATCTTGTAGAAAATCAGTCACGTAAGATGCTGTAGGTATAAGCAGCTGTAGTACTAATAGATCTCTAGTACTTCTTTTTGTCCTATTAGGTGAGAAACTTCATAAAATCTTGGGTCTAGCTGTGAAGCCAAGATAGCATTATCAGAGTTCTGGGTCTGCAAAGGACTCTAAGAAGTCCTCAAATTCCCACTTCGTGTAAGGTGAATTATTTTTTGTGATGCCTGATGCATGTTTTGCCTGGTTTCTTCTTTAAAAAGGTTCAGTACTTATAAAAACCTTGGTCTGTTTTTGGACTTTATTCCCATACCAGTGATATGATCACACTCAGGACTTGATGTATTCAGTAGATACTGCTATGCAAGCACAGAGTGGTAAATGTTTAGTGTTAGCCATTAGTAAAGTGGCTTTCTTTCCTGGATCCTTCTTTAGCAAGATTGAAAGTTATTAAAATTCTTCCCCAGTGCCTCATCTCTGTTACTGTGATGCAAATGTTCTGTGCCTTATCCTGTCTGTATTGCTCACATCACAGATACAGGGAAAGGTTTAATCATCCCCTTTGTAGCAGGTACCTGAAACAGGTGGGGTCTGTTTTCCTTTGGCATTACAATACCACCTGTACTAAATAAATGTCACTCTTCCACTCTTTGTAATAATATCCTGTTGATTAGACTCCCAGTCACCTGTGTGTGCTCGTATCTCTTCAGTGTTGAGGTACCCCAAATGACAGTACTCAGCAGTGAGAAGGGACAAAACTGGAGCAGAGTAGGACAGACCATGGGTGCAGGGTGGGGCAGATGGGTGAACTTTTCAAGGTATTGCTCATTTGCAGCAAAGTTGTTCTGGAGTTGCTGTGTTTTCCCATCTTGCCCAGGTTGGTTTCAACAGCAGCGTTACACAGCAGAGCCTCCCTCTTCCATCACTGATGGTCACCAATGAATCCATCGTCACTGCTGCAGGAAGGACACAAGTGAAATCTTGGACATGCCTTGCTGTTTGGCTCTTACTGCTCTTTGATTATGGCTTTACTACTAACTGGGCAGAGCTGTTACAACAATTGAATAATTCCTGTCTTGGGAAAATATCACACGAGAAAGACTCAGAGCAGGTGTGTCCTGTGTCCATATTCCCATAGTGCCAAGGCACATAACCTGTTCCAGAGGAACATTAAGTTGTTTCCTTGTGGCAAAGATGGAGCAGTAGGCAAAAGGCAATATTGTTCTCTTTCAGAAGCTGAGGGTCAAGGAAAGTGAATGGAAGCTGCAAGGATGCTGTAAAGACACCAGATCTGCTTTCTGGCTGGGGGAGAGATGATGCAGTGCTTCCTCCCTGTAGGTCACTGGGGAAAAGGGGAACAGCTGCCCTTTCTTCACCCAGGCATGACTGGAGTCGTTAGCTTGGCAGGGAACGGGGGGAACAGAAAAGGGGAACCTTCAGCTGTCCAAACTCAAGCGGGGACAAGGCTGCTGCGGATGTGATTCGGTTGTAGCATCACAATCACGAGCTCCTGGGTGCAGCTGAGGTGGTCTCTCAGATTCCCAAACCACACCCTAAGCCCAGGAGAGCCCCTCCTTTTGAGTTGGGTTGGTTTGTAGTGGTCAGGGGTATGGTGGCATCTTGTGTTCTGTCGTGCCTCTGATCTTATCACATCCTCCTTTGGCTACGGCGTGTGCAGAGTGATCAAACATGGCCAGGCTGCTCCGAGGCTTTGCACCAAAGCCACATGAGAAGAGCTCCCAGGAGCTCAGGCTTTCCCTAAACTGCGCTGATGGAAAATTCCAGTCTCAGATTAGTTTGCCTGGTTTTGGAACTGGCATGCTGCAATCAGAAATTCTCTCTGAACTTTGTAAAAGCATCTGAGCACCTGAAATTAAAAGATGGCCAGCCTGCTAATGCATTGCTCTGAAAGACTGTCTGGAACAACTGTGTATTCACAGGGAAAAAAAAATGCTGGCTTTTTTGTTTTCAGAAGTAGATCACAAAATTCTGGGCAGTGGCTTGTGAAAATTCCTAGCCAGTTCTTAGAGGTTTTGAGTTCTGTACTGTGGGTTAAAATGTGATAAGAGATTAAATTGCCTAGGCTTCTGCTTTTAAATGTAGAGTGTTTTTTATGATTTTCGATTGCTGGCATTAGTAAACCTGTCTCTTTATAACTTTTTGCCTACAGCCAAAGGCAAATGTACCTCTGCCATCTGAGACAGTTCCACCTAAACCTGTTGTGCAGAATCATTTTGATTAATGAATGTTACCAATCCCAATATTCCTCAGTGGTGGTTAAGACCTACGAGTCTGTTTTCTCCTTTTCCAAATGAGTAATTTTATTTTGTGACACTTGCAACTAGTGACTGCTTCTCTTTGCTAGTCTGATGTAACCAGTGAGATTTCTTACAAGAGTTGTTATGAAATGGCTCGTGCTCGCATACTTAATTCAATATTCTGAAGAACGAGAACTTATTTGACCTGTGGATTTTTTTTTTTACCAAATATGAAAAGAAAAAAGAAGAGGAATAAATACTGACATAGGGAGCTTGAATTCTCTTGATACACTGTAATTTTTGCACACCAATTTTTTGCACTACAGAATGGATATAGATCTGGTGTAATGAAGGACATAGCCATTTATATAGCATTATAAATACTCCTGATTTTTCTTAAGTGATGGAGAATTGTTTTCCAGAGAGGGAATGAACTCTGGAAGCTGGTGTCTGATATTCTGGTGCCAGAATAGAGACAAAGAGAAAAAATTCAAAAAGAACCAACAGAGAAAATTGAGAAGTGCTGTGGGTGGGGAGATCTATTACATGTAAAGACACAAATTAACGTATACTTTCAGATTATTTTGTCATTGATGATATATTTTTCAATATCTGTTCATGGCTTAATGTTATATAAAAACATTTAGTGGTGATGGCACAAAACAAGAAGAAAACTCCATTTTCAAGAAGGTCACAGAACCTCTGGGCTGGCATAACTACAACTGGAGAGAAGGAAGAAGCTTTTAGTGATAATTCTGTGATCAGTTCATTATTTTCTGCACATGCCTCAGTTATTTTAATGCTAAATTTAAAAGGTTCCACCCTGCTTAATGTGGTGCCTTGCTGTCATATGACAGTGAGTCTGAGAGCTGACTGAAAAAAATTAAATGTGATAATTAAAACATTGTGATATCAGAAGTCATTCCAAAACCAGAAGTTTTGCATCAAAGAAACAGAAGATCAAATTTTCAGAAACTTTTGCTGTCATCTGCTGAAAATACACACTAACACCCTGTCTGTAAATGTCTCTGAAGGGACAAGGCTGAGCACGCTGGGGACTGCTCCACTGTGGTTTCATTCATGAAAACTATTTCTCATGTGCTCTTAAAAATAGTTGTGGTACTGCAACTCCCCAGATAGTCATGGTGGTACAATTCACACCTCTAGTCACCCCAGAGGAGGGGGAATTCATGCCAGGGAATGTTACCTTTTGTCTGTAGAACAATCCCATTTAAAAAAAAAAAATCCGTATTTTAAGAGTCTTTATTGCCCTTAGAGCAGTGGAAAAGTGGTGCCGCCTTATTTATGTCAGTACAGAGGAATGCAGTTATTGTCTGTGGGTGAATCCCGATATCCTGGACCTGCGGGTGCAGGTGGCAATGGCACTGCTGCTCCTCATCTTGCTGGGGATGTCTCACTCAGCGCTGTCAGCAGCAGAAATTGTGCGAGGGGATGTGGGAGCCTGAGGAGCTCAGACGCTTTAACTCTGCCTGCGTTTAGGACAGGCTTAGCAAGCCTGAAGGCTGCCTTGCTCCACCTACCCCACATAAATCTTAGAAGTTTATGGAGAAATAGTTATCCACACAAAGCCTCTCCACTTCCAAGAACAGCAATCTTTTCCAGGGAGAGGAACACCGCTGTAGCGTTGAGTTGATTTTTTTTTTGTGGCCTGCCACCAGATGGAGTTCTTTTCCCAAAGAAGTCCGTCCAATTTCTTAAGGAAAGCCCAGGGGTAGTCAATGTTGTTTCCTTGTTTTGTCACTTGAAATCATCCAGTGTTAATGACTTGTTACTGGACTTTTATTAATTAGTGTATTTATTGTTTTTTCGTTGGGTGAGCTTAGATTTTTAAGATTTTTTGGAGGGAGCTGCAAAAACCAGGCTGACATTTCTAGAACTTCCTATTTAACCAAGGTAGGGTTCTAAAAGATTAATTTTACTTCGTGTCTCAGGTCAGCTGGAGCTGGGAAAAGAGGTGAAAATGCTGGTACAGTGCATTTGTATTTAAACTGATCCTTGATCGTGGGAGTTTTAATAACAGAGTAAATGAGCAGATACGAGCAGTCTCCCAGGCTGAAGATCCTGAAAATGCGTTGAAATGTAGATACACAACAGGTAACAGGAACTGAGTCCGATTAATTCAAAAGTCTCAATTTATTTGAGTTTTGGTTGATAGTAAACGGCATTTGTTGCTCTCTTAGGATTGTCTCAGAAGTAAAAATTGTTGTGCTCTTGCAATAGGGTCAAACACCAGCACCACCCGCATCCCGCAGCGCAGGACCCTCTCCTGATGGCCCCGACAGAATTCCTTTGTGCTGGATAAGGAGTTAACTTTTCGGGTGATGCCTCTGCCAGTGTGCGGCTGAGCTGTCCGGGCAGCGTGCCCAGCGTGCCCGGTGGCGTGGAGCTTTTGTGGCTGAAGAAACCACTTCACTGATTTCTCTGGAGAAATAATTCTCTGGAGCCGCCGAAGGCTCAGCTCAGCCCCTTGGGCACGTCTCAAGGGAAAATCGCTGATGCCATCTGGTCAAGTACATTAAACCCCCGCATATATTCAGATATAGGTGGCTAATATTGCTCTATCTTCCCGAGTCCTACAGTTTTTCACTTCCCTGCTTTGTGGGTCAGATGCTCTGAAGCCAATTTACATCAATTCCTGGCACTGTTTTTAAAGGAAGCAAGGGGGAACAGCGTGAAGTCTCACTTTCTGCCAACAACAGGAAGCGCACGCTCTTTGTCAGGCAGCTTGTTTCAGCCATCCCTTTTGTTGAACCAACAAATTTCTGGACTACAGATTTGGTCTTCCACACGGCACGGCTCAGCAGATCCCTGGAAAGGAAACGTCACAGAGTGGCAGCATGGATGGTCGGGGGGGAAAGCCCAGTGCTGCTGCAATTCCCTTTTTCGAAGGGAGCGTTTCTTTAAAGAGCAATCGCCTGAGGGAAGGGAAAGGAAATGGTGATAACATCTCTCTCTTGTTCTGTCCCGTGGGTCTGAACGCGCTGCTACTGAAATCTTGCCGAGGGAGATGGCTGCAGGAGTCTCTGCTGGCCTCTGGGGCAGTGCCGTGTAACGCAGCTGTCCTGCCCAGTGAGACAAGGTGAAGACGTGCACACCTAATTTTTGTGCCTAAAGCAGGCCAAGGTACTCTGTGGGGTCCAGAAATTTGTTGTGTAGTTTTCTGAGGTGATCACAGATCAATCCAAATTCCCTATTTCTTTTCTTTCTCCTGATACATAGTTAAAATTGAAACTGATATGAGGCTACCATAAAGAAATATAAATCCCTTCTCTGTAATATCCATCTTTGGGGTAGCTCTTTCCAGGCCCACTTTTTGTGTGCTGACTGCACATGACAATTGTACTGTTATTTATATTTTTTTTTCCTTATCCCTGCTGCAAAACTTTTTAGAACACTCACTGCAAAAGCCAGTGTTTCTTACACCTACCTTCATTCCTCCCAGTGTTTTCCTGGTGCAGAGGCAGGCTTAGTGTAAAGAAGCCAAGAAGTGCGATTTCCTGAAGAAATTGTTTTTTGTATTTTAACGCCCCCCAAAATATTTTTTTAAATATTGTGTAAACTTCTTTCCCCCTCTCTGCTGACACCAAACCTCCTGGTGTTTGTTTCTTCCAGGTATTTCCTTTCTAACCCCAAGCCAGCCACCTTGTGGGGCTGAATGCATCCCCGTGAGGCAAGGGAGTGTCTCGAGGTGCCGAGGTAGGATTGGAGGCAGATCAATGTCCCTGAGGGGGTCTCTGCCGGCCAGACCAGGGCTGGGGTGCTGCCCGCTTCCCTCCCGTGCCCTCCCCTGCCGCTCCCGCAGCTCCAGGAGCTGATGAGCTCCAGCAGGACCCGGCTCAGGCTGGCGGTGCCGGGCGTGGGTGTCCCGGGAAGGGCTGATGTGCTCTCGGGAGGCAGCGGCAGTGGGGGAGCTCAGGAAGCCCGAGCCTGCTACCCGCCCGTGACAAAGCGTTTATTCTGCTTCTCTGGGGAAAAGCTCCAAGGATTACCCCAGAAAACACTGAGAAAGATGGGCTGTGTAACTTCCCGTGTTGTCACGGTGTGAAAGAGCTGAGGGACTCGGCCCTCTGGCCCTGATGCCTTTTGGAAGGGCTCTGCTGGGAGGTGCTGAGTGGCTCCAGCCTCTCCCTCTTCCCCCTGCTCTGGAGGCTTTGACTTGCTTAGCACCGATGCAGTCGTGCACTTGAACTGAGATCCTGGTACGATATTCATTATATAAAATTATGGAAGTAGCAAGAGAGTTTGTAGCAAAAGTACACAGCAGAGTAAGATGTGGAAATGATGGGGTTTGAGTTGAATATTTCTCTGATTGCAAAGGAAATTAGGCAAGCAGTTTGTACAGGAGAAGCAGAACCAAAAGGAAAGCTCTTCGCTTTCCCCCTCGGCACACACTGTTTCTCCAGAGAAGCTGTGGTGATCCTGCAAAGTTTGACAAGGAGGGTGTAACAAGTTCTTCCCTATTTTCTGGAAATCCCACCCGCTTTCCACAGCTTATCTGAAGTTTCTATTTTGCACGTTCCTATTTGTGCGAAGTTTGGGCGAGTCTCATCTTTTCAGTTGCAAATGAGCCTCTAATTAAAGCCCTCATAGGCTGGTTTTTTTGTTTGTTTGTTTGTTTGTATTTATTTTTGGTTTTTGGGTTTTTTTTTAGTTTCTTCCCTGACATAGTTGGGAGGGCAAATAGGGTAATTTTGTGCTGTATTTTTGAAGGCTTAGAAAAGCATCCCAACTTGTTCAATTTGTTGCTCACCATAAAAGAGAGATTTGAGCAGAACAAAACGTACCCATAGGAAAAACTGAGAGAGGGCCCACAGGGCTGTACACCAGACAGCCCCTGTCCCAGTATTGCTTTCCTTTTTGTGTGTGCATCATTTAAAGACATTTGCAAGGCAAAAACTGTCTAACAACTAATCATGGAACAGATTATGTATCTTGGTATGTTTGGTCAAAATATTCTGTAAGTTTAGGCAATTTAAGATGTTTTCATTAACAAAGAAGTGGAAGGAAAACTGGCAGCTCTTGGTTAAAAATATATAAATTATTGAATGTTTTGAATTAGACACACATGTAGTATATGCACATATAGTACATGTGCACAAGCACACAGACACTTCCATGTTGTGTAAAACCTGACTTCTTAAGCCTGTGGCCTTTTTTCAATTCTTAGTTGTTAGAGCAAGGGTCTGCAAGAGGGGGATTCCTGAGTTTACTGTCCACCAAAGAGGAAGCCTAATCTGTGGCTGGAGAATAAACAAGTGTTAGAAGACCTGGCTCCCAATCCTGATTTTGTCAAAAACCTATTGCACGAGCTTGCATAAGGAATTCAGGGGGGGCGTTGGTGCTTCAATTTCCCTTTCAGGGAAGGGAAGGATGTAGCTGTTTCACAGTAGTGCTGCTGTTTACAACGTTTCAGAAAATGTATCTTGAGTTTTGGAGACTACAGAATAAATTTAAAGATAACAGGAAGAAATTATATCACCTTTTGGTTCAGAGTAATTTCCACTTGTTGTAATCTTACACACACAGACACACACTCATCCCAAAGTCAACAGAGCTACACACCTGCTGTATTTGAAACAAAAATGGATATTCTCCAGAACTCTGTGTCTCCAGAGAAAGGGATAATAAGAAAAGGAAATTAAAAAGAAAAATTAATGACAGCATCAAAGGAATTGTTGAAAAGGACTTACACTACACAGAGATAAAGTTTTCTGCTTTATCAGGTATTGAAGATAAAAAGGAAGTGTGAATGTATAGTGGGAACACCTGTGTTGGCTGCCTGGATTTGGCAGGGGTGGGGGTTAGGGAGTCATCACTAAAATCCAAATAGAAGAATAGTTTTAGTTCAGAAATTGATTTCAGGTTTAAGGATAATCAAGAGCAGAGGACAACTCTCCCGTAGTGTAATAGGCACTATAATAGGCATGCAGCCATTAAGAAAGGTGGAATATTTTTTTATTTCCCTGAAATGCACTGGGTTTGGCTTTTCTTAATTCTGTGGTCATAACCCTTATGGTAGAGAGTAATTTCTTCACTGCTGAATTTGATGTGTTAATTTTTCCACCCAATCTTCTACCACCCTTCATTTCCCTTCTGGTCTGCCTATCACTTCTGGTACATTTGCTCCTACCTTCAATGACCAATGGTTAAGCTATCAAGAAGTAGTTAATGAAACTCAGGCAGATGCCTGTAGTCTCCTTCTCCTGGCCTGGGCTTTGGAATTCTGTTAAGAATGCTTAATTTTAGATGACCTGTTCTATTAACACATGCATTTCATTGTTTTCCTAAAACCATCCAAGCTCTTCTGCTTCTACTCTTTCTGCTGATCAGGACCCCACCTTTGTTTAAAGGTCGGTTAAACCTGATGGAGTTGTGACTCAGGGAGAAGCAGCTGCAGGGTCTGTTGGTGCTGGGTGTTCCTCAGGAGCCTGAGTATTCTCACTTACTCAGCTTTACCTCGGTTCCTGCAAAAGAAATTCTCTTGTCAGGTACTACCATAATATCAGGATATAATGGCAATATAGCTTACAAGACTGGTTGGTGTTTCAGCCTCGTTTACAAAGGGGTGGTGAGACAGATGTTTCCAAAGCAGAAGTAACCATTCTAATTTGTACCAATACTTAATGAGTCCAAAAACCCCCTACGTACATGTGAGTGCTCAGCACAATTCCCATGTGCATTTGCTAGACTATGCAAATAAAACACTATCTATATTATTAGCCAGGAACTGAGTGACTGGATGCAAAGCAAAAAGAAAGAGTTTGTGAATGTTTCAGAGCTGGACTTGGAGAGGTAAATCTCTTGTGTGTTGTGCTAAAAAAAAAAAGTGAAATTCATGTAACAGGGCTTTGGTTACTGCCCACAAATATGTATTTGGCAAGTATTTACACCCTTTTCTTTTTCTTCAACACAGTGGAAAGTGAGTCTATATTCTCTCCAATGGCTACACTGAGGAATCTCTGTAAGGTGATAAAAGTATATTTTTGTACACTGCAGCTATCAGTGAAATAAACCTGGAGTGTTTGAATCCAGATTCAAAAAACCCTTAATGTTAAGAGCTCTGTGGATCTCTCTTCTGAATTATGACATATTAAAGCTGTAGTTTATTTAATCCTTGTCAATGCAACGGGGACACTATAAAGTAAAAGCTGTAGTCAAATTTCTATATATCCTTTGAAACAAAATAGGGAGGAGTAGAAAAAGAGAAACCCCTCTTTTACTTATACTACACATCCGATCTATGTTTTAAACTGCCCCCTCAATACTCATGGTATTTTTCCAGGTTTTTTTGGTAAAATGCATGCAGGACTGGCGGGTGCAAAGGCCCTGAAAGGTTGCTGAGGCTTTGCAGCCAGAAGCTCCTTTCTCTGCTCCCCCAGGCAGACGATGTCTCCCCAGAAAGGGATGCCAGGCTCCTCTGGGGCCCTTGGCTCTGTTCTTAGTGGTAAGGAGCTTACAGGAGATGTTAGCCCAGGCTCATGGCATTCCTGTATCCAGGCTCTGTGAGTTTTGGTGCATGCAAATGGAGGAGAGGAGCTCAAGCTCAGTTCTGCTGCTTGTTCAAAAGTTTATGGACTTTAAACAGAAAAATCAGAGCAGGCTGAAATTGGTCGCTAAAATGTTGACTGACTGAACAGAGATCAGGGTTTTGGCCCTGAAAGCTTCAGTAGAGACCTGAGGACTCCCATCACAGGTTTCCCTAGAAGAGGCCTGAGAGCAACCCCAGGCAAGCAGTTGGGTCACATTTAAAATTTAATCTGGTTGAACCTTGAGTGGGAAACAAGAAGTGAAAACTGTCAACTGTGCCCAGATCCATTCAGATCACTTCTAGGGACAGTTTTGATACCAAATTATCCTTGTTATGCAAAGTTCCTCACCAACCGGCTGGTTCCCAGTTATGCATGGGGAGAAGCGGTGGCCACATCTGCTTCCCGTTTTGCCGTTTCGGAGACGAGCCATCTGTTTGGCCTCATCCCGAACAGCCTGCTTGGGGCTGATTAACTTCCTCACCCCCCCAGCCCCAGGCTCACTGTCTGCTGCAAGGTGTAGATTTTTTTCTACTTTTTTTCTTTTTTCTTCTCTAACTGCTCATAAACCAGAACCTTCACTTCTCTCCCGAGGGACAGGAAGGCGTTGGTTTGTGTGATTTGCAGCCGCCATCAGCGGCAGGAATAGCAGCAGCTGCCCTCTGTCATTCACGTGTTTCATACGTGTGGTCAGGACAGATAAAACCAGGAATTGTTCCATGTCCTGGGATGGCTTTAAAGCAGTGAGACCTTTCCCTATAGGAAAAGAAAAAACAATAATTGCAATGTTAAATGCAGCAGAAATCTCACTGCAGTTAACAGGAATCTGTTCATTTGGCAAGAGAGGGGTTTCAGTCATGCTCGTGCAGCCTTTTTTTTGTTTAAATGTGATTAACTCCTGCCGTGTGAAGCCTGGCTTTGGATTTCTCACTTCCATCTATCCCACTCTCAGTGAAACTTTGCTAATTTTTGTCCTTCCTGTTTTCTGCATGCCCATCTTCTGGCCATTACATCAGGATTTCAGAAACACTGCACATCTGCTGCTGCCAGTGACTTCAGTTCAGCGGCCCTGAAAAGTCAACATCTGTGTGGCCAAAATAAAGATGCATCAAAAATTAAAATTTAGAAATTGGGATAATGGATGTCCTGTTAAGATTAAGACTTCTGTTGCTTTCCACAGGTCAGGTCTGAGGAATTTTTGTCTTTCATGATGCATTTTGACCAGAATTTGTTCTCATGTACCATTTTCCTTCCAGACAAGAAGCTTCCTGTGTTTCATGCTGGTGGACACAGTCTGGCTGGCCCATAGCAGGGAAGGGTGCCCTGGAGATCTAACCCACAAGACAGGCATGAACAGATTGTTCAGAAATCAAATATTTTGATTTTCCGTTTACCACATTTTCTGTTTTCAAATTGTCAGTGCTGCTGCTGAAATGTGATGCTTTCAGTGAAAGCTTTTCCTTTATTTTTGACCATCTCTCAAGCTGACAATATCCTCAGAGTATTGGCAAAGTCAGGAACATTTCTAACTCGTTTTCCCCAAGTAAGATGTTGAGTGATTCTCACACACACACACACGTATCAAAAAACCAGGAAATCTTTACATTATCAGATCCACGTGCTCCAGGTCTGGCTCTGAGTTCTCATTTTGGGATGTCTAAAATAATCATGTATCTTTTAGTGAATTTCTCGATTTCAAAAACATTGTTTGTTGAGCGCAGATTGATGCTGTTTTGGTGTTTTGATGCGCATGTATGGATTGGGAAGCCAGTCTGGGCACTCGAGGCTGAAAATACTCACCCCTGGTAGCTGCAGGTTTTGTCTGTATAACAGTTTATATCTTGGCACCTGCCACAGTTTCTGATGTAATTTAGTCAAGTTATTGGAGTAGGAAAAAATATAAATACGATGATTTGAAGGAAGTCTTTGAAACGTAATAGGTAAGATACCCAGGATAGATTTTTACGTACACAAACTTGCATTTAAATCTGTGGATGTCTCTAACTCAAGGATTCAATAACACTGATTAGAAGATTACATTTGGTCTATTTTTGTGTTTATTATCATCATTATTATTATTATCAACAGATGATATTTGTTTTGGAGAAAAATCACCAGCTGAAACAGAAATTTGTAGTTTGTTTCATTAACTGAGAACCAGCTGTGATGGGGAACAAAGAAATTAGGATGTTAGTTCCTTCTTATATGATGTAGTCATAGTTTATGATGAAACTATACCACAAAAACTTAAGGAACTTAAGGAAAATTTAGATTTTGGGAACCTGTAAAACAACTAATTGCAATACCATTAGGGTTTGTTTTGGGGTTGCTGCTTTTTTCTTTTTTAAATCTCATTTTGTTCATAATAATACAGTTTAACGAATGGAAATATTTCTGAAACTTTTTAAGTGGTGCCTTTTCTGAACAAAACACTGATTCTTGTTTGCATTAAATATGTGATGTGAAATTTACTGTGCTGGAATCTGAAGGAAACAGGGACACCCGCAGAGAAATCACCCTTGTTATGGCAAATAGTAGAAATAATTTCTCTGTGTTTTATTTTGAATTACCATGACTCTACATGCAGAAGTAATTGTGTTCTGTAATGACTCCATCTGGCTGGTGGGAGGGCTGGAGGGGAAGCACTCCTCCAAGTCGGCTGCTTGCAGGACCTGGGTGATTTGGCTGGGCAGGGACACTCTGGATAGCAGGTGGCCAGTGCAGGACCTGATCTCCACTGGAGCTGCCTGAGCAAGGCTGCCTCATGTGAGTGCAGGGTGGAGACACAGCCGCGCTTTATTTGGCTACGGAGGTTGGATTGCGAAGGCAGCGCGGGTGGATCACCACGGTGCAGGGACAACATGGATGGACTCTCCGTGGTGTGGGGACAGCATGGATGGACTCCCCATGGGGCTCTGTCTACCTGCACCTCACCTTACTCTGTGTCCCCTCCCATACAGCCACCACCCCACAGACACAGAGCCTCCAGCTGTGCCCAACGACTCCTTCACCCACAAGGAGAGTGACTAAAATATTCTGGGGCTTGGGGTTTTTACCTTGTTCTCTTGTCTCAAAAGATACGTCTCCATTCGCAGACATAATTTAATAACATTTCCAATTTTTATGAAATTGCTTTTTTTTAAATACAATATTCTCAAAGAAAAATGAAGTTACAATATAAAACCACAGCAAAAAAAAAAAAAAAGGTGTAAATACAACTTTTTCTATTAGAAAAGGCAGTGCCTGGGGAAGGAATGGGAAGCAGTTATTTTTTACTTTTTTAAAACAGGTACAAACTTAAAACCACTCACATATTTACTCCTTTTAAAGGTCAACTAAGCCATATCAGGGTATTGCACCATAGCAAAAAAAGAGAGAAAAGGAGATTACACTAAACTTTTCTGAGGGCACAGTTTGTTTCCATGTACACAGACACAACATCCTATTTTCATGCCATCCTTGCATATGTTCATAAATAAAATTACTGAAGCACTTGTTTCTAAACAAATTGAAGAGGATTTTGTGCAAAAGAGAGAAAGAACACTGGAAAAAAGCAAACCTAAAAAAGCCCTTTAGTGAACAGAGAATGCCATTTGCTCTGCCTTTAGACTATGCCCTGATACACTGTGTCTTAATATACTTACTTATACTACTGTACTGTTTATTATACAACATCAACATATTCTGTTATAGTATAAATAAGAAAACTCCAGAGCCAGGAAACAAACCCACTGTGAGTGACAGTGCATCATCATGTCATACAAACCATTTTAGATATATATACACATACAAATGTATATAAAATATTAATGATACACAGAGCCACAGAGAGGGCATGTGCATGTTGACAAGAGGAGAAGACACAGGGACTGAGACACGTGCGTGTGTGCACAGAGATGTGGTGAAGGTAGCAAACCTACCCAGGAATCAGAAATCGCCTTTCAAAGCTGTGTTTGAGGCACACTTAAACTCCACCAGAGCGGTGCTTGTTTACACAGTTCTTGAACGTGGCTTTATTTGTGTTGGTTTTTGGTAAAAGCAAAGAAACAAAACCACCTGAGTGAGCTTCTGTCCCCCTCCCCTGTATAGCTGGGGGAGTCTTAAAATGAAGGGTGGAAAAAATTACAACATGGGGTATATAGTGACCTAAATCTAAGAAGAATAGGAAGGAGGTCTAAGAGCAATAAAAGCAGAATGTTACTCTAGAGTCAATGTTGGATCTCTAGGACTTTGCAGCAGGGCTGGGAAATTACTTTGTCCTCTCTCATTTGGCATCAATCAAAATTGGAGAGGGGTAAGAACAGCTGAATGTATCCCTACCAGCCATGAAAACTGAACCCATTCCAACTGTATTTAAAAAAAGGTAAAAAATAAAGGAAACTCATCCATGTAATTTACCCTCTTGAAAGCCCTCCTCAGATCATTCCTATGCAAAATATTTGGCAACATCTCGATGCCAGTTACAGTGTGTCTTGAAGCTGAATGTGTAGCAGGCATTGATGACAAGACCATGACTGGGGCATGAAAGTAGCCAGGGATTCCTTGTGCCCACCCCTGGTGCAGCCTCTTGGGCAGGAAGGTAACAAGAAACGAAGTCTCAGCTGAGTTATAATGTGGGAATCCAGGGGATCAGTCAAGTCCTTTAAAGCAGCCGAGTTCTACTGTGGGAATAGAGGTGATAACCTTTGGGCCTGTAGTTAACACTGCTCATTTTTGGGGGATAACATGTACTAGTAACGTGTTTTCCCTGCTATGGGTGTATGCACCAGTCTGTGGGCATTCCTACACAGCATTCACCTCTGGTGACAAAGCCTCTGCATTCTCAGGCTCCCCTGCATGTTCAGTGTAAAACCATCGCTGTGCCCACCGAAGCCAGTGCCTTACAGCTGGCACAGACAGCCAAGGCTGGAGGTTGTATGAGCACACATTTGTGATTCACTGTTTCATCAGTGTCTTCCTCAGCTTCAGTGTTGCTGCTCTTGACCTACACCTGCAAGAGTGAAAGCAGAAGGAACTGGGCATGCCTGCAGTAGTATGTGTATATAGGAAATGTGTATCAAATATAGCTGCAAGTATAGTATCAGGCCACACTGGCCCAAGTACAAGCAGTTTGTGTCCCCATTGAATCTATTTTATAGTAAATACCTGTGCTTGCATGCACTTGTGAATGGAAAATGTGTAAATGTATGACAAGACCGCTCGTCTTGTTGGGTATTTAATTCTGCTTATTGCAATATATCCATTCCTTATGCAGAGTGGAAGTATTTATACATTAAGTTAATAAGATGGGTTATCTTTATGAATGTTGCCCAGGAAGTATGGCAGCACCAATGACAGATTTTTTTGCAGCTGCTGCAGAAATCTCATTTTTAGCATGTCGTAAAGCATGAGGGTGTTCAGGGAGAGAAATGAAATATTTGGAAGAGGAAGCGAAGCAGAAGCTTTAAAAAAGAGTTTTTTATCAGATATGTTTGGGGTTAAAATCTATTTGTCATAGAAGTTTTGATTCTAACTGAAGCTACATTACCTGCAGCAGAACCCACTATGGAGAAAGCTCTTGGTGGACTTTGCTGCACTCTGCAAAGTGCTGCAGCCTCTGGTCTCCATTCTGCAAAAACCAACACTTTTTATACCTTAAGATTAGTTCCACTGAATTAAAAGTAACTCAAAGCACTTAGTGAAATGACTGGTTGGATGGGAAGTAAAGGCTCTCCACACCTTTGTGGGCCTTGGTCCCTCATTAAATGGCAAATTCCAGGAAAAAAGAAGATGGCTGCAAATTTTGACTGGCTGGTTTAATTCATCTCAGTGCTTTAAAAATAATCAAGTGCAACACTTATGAGTAGAGCCACAAAATTTACAAGAGGACATCTTCTGTGCAAGCAAAATGGGATTTTTCTTTATATCTAAGAGAGGGACATTTGGATATTTTCCAGACAATTTAAAAAGATGAAAAATATGCATAAGGAGACTCCCCACACATATATCTATCTACCTTCTCAACTGTACATCATACTTTTCTAAATAACTAAAACTTTAAAAAGAAAGGAAAATTAAATACATTGTAACTTTTATATGCAGAGAAAGGAGGGGTTGCTTAACAAACAGCGGGGGTTTACTGGATAGGAAGAGAAACTATTTATTCAAAGAAGAGCCAACAATACCCTTTTTCTGTACATTAAATGCAATTCATACTTCACAAAGTATATTACAAGGGTGTTTCTTCTATTTTTTGCATTCCTGCTCGCCTGCCTAGTGACACAAACAAGGCATGTTGTGATGTCAATACCAGTAGCACCCTTGCAGGTGGAAATGTTCTACTTCTTACTACCAAAGCAACTCAGAAGCTTCTGGCTGGGGTGGGTCCCGTCCCACCCCAGCTGTCCATGAAGTAATCTGAGATGGGTCCCTCCATTTTTAGTTGAGTTCAATCTTCCCAAAAGAGTCAAATAATACCAGAAATCAAAACACACACATCTGGTACAAGAGCCCTGCTCTCAGAGTGTTAAGAGAGAAAGCCTGGCCACTGCTGCCTGTTGTGTCCTCGCTGTGTGGAGCATCCTGCGTGTGGTTAAGAGTTCTGGCAAGGAGGGCTTGCAAGAAGCATCAGTTTGGGGAAGGGCTTTCAGCTATGTGACTACAAAAGCTTCTACTTACATTACTAAAGGTTTTTGGTGATCAAACATTTTCAGTAAAAACTCATTTTAGAAAACTGAGTTGCAATGCATGCTACCAAAATGAAATCCCTTTTCTTGTGGGAGAAGATTGCTGAACTTCTGATTCTCTTGTGACTTTTACTGTCCAGCTGACTTTTGCTTTGTTGCTGTCATGGCTTGTGCAGCTCCAGTAACGCAGCTGTTGAGGCTCGATCTGTGCCAGTGTTTTAACCCATGTGGAAACGGTGCTCCCCTCGAGTTATGTGGGAAGAGAATTCGTACCTGTCCTGGCTGTGGTAGCCACACATGTTGCATTCAAAAGGATCGCGGAACCCGTGGCAGCCCATATGGATTGTATACATCACATGATCCAAAAAAAGGACTCGACAGTGTTCACACTTGTAAACTCTCACTTGCTCCCCATTGCTGCTGATCACTTTGAAAGCATCCTGGGAATTGTCAGTACCTGCTCTCAAGACATCGTATTGCCTGTTTTCTTCTTTGATAGAGATGCCATTTCTTGCATGGGCACCTATGTGGTTTGTCAGGTAGATCAAACCACTGCGCTCCTCATTATTGCTCTCTGTATCTGTTGAGTCTTGGCAGCTGTTGCTGGGAGAGACATCTCGTTCAGAGGAGACAGACTTGGCTTTGGAAAGCAGCAACAAGTTTTCCACTGCGCTGTCCTGAGGGAGGTTGGAGCGAACCGGATTGTCCCCGAGAGGTTTGTGGAGCTGATACATGGGGCTGATGACAGGCACCACCTCAGAGCCACCTGGCGGTGTCTGGACGAGGGGACGCAGGGACTCTGCCCCCAGGTAACTGATGGCGTTGTTGATGGCCTGGTCGATCACGTGCGTCTGCATGAGTTCATTCTCCTTCTCGTAGTTGACGCTGGCATCGTACGGAAGATCGGGCAAACATTTGTCACCTGCGGTGAAAAAGTGAGGAGTTAGAGGGTTAATTTCTACATAATTAGGGAAATGAACATCATGGATTAATAAAACAGGGAAGAAGAGAGTTGACCAAATCCACCTCTGAAATCCACAGTTCTCTAACACAGGTGTTCAGGAAAACAGTGGGTTGGTGGTATTTTTTAGCCTGCAAAATAACTTGAGGGCTTTGGAAAAGCAAATGGATGAAAGAAATTCTGGAAATTATTTATATGGGGACTCATGGGAGCTACAGATCAAGTGCTTCATCATGACTTTTTCCTTTCTAACTGGCATCCTTCATCTGCCTCCTGCAGTGACCAGAGGCACTGCCTTTGTGGCTGGTGAAGCCGGTGTGCCAGCACAGCCACAGTGAGCTCGGCCTAATGCTTCAGAGCATGAAGCACATTATCAATATTTTTACCTAAAGTATTACATTCTTAGATGGGAAATTGCATGGTTTAGTTTTAGACCGCCAGTTTTTTAGAAATAACCCACATCAGCAATGTCGTCATACATATGTAATTTTGGAGAAAAATCAATAAAAACTTTATTTTTTGTATTGCCACCATCCCCACGCACCTAACATAAGCCATGTTAGACACATTACCAGAAGCTACACATGTTCCTAAATATTTTGTGTCAAAAAGTTGTTGTGTACAGGAGTAACCAAGAATAATGGAAAAAATTCAAGTGCATTTGTAGTTGGAGCATATTTTGCCTACAAGGTAGAAAGCCCTATCTAGAGCAAGATTACTTGTTACTGATAACTTTGATTCTGATGGGATGCCAAAAGTAAGGAGTAAATCCGTAACTTTTTTTAAAAATCAGACTGCGCTAATGTGTATTTAGCTGAACACCCCAGTATTGAATGCTGAGTTTCACTACAGTTTCCCCCAAATGGCTGGACAGATAGCAAAACATAGAAGGCAAAAGTTAGGAGTGGTAAAAACTATTTAAATGCACAGATGCTGATTTTATGAACTTGAGCAGTCTTCTCTAACAGTGTAAACCAGCACAGTTATTACCAGGCCCTTAATAAATGCATGCAAAGGTAAAGAGGTAAAAGATTTTCAGAGGTTCCTGTGGTCTACCAATAAGAAATTGTTGATAGTCTGGATGGATTTTCTAGCTCTTGAGATCTTGGGAAACACTAAAAGCCACACACATCTCTGTGAGGTGCTGTCACCATTTCCTGATCACCATGAAATTTACTGGTAGGTCTTGGAAAGTCCTAATTTGTCAAAAGAAATGCTAACAGAAGCATGGAAAATTTACCAGAAGATCTGTACACTAATTTATCAACAATATCCCACCCAGTTTCGACTCAGATTGACCATTCAAAGTCAGTGAAGAGACAAAAAACCTTCTAGCATGACACTTTTGCAATGATGGGGGCTAAAGTGTAGGAAGTCCTGTGGTCTACATTTCCCACAAGATATGGTTTCATACCAGTTCCATGCTCTGCAAGCAGAGAAAGAAATACCCTGAGCATTGCATAAGTTCCTATAGGGGATGTAGGGTACGGACACCTTCTAGCTGCTATGCTACACAAGCTTCCAGTTCCTCTTGTTTTCTTTCCCAATCATTCTGCCAATTTGGGGTGCAGTCTTTTTTATTCCAGATTTATCCTTTATAATGCTATAGTTTTCAGGCAGAGTTTCATGCTTACGATTCAAAATAGGCATTGTAAAAGACTCTTGAATTAAATACAGAAAAACTCTTCTAATATGAACGTATACACTTTATTCAAGGAGGAAAATATGAGGTCAAAATCATTCATATTCCATGGACACTGCACACCGCTGAAAAGTGGGACTGGTCTTCATTATAAACAAAATTTTGGGCATCCAGAAAGCATGATTTTAATATCTGTTTCTTGGGTAGTATTTGCTTTATGAAGCATAACTAGTTGGTAGTTGTGCTGGGGGGATCAAGCGTTCATAAGAAAAATACGTTTCCAAGCGAAGTGCCTGAGACAGACACAAAGTTAGGGTAGGCAGGTACCATTTCTATATCTGGGCAATGCAGTAATACTTGCACTCATTAAAAATAATAGCTCATTTCTGTGGTTATTAGAGCATAAGTAAATTAAACTGCTAATGGTTTGATGCACTTCAAGGTTTGCACTGCTCAGGGTTCTGCAGCAGGTACTTAAACAATAAAAATGCACTCAGTGCATGCGGGCACCTTTTCTCTTAGTATTTTTTAATCCCTCTCTGCTGCCTCTTCTTTTAAACATTATAACCACGTGTCAACCTTTCATGCAGTTCTCACTCTCTGGTTTGGATGGTCCAGTTCTTTTGGATTTGGGAACTATTCTCGTTTGGAACACAGAGAGAATTTTACAGGTAACTAGCTGAATTTGGTGAACAATCTCATTTTTGAAAGGTAATTAATTTATTCTTGAGAAAAACTAGTGAAGGAGAAGACGTTCCTTCCCTTATGTGAAGGATGCCATTTGCTCCTTCTCCCTGGAATTCAGCACGGGGATCGGGACAACATGATAATCTACAGGAGCAATAAACATATTTTAGTAGCCAAAAGCTCTTCTCACCGGCCAGCCCAACCTTGTGTTAATCAGGAATTTGCCTACTGTATGAAGCAGCAGGTGAGAATTGGAAAGGAAAGGATTTGGGAGCATTTTCTTGTTAAAAAAGTTTTTCCTTTTGAAGGTTAGAAAATTTCTATAAATATCTGCTGTCGGTAGGTTTTCTTACACTGCACCCTGAAAAACTATCTGACAGGAAACTCTGCCCTCCTAAAGGGCATAGTTAAACTGCCTGTCTTTAATGTTTCTCAGGGTGAACAGAGAAAAAGAAAACAAAATAGCCAGTCCACACTCAAGGATACATTGCATACAGGATACTTGCTAGTACCTTTTAAATTTTAGCACTTCTGGTCTTCCTGGAACTTCCATAGAATTAGTATCTTGCCTAATGCAAACAGTTACTGGAGTGTCTAAACTAGTCTGGTTGTCCTTACATATATATTATAGTTGATACATTTTTGGTAACTATCTCTACTACAGCTTTTGCCCTTCTATAAGCATAAGCATTTCTTATCCTTGACTACCTCCTAGAATTTTTGCCTTTGGACTTGAAAAAAAGCCTTGGAATTTAATTTGTAACCTTTTGTTTCACCTCCTGATGTAGCTGAAAGTCCCCTTTCCTCATCTAGGAAATACTAATTTTCCTTTCACCCTTGTGTCCTTGTTGAAGAAAGTATATTTGCATTTTCTGTCCCATAAACTGGTCTTTTAATTTGCCTTGACTTTTGACTGAAGACCTTCTTAATGTGTATTTTATTTTAAAGACTTCAGTTTCATCTGATTTTCTCCTATAGAATATTTTTTTAAAAGTGCAGAGAATTTAAAAAGACCCTAACTAGATATGAGTATATGCAGTCCTCTGATCTCCCATGTTTCTATTTATTGAAGACTAACCCTACATAGCTGACAAAATATTGTCTGTCAGTTTCACAAAACTGGTGTAATCCCTACTTAGCACAGGGCTACTAAACAGAATAATATGTGTAGCCTTCATTTTTATAGGCCTAATGTCAAGTTTTTCATTGTTAAACAAGAACTGCTAGGTGCAAATGGGCGTGAAGTTTTTGCATCTTTTATGGAATGTACTCAAAGGTCCTTTCATTTAGGTACTGTTCTCAGACATATCAGTTTGGGCTGTAAAAACAAACATTTTATCAAAGCGTGAAGAATGTTACCCAGTCTATGTTCAACTATTCACAAATGCCCAGATCTGAATGTCATTCAATAATTCAATAAAATAACTCTGAAAGTGTGGTCAAATGCTATCCCAATAGGAAATTTCTATTCCTATCTTCAGGTTCTTAAGGCAACTTCAAGAACCTGTCTGGATTTTGTAATGATCTGGTCCACAAGCTTTTAAAAAGGTAGGAAAAAGACTTAAAATTGATCTCCAGATGTGGAAAATTAAACATGCAGAAATTTATGCTGGAGACATTTAGTTATTTTTTTTTCTCCCAACACATCTCTGTATCTGCTTCTATAGAGATAGATATTGTTAATTCAGCAAAACAAGTAAAATTATAAAACAAAAGTAAAAATGCTCTGATTTTTTAGGGGGCTTTGTTTTATTTTATTTTTAGGAGACAGCAAACGTTTAACTCTTACCAACAAATTTCTGAGGCATAGAGCTCTTACGTTTGGCGACGTTACTTGCTAGTCTATCCAGCACGAGGGCTCTTTCTGACCCTATCTTGCACAGGTCTTCAGCCATTTCACTCTGGTTATTTTCGTCTTTTATGACTGAAATCAAATGACATCAGAAGGGTTAGGCAGGTTCCATTTTAATGGAACTGTTGTCTTAGGTTATTGTTTGTCAGTCAATGTCTTTTAGCTCCCAAGCAGCTGGATGAAGGAGCTCAGCATATGAGACACAGGACGATTCTGACTCTCGGTAACAAATTCCCTCACGCTGATTAATCTATGTACATGCTCGTGTTTTCCTCATTTAGGACATAAAAATGAGATAGCAACTGCAAGGTTTCTGCCTATATGTCACATAACCACTCCACCCTTGCTCTACAGCCACTCTTCATTTCTGTGAATAAATGAGGTCCTAACTTTATCCTGGACACAAAGCAGTTCATCTTTCCACTCTCCCACTGAAACCCCCACAACATCCCTCTGCGCCTCTCCCAGTGAAACCCCCTGTATGATAATTGCTTCCTCAGCAGGAAAAATGGATAAACTTCTCGACTCCAGCACTGGAAGATGTATCTGCAAGCTACACTAACCCTTGTCTCCAGCCCCTTTTATCCCCTAGCAAATACTTCAATACTTCTGTGATGCTATTCTAGACTTTCAATAACAATTTTAATTGATAAAATCACACCTTCAGTGGAACACTGATTTCCAATACTCAAACCTGTTTCCCAACCTCTTGCTGCTGCTGAGACTCTGTAGAATTAGAAGCTTAACTGTGAGGCTCTAGGAAAAGGAGACTATTTCACTTTCAGTATATTTTACTTCAGTACTTTCCTGCAGAAACAAAAGGGATGTATGAAAATGCACTGCCAAAACAATGACTATGAAAAAGGTATGGAGAGGTATTTCTGACTTCCAGCATCTAAGAGGAAGGGGAATGCACCAAGATCACAGCACAACTGCTTTGCTGGTGGGGTTTTTTGTTTGTTTGTGGGGTTTGGGGTTTTTTTTTGTTTGCTTGACAAGGGAGAAAAAGGGATTAATTTTATTTTTATCTGCTACTAAGGTACGGACATTTTTCCTGAACTTTTGAATTGCTATTAAAGGAAGATGCAAAAGATGATTTTTATACTTTGATTCTTGGAGCTGTTTCAATTAAGTGCCCCACTCTGCTACATTTTGCCTTCTGTGCCTGCTGAGACTTTGTTTTATCACTTTATTTACTGGTTCACAGGACCCATTACTCTGGTACCTGGGTGTTTCTCAATAGCTGAGAACACATCATTGCGAGCCAGTGTTACTCTGACAATATACCACAGCCATAAAAGGATGATTGTGAAAATGTTGTTGTTCCTGAAATAAATGAAATCAGGTCTGATGGATACCTGTGACGGGCAGGTCACAGTGTCCTATTCAACAGTGCCCTGCAATACCAAACTGAGGAGTACACAACTGGTTCTTGACTCCCTGCTGCAGCAGCACATACTGCAGTGACAGTGATCGTGACAATGAAAATGCCAATGCCAATGCCAGTTACAGGGAGTTTCATGGAATTATGTTCCAGCCCCAGAAGACACTTAAGATTGTGACCATTGCAAGAAATGAGAAGAATTTGGTCATGAAGGTGCAGAAGAGTAAAGGGCGTTGATGGTACATGGCCACCATTGAACAAGCACACACCGGCACCTTGTGCTGGCCAAGGCTTGCAGGTACCACCTCAGGAAGAGACTTACAGAGAATGTTTTAAAGCAGGTATTCAACAAGGAAACAAAAGACTGCTTTTTTAGTTAAAAGTCTAAATGATCAAGAAATAACTGTTTAGGATATAATAACATTCCTTTTCTAATCAGTTCAAGAGAGGGTAAGTCATATTCAACAGTCAAACTCAAACTTCTAAAACTGTTATTAAAAAAGAGGGCAACTTCAATTGCAAATTAATCCCCAGCACTTGCAACTGAAACCCTCTAAAATTTGCTACAAAATGGATAACTATTTCTTTATAACTTGGTGTCCATGAACTGAAAAGAAAAAGAAAATTATCTTTTCAATCAAAAATTCCCAGTGACTTAAGCACTGTAATTGACCCTTTTAAAACTTCATAAACTACTTCTCCCGTTGTTTTATATAAGCCTGGTAAGACTTCAGCACACTTCTACTCAACTCAAATGAAAAACTCCAGATAGTATCTCTAAGAGAAGAACTTCACATGGACAGTGAGATTACAGTCCTCTAGAATAAGAATTTTGCTATTAAATTCATCAGGTTCCAATTTTGTGTTATATTTCCTTCTCTTAAAGAGAGAAAACAAAAGATAAAATGTAAGTACAATCTCTTGTTCCTCTTCTTACTCCCTTTTATTCTATCTTTCCCTTATTTAAGTTCTTTCTCAATTACATTTGTAAGATTTACAAGCTGATGGAAAGCTTCTACAAGTTTTGGTCCTTTCAACTGGCATTTTTTCTATGTATACTGCAAAAGGTATTTAAAAAATGCTGTAAAAAAGCAATCCTGCTGTGGCAGAATGTCAAATCAGACGCTTTAGCAGATTTTTGTACCAATTTTTTTTTGAGGCTGGGGGCAAAAAGGGGTCTGAATAATGGCTCTGACAGATCCACATCACACCTTGACATAGTATAAAACAGTGGTATTATAGCTACTTGCTTTTCTAGATATATCATAGAATACATTAAAATTCACAGGACATCCACTCACTCTCAGCTGTTTTCCCTACATTTTCATCATGTAAAATACCAGGAAAAATGCAGGAAAGTTTTATTTTTCAGAGATCTGAAGGATTGATTTATTATCTGAGGACTGAATTTCTTTAAGAGTGAAGTCTTTGGCTGAATTTGAGGTCTACACCCTTAAGTAAATAAATTTTTTTCTAATTTGCAAAAGCAGTCCTATTATGTCAAATATAGAATGCCATGATACTTCCAGTATATATAAGAAGAAGTGATTCCTTCAAAGCATTAATCAATTCCTCAAGTTTTTATCCCACTGAGTTATTAGATATTTAGTTGTAAGCTAGTGCAAGCTCTCCTGTCAGGATTCGATATAAACAAGGGTCAGTCTCTAAAACTTTTTCATTTCTTATTAAAGTTTATGATTCCTGACACAATTTTCATCTTACTAAGACTTTAGTAGTACTTCAGCTACTCGTTCACACAGATTTTCAAGTTCTGTGTGCAGGCAGTTAAATACATGTGCCAGACACTGAAGATTGAAATCCCAAACTAGAATATTTGCTTCTAAATCCTGACCCCTCTTTGAGAAATAAGTATTACTGCCTACTGTATATTATTACATTGAGGTTTTCTATTCATATATTCTCCAGCCCCTCAATAAAATTAGAAGGGGTGCTGCTCTAACATGCTGTCTGCAGAAGCATCTCAGTTGTATTCACTGCTATCATTATGTGCATATACTTTACATTATTTGATAGCATGTAAAAACATATTCAGTTTCTGTACAGATATAAAATATTAAATGAAGCATCATTGCAAATAGGGCAGAGAGAACCTTACATTTTTGTCATTTGACAAACCAAATAACATATACTGACAGGATTACAAAGGTATGCAGGAAATGGAACTTACTGGCTGGGCTTAAATTCCAGAGAAGCTGGATCTTCTCTATCTAAAATTGCACATGCAAGGGGACTTTGTAAGGCTAATTACTGTGATCAATCCCATACAGATCATCTGGATCTTTGCTAAAAAATATAATCCAAACCCCAATATCTGCCTGTTCTCTTTCTGGGCATAGTTTTTTCTATTTTCTCCAAAAAATAGGTTTTACCTTCATCATTGCACTAGTTTCAACACAGGCCCTCACTTTTCCCCAGTTTTCTTTTAAAGGGAAGCTTGGGAAGAAGGCTGTCAACAAGTTAATAGCTGTCCTGGACTGTCTCAAGTCAAACTGCCTAAATTAAATATCTCTGGCTTTATGTCCTCTTGCTCAGCAGAGTGAGATCAAAGCCAGATTGTTCATCCTTGTTAGATGAGTTGGTCCCAGTGGTCAAGTAAGCCCTTTAAGCCATGCCTGCAAAGGAGATGTGCAGTGCAGAAGATTCTGCAGCTCTACCTAGAACACTGGCATTAAGTCTTTATTAAAAATACATCCACATGTGTATTGCAATATAGGCCTCCAAGAGAAGACAGTGAGGTGATGTAACCAAATTGTCTTGAGATGGCAAACTGATGTTCTCCAGGCCTTGCAAGTGTTTTGCTGCATGTTTGAATTGTACTTTGGCTTTTTACTGGAGCTAAAGAAAGCAAGACAACAGCCAAATGCTTATCAAACAAAGCATAAATCCAGACCCAGTATCATACATGTGGGGGACGCGTGGGCCTTCCCAAAGCAAAAGTTGCTACAAATGGTACTACTGATGCTTTTGCTCTCCTTTCTCTGCATTCATGACAGGACAGGCATATTCCCCAAATGGACACTTTTGTTACCTGGATAGATGCTGCTTGAGAGATTCATGGTTTGCAGGTAGTTATGGCAGCGTTCTTTATGTTCTTCCAAAGAGCTGCGCTGCTTGTAGCTGCGACCACAGTATCCACACTTATGGGGTTTGCCAACTGGAGAAAACACAATTCAATATGAGATTCAGAAGAGGCATTCAACAGCATATTAACAATGGTAAGAACAAGAGATAAAAAGCTCACCCCAAAAATAAAGCCATGCTGGGGCGAAGAAAGATTTTGTCAATTTAAAAAAATCTAAGCGAAAAACAACTAATGGAAAACTGGTTGTACATCTTTACATCAACAGGCCAATTCAATGGGTGCTGCAACTAGATTTTAGATGATTCAGACCAGATAAAGACTGTGACATTAAATCTTTAAAAACAGCATCTACACATGCTAGAAACTGAGACACTTTCAAAGGCCTGGGAACAGTTGCATTAGTGCCCAGCGGCACAGAGACTGCCAGTGGATGAACTGGTGGTGCAGGTAGACACTCGCTTGGCTGGAGGTCAGCTCTGGTGCAAACAGAACCAGACCAACCCTTTTAAGACAATCTTAGATTGTGTGTGTTTTCTGCTTCTGGAAATTCAAGAGAAATGGCATGACAATTTCTTTTCTGTATGACACCAATCCAGCTAGCTGGTTCTAGGAATTTTGCACCAAAATACTGGCTTATGTACTTCTGAACTTGAATTTTCTGTCTTAACATGACAAGACAGTCATATTATATGTGATTTCACAATTTTAGATGGTTACACAATTTAACTTCCGAATTTTATTTACAGCTTCTTAGGTGAAAATCAGATTCAGACATCGAACTTGTTTTATAATGTATTGGTGTCAATTTGCCAATTGCAGGAACTAATCATTATTTATAATTTAGCCATTGTCTCTTAATTACAGAATCCTCAAAGTTTGCCAAGAGTGTCTAGGTGCAATTTCATATATATAGACATGAAAAGCTATGTTTCAAATTGTGCATCCATGAAAATCAATAGCAGCAAGGGAGAGGGAGGCAAAATACTATTTAAAGTATATGTTTTCCTCCATCAGGCTGAGAACAAACAGGAAAAGTGGAAATTATTTTGGAAATCTGGAATCAACTCCAAGGATCTTATTATTCAATGCAAGTGCTAGAGAAGAATTTCCCTAGTTTTTTGCAGCACAAAAAAATAACTTTGAGAGCTCCCCTTCTGCCACCCAGAACCCAAAGCCAACTTGCACAAGTAACGTTACCAGTGTCAATTCCAGCAATGAGTATTGGAGGTCTCCCATCCAAATAGCAATTTGCATTTGCAGCTTAGCTTGGGAAACTAGATGAGATGGCACTCCACTTTTAAAGGCACTTTAAATGTGCTAAATTGGCTTTACTTCACAGAAGGTATGTGACTATGGCTTCTGTCAAACAATGAGAGGTTCATGGTAACGGGAAAGTGCAGCTATTCAAAAATATTTATTCATATCTCCATATTACTGTTGAGACAGACACTGAAAAACTCCATCAGAGTCCCCTTTTGTGGAAGATTATTATCTTTTTTTCTCCCACCCTTTCCCTTCTCCCCACTCTCTCTTTAAAAGTACTTGTAATAACAAGGTGCAACAAATAACTCCTGCTAAATGCTGTAGGCAGTGTTCACTCCTTAGGCTGAGGATGACTACCAGAATGTGTTTCAACTTTATATTATCTCTAACCCTAAAACATTAATCAACTTTAACTCATCTTCGTACTTCCATGAAATGGATTACTCACATGAGGCTTGTAAGATGAAACCCTAACACAGAAACTTTGAATCAACCAAGAAGTATGGGAAAAAACGCAGTTGTTCTGGCGAAGGGTCGTGAGTGTGACATGTGTTTAGTCATTTTTGCTGCTGACACACTGCGGCCAACTCACAGCTTGGTTAACCCCAAGATGGGGCTACTCTGCTCCACACTGTGAAAAGAGCTCTCAGGCTTGGTGGCCACCCCCATCTCCTCAGCGGGTATGGTGATAAGCAGCCCTGGCTATTCCCAAACCTTCACTTACCTGAGTGAGTCCTCAGGTGTCCTGTGAGGGCATCCCTGCGGCGGCAAGCGTAGTTACACAGGTGACACTTGAAGGGCTTTTCACCTGAGTGCAGCTTTATGTGGCGCAGAAGGTTGCCCTTCTGGGTAAAGGAGGCTCCACACTGATTGCACTGGAAAGGGCGTTCTCCTATGGGAAGAAGGAGAAAATATGTGAGAACAAAAACATCTTATGCGGTAACAAGAGAGAGATTTCAGGGAGAAAGTTGTTTTCTCACTGCTGCTTTGTGACTTCCACCGGCTGCAGGTTTGATATAACATGAGGCTTTCAGACTAAACCTGCCAGTTTCTTAATGCTTCACTGGCTGGGTCAATTTGATCTGAAAATCTAATTTTTTTTTTCTAAATCAGAATGGCACATCACAATGCAAATTCAAACTCATTTAAATAAAGTGACTGCAACATTTTGTGTTGAAGAGCCACTCTTCCTGATCAGCAGTTTTGGAATAAACCAATATCCAATTTTGCATGTTGTGGCATTTGGTGGGGTTTTTAATGTGGCTTTTTTCAAAGGGTCTTTAAAATATGCCACTGAAGCAGCAAAATAAAAAGGAAACTCATTAAAAATGCATTTCAGGATCACAAGTTCATTTCAGCGTTACATTCTTATATTTAAATGAAAGGCACTTCATTATAACAGTTATAATAACTTCTTTTCATTTACATTTTCCCTGTATTTTCCCTTTCAATTTCTTCTCCATTACCTGTCCGTCCCTAAGCAGCCAAATCAGGAAAGAGACAGAGAAAAGAGAGAAAGCAAGAGAGTAAAATCACAGAAGTTAAGACAGTGCAAAGGAAGCCCTGTACTTCCATGCCTAAGTCCCGACCCTGCCCTAGGTAAGGTATAAACAGAGGAGCTGCTCAAACAGGTTCTGGTGGTCTACACTTTGGACAGACACGGAAAATCTTGATGAGACACAGCCTTGATTTGTCTAAACTGGTGCCTGTTATCAAGGAAGTGAATCAAAGCCTTTGCAAAAATTGATATGGCTGTTGTTTGCTATTTAGTGCTGTTTAAAATCAGTACGATAATTTATTAGTTTGGGGTTTTTTGGTTTTGTTCTTGGTTTTTAAATTTAAGATGGATGAGGCCTTTTCTGAAATTAGTGGGAAATAAAATGTTTCCATTTGTATCACATAGGAATAAGAGAAAATTTCTACATGAGAGCATTCTATCAGCAAGAACTGCTTCTGCATGCCTGTTTCTGCACAGCCCTCAACTAAGTCAAACTAGCCTTTAAAACTCATTTGCTGAATTCTGTTTCTCTTAGGCATCAATTTAGTCTGTTGTAGTAATTATAATGCATCAACAACATTAGAAACAGCCCAGAGATTACTTGTTCTTAGTTTTGATTTTGTGTAACAATAATATTGTATTTAAGATTTCAGAGCTGAAGCTAAAATATTAAAAGAAAAAAAAATTGAACAGTTTCTTCCTTCTCTCTCACTTAAACATTGTGTATTATTTTGCACACCTAGGATGAACTTTTATGTCCATACATGTGCATACATGTGCAGCATGATCATTTTTGACTTCTGGGTAATGCAGCAGAACAGCTGAAGATCAATTAGACAGCAGCACAGCCCCAACCCAAAAATATGAAAACTCTGTCATCAGGGCTGGCAGCTTTAGCATTCAGCAAACTGCAAAATGAATCCCCTTTATGGCAAGACATTTTCACTGGTCAGTTTCAAGCAGGGCAGCATAGTGCCTGTCAAGCCAAATGAGCTCACTTTCTTGGTCCATCAAGTAGCTCTGTTCATCTAAACTACACCCACATCTGGTTCAGCTGGGCTGGCACACAAAAATGCCAGCATAAGCCTTACAGGACTTTGCAATGTACTTCATAAGCCATGCATGGTCAGTTAGGGGGAAAAGAAAACAAGTAAGTGTCTCTCTGCTTTACTTCTTAATCTTTGGGGCAGTTACTCAGTGCAGAAGGTATTTTTCAGAAATGGACTGAAACAGTAAATGGAAGAAGTCAGCTCGGCAAGGGAAACACAAATTCAGAAGAAATAGTTAGTTCTTACTAAGCAGCTTTTCTAGCATTCATTTCTGTTATTTTTACTCAGAGGACTGTAAGGGAAGAAAAAAGAATCATAAAAGTACTCCAGGAATGAAATGTAAAGCAAAGTAAGAATGAAATGTATCTCAAGCCTACAGCTCTCCCAATTACAGGGTGAAATCTTGCACTAGGTGGAAAAGACAGATGGACAGAGCATTTCAAATGAGACTGCTGCATGCCAAATACTTCTACAGAACTTAGAGTGGGATCAAATGTAAGGGAGCCTGCACTCATGTTGCTGTAGAAGGGAAACAACGTTGTCCCCAAAAGACCCTGAAGGCACGTGTAGCTTGGCTGGCCCTTAGTTGTCCATGCTGCAACTACTGGGGTGGGGAATGCCTTCCTTGTGAGCCCAGAAAAACTCCCAGACCCGCCAGGAAGCTGACAGCCACAGATGGAAAGTTACTGGGTGTGGTGATACCTCCCAAAATGAGGATGGAGCAGGATGGAAAGAAAAAATACATAATGACTCTTTCTAAACAGTCTAAACAGTGCGTTATTTTCTCCAGGTCTGAACAGCACATACCTGTCCTGGGCATGTAGCCATGATCAATTATAGGCCCAGGAACAAGAACTGCAACGGGACCCTGAACTCAAACAATCACTATCACCACTGCAGTGATTTGCAAGCCTTGGTGGGAGCTTGGGCCCTGGACCACTTAATGAGTGAAGAACAATTGTCATCTTAATTAAAATATTTCTCATTTCTTGAACAATATGACAAGATCACCTAACACTCAGAGACTTGCAGAGGTCTCTTTTTCTTTTCTTTTTTTTTTTTTCCTTCTATGGGCATTAATTTTCTAAATAAACTTGAGACATTCAGAACCAAGTAACAAGATGTGAGTGAGCTAATTGGTGACTTAAGTTAGTGTACATATAAGGAGGCAATATATACACCTATGCACACACATATACAGGTATGCACATATATGCAGATATATGCACAGTGAGCAAGAGAAACCTGAATCTATACCCTAAGGTTTCAGCATCAGGAAGCAGGAGTTTCTTTCTTCTTTTAAGATCTCCTTCTTCTTAAACACCAAACAAGACAGTGGCAAGCTGGAGAAAATTAATGTGCTGAAAGGGAAGGAGAGTGAGAAGAGCTGGGCATCTGTGAGTTGGGATTTGCTCTGCAGATAGAAGCAACAGGTAAGGTGCTAGGAAGGAGTCTGTGCTGTACAGCTGCCTGCAGACAGGAGGGGGCAGAAATATCAGGTGCTGCTCTGCATATCTGCATTTGGCAGGTGTATTCATTAAAAGTAATTATGTCTTTTATAAGGTCAGGCAGTCGTTTTATTTTGGCACTTTAGTGTGCTAGAGTTTTGTTCACTTATCAAATATTTATTTAAGAAAACCTCACTGCATATGCAGGTTTTACATGAATTAGCAGCAAAGTAATTCATTTGTGAGGCTTATTCCTTCACCAGACATGTATTGAAATGGGCTTCAGCATAGTCAGTTAAATGTCTGTAATAGTATATCCCATTTTGACTTTAATTTTCACAGCACAGCTGAAAGGAAAAGCAGTCACCACTGTTTCCCCATGACATCCCTTTAATTTAAACTACCAGCTCTCAACTTCCACTCCTTTGCCAGCCCCTGAAAAACCACCTGAGCTCATTCAAAGAGGCTGCTCAGGAGAGGAGCTGAGGATGAGGCGGAGGGAAAGCAAAGGCATTCTTTCCAGGGAAGGACACAGGGACAAAACTTCACACCCTTTAGTTTTATTGAGTGTAAAAGAAGGGGGTCCTCCTAAGCAAAGTGCCTCTTGTGGGGCGCTTCCACTGTTGGCTTGAACTACAATCCCTGATTAAAAAGAGGGTCTAGTTGGCAAGGAAGAGCTCTGCAAAGGGTGGAGAAATCTTCAAGTGACAATCCTTGTGTGGTAGCACTCCAAGCACCCTTGGCAGGCAAATAGGTCCCTCTGCCAGGCAAGAAATTCGGGCAGCTGAAGGTCTGAGCCAGGGAAATGACCTGGCATCCAGTGAGGTGGCCCCTGGGGATATTGCCACAGGGACCAGGCAGCCCAGTTTGTGCTCAGAGACAGTGTGCTGGGTACTAAGGAGTGCACGAGAAACAAAGGCAGCTGTGCCCACTGCCTCCCTAAAGGCACGTATCCTCATACAGGCCATTCAGCCCTGGTGCAAACTCTGCCATGGACTCTTAGGGACCTGAAACAGCTCCTCTGATTCAGCAACAGCAGGTTTTTTAATAACAGAGAAGTCTGCTTTAAAAAGCACAAAGACTTCTACCTCTAAGTACATTTCAAGTTGCAACATATTATTTCAACCACTACAGCATCCTCTTCAGCCCATGGGTCTGTTTAAAATGCCTCACTTACAAGTCATTTTACGTGCTCATTTTATCAACTTTTAAAGGATCATATTAATGGAAAGGGAAGGGAAAGGGAAAGGGAAAGGGAAAGGGAAAGGGAANGGAAAGGAAAGGAAAGGAAAGGAAAGGAAAGGAAAGGAAAGGAAAGGAAAGGAAAGGAAAGGAAAGGAAAGGAAAGGAAAGGAAAGGAAAGGAAAGGAAAGGAAAGGAAAGGAAAGGAAAGGAAAGGAAAGGAAAGGAAAGGAAAGGAAAGGAAAGGAAAGGAAAGGAAAGGAAAGGAAAGGAAAGGAAAGGACCAACAAGCAACCACTTTGTTTTATCTAGGAAGTAGGCTACAGCCTCTCTTCTAAGTACCAGTTGTGGCTTTTCCAACAATTATCTTCTCTTCCCTGACAGAGGGATTTATCACATGGAATTGAAGAGTACTTTGAAACAGGCAGTGCAACAGCATTGCTTCTGAACCTGGGTAACCCATGTTACACTAACAGATTGCACGCTTCCATAGCTTAAACAGACACAGCTACTGAGACAGACAGTGACATTGAGAGCAATGGAATACAGCCCGGGGTTTTTCGTGGATCCTCTCCATTAAACCCTGAAAGCACTTGGTTAATCTCACTACTTAGTAATTCTGGGAAAGTTATTGAAGCAAGACTGTGAGGATATGGAGGAAGAAAGTATCTATGTGTTTACTGACACAACTATTTCAGTCAAATGTAACTATAAGACAGATCATTCTTACCTTAAAAATATTTTTAAATTCCCTCTCATTGGAATATTCATGCAAAAATCCCCAATTTATTTTCAAAGCAACTTCTGTGAAACAACAGTACAGTTCAGTTCTTCTCTTTTAACTATGAATGACATTAAAGTTTAGGTTGGAAGCCCAATTTTTAGACATCTTATATCAGGCAAGGTGAGACTCACTGTTTACTTCTTCATTTGTTTCACCTCTTCATTTTTGGCCCTCTTTGAGACTATTCACAATTATAAAATTGAGGCAAGAATATTCACAGCACTGTATAACGAAAAGCCATCCTTATGGAACACAAAATGTTTACATGTCTCTTTGAAGTCCCAGTGGAAACACTTTAGTGCACATTTGGCCAGTGACAATACTTGTTTTTACTTCATGAAACACTGGACATGAAATGTAAGTCTTTTTTGACTAAGTCTATCAATATCATTCTCTTAATATGTATTTTGCCAATCACTTTCATAATCACTGATCCATAACAAGCTTTGTTCTTCTGTTGGAAACATTGTAACTGGGTTAATTTCAGAGTTAGCTACAAATGGGTTTTTCAGCAGTTCTTAGAAATTTCTTAGAAATTAAACAAGACTTCTTTACTTTTCCTTTAAATTTGATTTTACAAACTTTTTTGTTTCAAACCAAACAAACAGCACAATTTCTAGCCCAACAGATGGACTTCCATGAAGAAGTCTCAATTCCTGTGCAGGCCAAAAGGATGTCCCAAAATAACTGAGTTCCAAAGGCTCACCAACGCTGCCTTACCTTACAAGAGGCAACATGTGCACGATACAGAAAATAAGTCTTAGTTACTAATATGTGGCCAGTTCTTGTCAACTACAGGAAAAACTATGGCAGGCCTTACCAGTGTGGCTTCGTTTGTGAACCATGAGCACATTGGGACCGATGCAAATTATCCCACAGATATCACATTTTAGCTTTCCGTTAGGAAGTCGAATGCCTCCAACTCCTGACAAAGCCTTGCTGCCTGGGCCATTGTGTGAGCCATTCATTTTCTCTCCTGCAGCATCAAGCATTCGTAAATCCTCTGCACATTCTTCCCCATTCATTTCACAGGCACGCCCATTCTCTTCATCACTCTGAGTTTCTATTTTAATATTACCGGCTGAAAAAAAACAATACAGGATGCCACTCAGTTTGGTTACAGAACAAATAATGTGGCAAAGAAACAATCACATGAAAGGAGTTAACTTCTAAACAGCAGGTACAATATCACTAAATAACAAATGCTATGAACTCAACTACAATTCTATGGGCAATGAGATGAGTTTGCAACACATCAAGCAGTGAACAGTGAATATTAGTAAAACAAATACAAGGCATCCAGGGAGCTGGGAACCCAAACAATATTACAAGTCTGTTTTTAGGTTGCTTTGAGATTTTTGCGTTTATAGCTTTGATTTTGACAATCAGGCTAATTGGAATGAAACTTAAAATGAATCCACTTCATAGAGATTTGTCCAAAACAATTGTGAAAGTAAGTAACTCAATGGATAAAAATGAACAGAAAATGCAACATTCTCCACTTGGCAGGAAGATTCCAAGGGTTGTACTGAATTCAAAGTTTTGGTTTGCAGTTCTATGGGGTAAGTAACAACAGTGGGAAAGCAAAGAGTACAAACACTGATAAAGGAAGCAGAGTAGGGAAGGGTGGAAGGAAAAATTTAAGGAAATTACAGGAGTGATAGTTGTGTATCTAGGACAGCAGGATTAGGATTGATGAATAATAGGAGAAGATTCCTAGAGTCAGGAGCTGTGATTAAAAACCAGTCAAATAAAAAAGGGGGCTGGGAAAAGTGTTATGACTGTATCGGATAAATCCTTTTTATTGTAATCCCATAGGTGTCAATTGCTTACAGCCAGAAGAGGAATTTAGGTGTAAATTTGCTGTAGCCTCACAACATGTGGTAACATAGAGGCTAGTAAATTTGATCTGATATGAACACAGCAAACTTTAACATTAAGGAAAAGGGCCAAGATTCAGGCCAGTTCATGCCATTATTCATTCCTCTTCTCTCCACAGGATTGTATGATGTTTTATGAAGAAAAAAATAAACTTTGCTGTTATTTCCCTATTTTCTAATCTGGTGATTTTGGTGAAAAAATACTTCTTCATTAGGCTGAAAAAAGACTATTTCATTGCCCAAAATCTTACTTTCCATTCAGTAAAAACCCCTCTACCTTCATCCCACCCCATCCCAAAAAAAGAAAGACTTTACTTTAGTGGGTAGCTAAGAATATGAGGGATCTGTTTCATCTAATAAAGTCGAGCTCTGTTCCTTCTGTGGAACAACAGTTTCATGGTAACCTCATTCAAAAGTGATAGTGTAGCAGTGTGATAACAACAAGCTGTGGGCAGTAATTACCTCAAGAGGCTGAAAGACCTTGGTACACCTTTGAAATGGAGAGGACTGACAAGCTCTTCTCTGATACATCCTGCAACCTCACAAGAGTCCCAGAAGGACTGCATGGATGTAACTGACTAGATTATCTGACTCAAAATCCTACTGGGAAACAGATGCCTAAAGGTGTTCACATTAATGAATACTGCTTGACTGGACACCTTTTAAAAAGTCTACCAATCTAGGTATTTTAATGAATTTTCAAGCACTGCATTTTTAATAGAAATCATATGCAAACCACAATAAGTGCATATCATAAATAGCAGTTTTCCTTTAAAGTGTGTGTTCTAAAAAGGGGAATAATTTAGTGATATGGCAAAAAAATCAATGACCAAATAATGATGTAAAAAGATGGTATGACTGGTTAAACAGAAGCAATTCTGCAAATTTAGTGGACTACAACCCCGTACTGCTGTTTTCACCACAGCAAATGGAAGCAATAGAAGTATTTGGCTTGAGCATACAACAAGATCTTCCACAATTTACATGTAATTTTTTTTCCCTTTCAGTTATAAGAATAATAAATACATACTTATACTAAACAATTATAGGCTCCTTGCCTGCCAGGGATTTGGAGAAGGTGGCTTTTGAAGCAGATTTTCTGGTAAGTTAAAACAACATACATGTGAGCAAAGAAAAAAGATCAGACTACTTAAGTGCTTGCAGACAAACATACATTACTCAGAAGTGAAATGACACAAACAAAAATAATAAAAGTAGGAACTAGATGGAAATGCTCTGTAGTGAACTGAGTTTCAGTATACTTACTGGAAAAAGATTTGGGAATTATTGCATGAAAGTCCCTAAAGCCTTCCGCCCCGTATGCAGCTGCAATAAAGAAGGCAAACAGGATGCTGGTTTGTGGTACTGCTAGCAGTAAATGTAAAAGAAGATGGCACTATTGCTATAAGATAAATACCTAGGAGAAAGACAAAACTATCATCACAGAAGCAACATAAGCAGTTTAGGATGAAGGAGGAACAGCAGAAGGACATCTGGCAGGGGAATCCTGACTTGTCTAGAACAATTCCCATTTGTGAAAATGCCCTTTTCTTCCAAAGCAGCCAACAAGTTTTATCATGTTTTCTAGAAGCATAATGTGCTCTTGGGTATTCCCCTTGCTTGCGCATTAATTCCTGCTGAAGTCAAGAGGAACTTTCATTAATGTGTCTCAAAAGGGTCGATGCAGGCCCCTACAGCGCAGCTTCCTCAGAATTTATTTTTTGCCAATATGCCCTCTTTCTGTGACAGTGGTCTCTTCCTTACACATCCTTGTTTCTAATCTCTGCAGTTATAAAAAGTGAAATTGCATTGTTTTCTTCTCACGCCTGCTGGTCTTATGCAATGGAAGAAGAGGGAGTTCCGTTTTACATATATATATTTATTATTGTGTATATTGGAATATTTTTTGTTTGCATTTCTAAGACTTGTCCTCACAATGTATTTACAAAAACCCAGTTGTACAAATATACTACACCCTGCATATTACAAGTAGGCACATACAAATTACCATGCCTTTGGCACACTGATACAGGTGATGCTGGAGTTCATTGCTTGGCATAAGCAATGACAGGGATATTGGTCCAGTCAATCTTCACTAAAGCACTCCACAGCTATGCCCTGGACCTCTGCAGCTGTACTGCTCAATGAATGTCCCAATGCAGACCAGGCTGAGTATCCAGGATGTGCATCCATTCGGCAGTGCAGCTCATGGTAGCGGCTCAGTTCAGGTGCAGAGTTCATTTTGCCAGTGAGAGCTGATGGACAGTGAGGGCACCTAACTTACCCTGGGTTCTCACAGAAATTTTATGGGTCTAGTTAACAAACAAAATCTCTTCCAGTTCAAACTTAGTAGTTCTTGCAAATCTGTCTGTTATATGAGAATTAGTGAAAAGAGCACCACTGATGCAGGAGACACAACAGGAGAGAGAAATCACTCCAGTAGAAATGCTAAGGCCTTTTATTAAATCTGAATAACAGGGAAAGAAGGGTGTAGTCTCTCTCTTTTTTTTTTTTTTTTTTTCCCCTGGGGACTTATACTGGAAATAAAAACCATCAATGTTTTCTGCTTTTTTTGTGAAAGTGATTCCTGTCCCTCCCTTGTTATAGTGGAGAAATAACTTACGGAGCAACAAAAATGTGAAAAATACCTGTAAATCACATTTTTCATATGCAGTGATTAAGAACACACTCAGCATTTTCACAGTTTTCTGTAACAGTCACCTGATACCATCTTTGTAGAAATAATTTCTGTGCACATCCATGTCTTTGTACATACATGTGCAGACATTAATTAGGTCTACAATAAGTCATGGTAATAATTTCTCATTGGCTCTTCTAACACCATTAAGAAATTACTCACTAATTAATTTACTTCAATTTGGTTGGAGGTGACCTTAAAAGGCTCTGAATTTTGTTCTCTTTGTATACATTATTACAATCCAGGGGCGTTTAATACAAACCCTTCTCTTCTGTGGAAGTGGTGCAGAGTGCTTTGGTGTCACTGAACTGACAGCTTTCTCCCAGTCCTTTTTTACCTATCCAGAGTGTGGAAAAATTACCCAAAAACAGAGCACTGTCTGGATCCCTTGTGCTCTCTGATGTTTACTGGGAATTTCACTTGGGGTTTTCTGAAGAGCATTTGAAATTAATGTTAAAGCATCTGTTCAGTAGTCTATGGCTAAAGGTGATTTAGGCAAGTCTTAGAAAAAAAATAAATTGATATGTCAAAAGGGAGAGGGGTGATGATATAATTTATCACTGAAGAGCAGCATTGCTGGCTCTGCATCAGACTTGGGCCGGGCCAGTCAGGAAAGCAGGATGGTATGAGATGAGACAGCATCACACTTCCCTGGAAAGAGCTGAGCAACATGGAGATGGAAGGGAGGCATTTTGCAATGAATGAAAGAGTTGATAGTGAGCAGAAAGGAGAAACAAAACAGACCTCCTGGGAAACTGGACGTAGAGGGTGGCTTTCGAAGGACAGAGAAATAGGCAGCTGGAAAAAAGATGCATGTGAACAATTAGTAATTTGTTTTCGATCCATTGCCAATTTACCTTCTCTTTTAGCTATGGGACTCCCTCCCAGCTGTAAAATCCTTTCAGTTTTGTGAGACTTTGGCAATGGCATAGGTCTAAGTACCTGGGCCATAATTCTATTAGGAAGGGGGCATTCACCTCCCATGTCATATTCTTCTCCAGTGGGATTTTTAAAGAAGCAAAAAGCATAAGACCTGGTTATCAAAGGTATTTAGACAGTAATAGAGAAAGACAAATCACACTGAATCTTCTGAGACATTTAAACAATAGCGTTCCCTTACTCCTCTTGATTTTTAATGTGATTTTACCTTTTATCCCAGCAAGTACTAAACTGTATCTTGTGGCAGATACCTGCCTTTAAGAACTTATCCTTCAGACTTTCTTCGAAAATAACCCCAATAATTTGATTTTGTTTTCATGCAATGTCTTGCTTGTACTTTATAGCCAAGAGCAGAGAAAGATCTCTCTTCAAGGTGCTGCAAATAGTTTGGGTGCATGTAATTTTTTTTTCGTGGCTCACTTGTTATTCCAAGACAAGTCAGAAGTATTTTGTTCATATTAGTTGATGTTTAAAGGGTAGTTTTAAAATATAAGAGTTCTCATGAAGACATCGTAACTATTCAGCCAACAATCATACCTGACTGATTTGAACAGTACATTATCACTGTAATCGTGAGAAAAAAACCTTTAACACCATCCTTTCTAACAAATGATAGAAAATGTTGCTAAAAAGGCAGAATACTAAAAAAACGCCACTTATCAGACCAAAATAGCATGCCAACATGTGTCCATAAATGCAGACAGGATCTCTTCTTGTTTACATAAGTACTCAGAATATTGTCAGCAATCCCACCTGTTATTTCTGATACAAGACATAACAGCTATTCTGTTTTGTTACAGCATACCAAAATTCTAACACTTGGCTATAAACTGAAATCCTTCCCCCTTTTTCTTTTTACATCATGGTCATTTACTGTGGCATCAGCTCTGTTCTCACCCCACAAGAACACTGCAGGTGGAGGATGCCATCCCCAGAAATGAAAGTTGTTTCTCCACAGAATGTTTAAGGAATCATTATTCACCAGCCAGACTTGACAACAAAAAACAAAGACCAATTCCTTAACTTAAATTACGTTTCCATTAATAGTATTTTTCCCTTATGAGCTGCTGAAGTGACAAGAAGAATTGTGTGGGTGTGAAAAATGGCGACAAAAGGTCTGGGCAGAGGAATCATAATTAGTTATGCAATGCCTTGAGCCTTTCTTCAGTATAATTCAGATGACACAACAGAACACAGACGGGACAGACCAAACTAACTGGTTATTTAGCTACAGAAAAAGCAGATGCACCCAAGTGCTCTTAAAAATTACTTTTTTGCTTTCTCCTTTCTACATATAGCACTGCATTTCCAGTTAATCAAGCGTTTGTGGTGTCTCTGTGTGTAAAATGCGGAAAGTTAGAGGGCATTTTTAAAGGGAAACAAAAATAACAGAAGGAAGACTAGTAGCAAGAACTTCTGGGACACACCTGCAGGTAGAGAGGCTGGTGCTGACGGATAAGGAGATCCTCCCTGCAGGGTCCATGTCGCTTCCTTTGACTCTGAGTGCCAATCAGCCCTTCGCAGCCAATTTCTTCCCTACTCTAATTTTGGCTTTCAATCAAATGGATATTATTCCAGAAACACAGGCGTCCACAGATAAGCTATCTCCCATGGGACAACTGGTGTGAGGAGCTCCACCCATGTCATCACCCATGACTGCTACTTCTCCCTGCTGCTGTCTGGGGGAGGTGCCCACCCCATGTGCCAGCGCCAGCGCCTGTCAGCATGCACAGCCTGTCCTCAACAGAAAGGAGCAGGGAACTGTGCTTCACTGCATTGCAAAGCACATCAACATGTTTTTCTAGGGGCTGCAGTGAATTCAAACCGTACAGAATCAAACAAGTGAACAAAACAGCCAGCAAAGTATGTCCTCTCCAGGTACGAAAAGTGGCTTTTGCTCCATTGTGCATTCTCCCAGTGGCCCCCTGTTAGTTACCTACAGGAATCTTCCAAGGGACCAGTAAAGTTTCATTGGTTAAAGACATTCAAATAATGCCCTCAAATACACACTTGAAGCTACATGCCTTTCATATACCTTTCTAAATTTGTGTTTCAGTAGGAAATGATCTGTAACCAAACCAAGGGGCTGGTCTAGTTCATATTTCTTGTCTTTGTTGTGACACTTCCTGGTACATTTTGTACTGGATTCAAGTTGTTTTTCCAAAGGACAGTTAACTACCTGACTGCTTGATGTTCATCATCTGAACTACAAGCAAAACTACGTTTTAAAGGCAAGAGAAAGAGCACTGTCAGGAAATGCCATATTAAACCTGTTTCTCAAGTTCCACATGTATGTGTTATCTATGCTTCCTATATTGGAAATGCTCTGCATCTTTTACTGGCTGCATGATGGAGAAGCTAAGAGAACTGCTGCAGGTTTGCTGGTAGCAGACTTTATTGACATTTCTCTCCTTTGAGAAGTAAGCTGGGAACACTTTCAAACTGGAGAGAAAGATTTGCTGACAAATGATCATAAGAACAGCACTTTTCATCCTCAATTTCTTTGTCTCTTCTGCTTTCACCAAATCTTTTAAACATGGGCATTAAAGGATGAGGGAGTAGTAGAAAGGCATTTAGCAGGAAATTTTGAAAAAGCAAAGTAACCTTAAGTAACAATGCACAACAGTGAGGTAAAACCACTACCATATATGAAAACATTCTCAGCTCATGCAGGTGTATCTGTGAATACACATGCTTATGTGCTGAGACTGGAACCTCTGGAGCTGCATTCTCCAAAAAGGCTACAGGCACAGTCATTGTGGCTTACACTCTTCCCCACACAGCAACAGTTATCCAAGAACAGCGGAGACTCAGATATATGATATTCTAACACTTATAAGGCATTTCCCTTCTCTAATCCTTCCACAAAGCATGCTTTAGTGAAAGTCACAGGTGCTAACCAGACCTCAACTAATGCAACAAAATTCTAGCTGAAGGCAGTTGCACGTGGCAGCTGGGAGAACAAGAAGGGAGTATGCACCTGCAAAGATTAGTGTTTTGGAGAAAAGGAATGACTATATTGAGATTCAACAGGCAGACTAGAAGCTCCTCAAAGATGGAAGAGAGCCAGGCTCTTCCACAAAGCCATGCTGTCACAGCTGGAAGTTGTCCTTACCTGGAGGTTACTGTGGGCATCCCTTAACAAGAAAAGGGCTTAAAAAGTGCAGAAACACAATTAACGACGTGATTAGTTACATATAACTAAAGTGAACTGTAGTTAGAGGGGGAATTTTAAGCTTGCTTGACCAAGAGAAAAGCCTGTGAAATCTGAACACGCACAGAGGGTTTTGTTCAGGTAGCAGCTGAAGGCAACATTCACTGCCCTGAAGAACAAAACTACCAGTTGGGAGCAATGAAGTGCCCTTGGTTCTGTGATTCAGGGAAAGGCAGGGAGATGAACTATTTTGTATATTGCTTCAGAGAACCTAAATTTGCCTTGCCCTGAATGCAAAGTTTGCCCTCCTTTGCAAACCCTCCCCTTTTCATGTGCCAGCTCAGTGAGCTGCTTGCACATCCTTACTTTTGCGCCTGGAGTAGCACAGAGCTACCCTGGCTCAGGATCAGGCCCTTGAAGGAAAAGCTTTCATGTTAAAAAGTCCATGCACATTAACAACTAATGTGCTGTGCCTTTGCTATCAGTGAACGGATGCAGGGACTTTTCCAGGGACCGTTCAGCTACCATGATGATGTATGTCTTGAGCAACATTTTACGCAAATGTACATAGTTCCCCATAGCTGTCAAAGGGTCAGTAGATCTAAAATTAGACCAAGCAGCTGTGTTTAGGTTTGGGGAGGTGCCTTTCGGTGTCATGCCAAAGCTGTGCACTGTCAATGTCCTCTTTTGAGAAGAGGTCAGAGGATGAAGTGGAGAGGCACTCAGCCATTTCAGCACTTGGGAGGGAATACACTATGAAAATTTTATTATCTTGCCTACTCTCAAAACAAATTGCTGAGCAGAGTCTTCTGTGTCCCCCTCATCTGACACAGGGGAAAAAAACCCCAGGGATACTGAAAGTTTATTTTAGACTAAAGCAAATCAAATGTAGTCATCGCTTTGTGAGTGATAAAGTAGATGTTCTCTCTCAGGACTGTGAAAAGAAGGTGATGCTGAGTTACGATGCTTTATGTCTGTTAACCCTGAGTGCTTAGTTATTTTTCCAGATGCAATTGAAGATTCTTCCTTTTGGGCTGTAGAAATATTATAAGAAAGTTTTGCAATCTAAACTGCTGTTTACTTGATTAGCGTGTGCTCAACATTCCAGTGAATCGAAATCGTAATCTACATCTTCTAGGGAAGAGGCGAAAATTGTTCTACAGTGTCTTGGGGTGATTTTATGATGATACTGTATTTCCCTATCATCTGCTTTATGCCCAGAAATGGGTCCCATAGCTTTAAGCTGGGTCCAGGAGAAGGGGGACAGAAGCCAGGTGAATTCTTCAGTGCGGTTTGTGTTCAAGGGCTCACACACACTCGCCCTTGTTCTCACCACTGCAGAGCCAAGGGAGCACCTTCCTGCTTTTGGCTATCCTGTTATCTGATGCAAGAAATTTTCCCAGGACTGCACACCGAAATCCTCCAGAACTACTTCTTCCTCTTCTTCTGGAACTGTTTGGCCTAGCTGTGATCCGAGAACCAAATCATCGGACCCTGTGGACCAGCAGGGAATCTGCAGAGACCCTGCATCTCAGCCTCTGACCTCGGGAGGGGCCAAGCCTGCTGCAGAAAAGAGCTCTGAATCCACCAGCTTTCTCCACAGCAAGGCGGTTTATTATCTAATGTTACTCATTTGTTTACTGTGCCAAGCCGGGACTCTGCTTGTTAAATAAATAGGTTTTTTCACTTTCATCCAAGAAATTCCTTTTGTGTCAGTGGGGGAGGGAGTGCTGAAACCTGCCTTCTTACGAGGAGACGTTCATTACAGGACATTTCCTCCTAAACTTGTCTCAAACCGAGACATACAGAAATCTCAAAGAAATTCTCTGGATATGGACCTACCTGCTAGCTTCTGAGGAGAAGAATGTCAGGACAAAATCAATTCTTTCCTACTGTGTATCACAGACAATGCTTTGCTACAGGGACTTGTATTCCCCCTCTGGCAATCAGTCCTCTGTTTTGAAATGGCAAGAAACCCCAAATGATGCTGGCAGACTCTTGAGCACTCAGAGATCTGTACAATTCTGAAAGCCTACAAACTCAGTTTAGTACACATTTTTAAGAGACTTCTTGTCTTTCCTCACTTCTTCACCATTTTTCATGCTTGTTGTTTTCTTGCTTTTACCTCAGGAAAAACAAGAACACCTTCCCTTTCCTAAACAGAATCCAACCCTAACAATATTAGTGCTATGACAAGTCATCCCTGACATTGGATGCCTCTTCTGTGAGGCATCCAACAGTTGCAAAGTTGAATACTGGTTTCTTGGGTCTTTGAGCACAGTGCTAAGAGAAAAACCTAGATTTCACTGGCTTTCTGCAAAAGCAGAAGAAGAGAATATTTTAAAAAAGATCAGTTTCTCAGAAAGATGTGGAGAAAAATATGTCAGAAGTTAAGACTAAAGAATTTTATATATCGAAGATATTACAGCAGGAAGAGCATCCTACCTGGACTTCCTAGCTCTGATCTGCAATCACACCTCAGATGTGATTCAATACTACCAAATTTAGGAGTCCCTATTCCTGTCCTGAAGTGTGTCTCCAAAACCAGAAAGGAATTATGCTGCAGAGTTAAGTTTAGCTGAGCTTCTGGTGCAGGTATCACCATGCCTCCAGAAGAGAGAGTCAATCCACTCAGGTGCAGCTTCCTCAAACTCTGAACAATTCTTCAGCAATATCTAAGGCTGGTGACTGTAAAAGGTGTTTTAAAATTATTTTACCTCTCTATTGAATGAGTAATCTGACATTTGAAACTCACTGGAAACACAGTCAAGATCACAATCTTCAGACAGTCACAATCATCATGCTCAGTATCTTGCATCAAAGTCCAACCATTTTCTTAACTTGGATAGCTCAACAAAGCATCCAAGCCAACACATTGCTGGCAGAACTTCAAGGGACAAGTCTTTCAAAATAATGGTTTTTAAACTGAATAGTGTCCAATAGCATCACTCGACTAAATTGTCACAAGGAGCCCAAAACCGACTATTATGAACACCAGAAAATTAGATAACTCAGACCACAGAAATTATCCCATCAAAATCTTTCTTTTTGGATGAGGTACAGAACAGAATAATCCAATGTGGTCTAACTAGTGTTCAAACACTCTTCCACTCATTTCAATATGCCTACCGATTACTTTAACATTTGTCTATCAACCAAGTATTTTTAGAAAAGCAACTAATGTTTTGGGGCACCCCAAATTCAGACACTAATGAAACTAGATTATCAGAAAACATATCACCCTGGAAAATGCTGATCCACTGAGAAATTAGACCACTGTCTCAAGCTCCATATCTGAATCTTGGGCATCCAGTCATTTCAGAAGTATCCTCTGTTTAGCATGCATGTGCAGGCAGGCATTTGTTACCTCCTCACAAACTCTGTTTGGTATAACCTGTAAGATGATCAGTAGCACAGTAGTTAACAAAAAGGACATATATGGGCATATTCTGATTTCAAAGCTCAGAGATGGTTCAGCTATTGCTTTCCAATCTGCAGCAGATGGAGACTATGAAATCCTTGGTCCACTGCAGCACTCTAGATTGAAAGCAACAGTGTAGCAGTGGAGAGCAATTCTGAAGTAACAAAATTATCTGGGAGCTTAAATCTCTTTGACTTTGAGTGATAGTCAGATTTTTAAGACAACCCGAGCTTCCCATGGTGGGGGACTGGGGGCGGTGGGGAAACAGTAAACCCACACTAAGAATGCTGTGGAACTTGAGTCCTATTGCAGCTATAGTTCAGGAGCTATTATAGCTTCCCCCTTGTCCCCTTGGCTTAAAAGGAAACCTTTACCCTCTGCTCCTCTAACTCCTTCCACAAAGAGCAGTCTGAACGTATTACCCATTTCCTCCCTACCCATAGTTGTTTATCTCCTTAGCATCTGTCATGGCCTAGAAGTTTGGATCAACTCCTACAACACTTGCTATGATGTAATTTTAAATCACTCAAATTGGAAGGTTTCTAGGAGACCACGGACATTAGAGAAGAGAAGAGAAGAGAAGAGAAGAGAAGAGAAAAGAGAAGAGAAGAGAAGAGAAGAGAAGAAGAGAAGAGAGAAGAGAAGAGAAGAGAAGAGAAAGAAGAGAAGAGAAGAGAAGAGAAGAGAAAAGAGAAGAGAAGAGAAGAGAAGAGAAGAGAAGAGAAGAGAAGAGAAGAGAAGAGAAGAGAAGAGAAGAGAAGAGAAGAGAAGAGAAGAGAAGAGAAGAGAAGAGAAAAGAAGCTCTAATTAATGGGTGCCCTAGGAAGCAGCTGGAGCAAAGTCCTTGGGAGTGAGTTTTTCCAGGTGCCTGATATCTCAAGAGAGCTACAGCATCTCATTTTCAACCATGTCATATTCCAAAGGCTTACTTCACACACAAAGATGGGCCCTAAGAATAGTTTTTCTTTTGTGGTTCTGTTATTTATTTGTTCATTGTTTTGAAGGGACAATTTTATGAACTGTGCACAATACAGGTCTAGATCTCTGCTCATCTTTCACATCTCTACAGGAAAGTTTAAAAACACGTCATGGCTATGTCTCCTCTGTTGCAGCAGTATTGTGGGAGACCCCTACAATGGTACTGCCTGTATCTCTCCTTTGCATTCAAGGACACAGTAATAGTTCAGTTTGGGATTATTTTTAACTATGTGGAAAGCCATTATCTCAAGTTATCAAGCTGTAAACTTTCTGCCTTTTTTAAATTTCTCTTCTGTATTTATAAATCTCTCCCTTTCTGCACTCAGCTATCAGCTCCAGCCTCTCCACTCTGATCTGCTTCTTTGCATTCCTGGAGGTGAAACAAAAGAGCTGCAGTAGTGACATTGCAGTTTGTCTGTCACATTGTAACATTTCCACATCCTCCTCACTCTGTTATAAAAGTACTCTAAGAGGAAGAAGGGCAAATCATGAAATATAGGAAAGCAGGAAAAGAGGAAGCAGCCAAGAGACAGCAGCCCAACTGAAATGCTAAGAATTATGGAGAAGTGACAGAAAGGGAAGCATAAACCAGGAATTATACTTAGTGGCTATCAGAAAAAAAAATTAATACTAACAAAAAATGGAGAGATTTAGCCCTTTTTGCCTCTCCAGTAATCTTCCAGATTACTATTCTTCTCTGACTTTCACCCACTTGACATTTATTCCCTTCCCCACCTACTTTAAGACAGGCACCAAACTGTGCTGCTCTGTGTGCAGCTGGACTCCTCCAAACCTGAACTAATCACCAGCCCATTCCTTATCTTCTTATCAAAGGCACAATTATGCAATGGTCTTTTTTGCTGAAGGCAGCTGTGGGGGACAGAGTGATGGAAGAGTACAGAAGGAAATTGGCTAAAGCAGAGTAGGGATTGCCTAACTGGGCAATCCTGCCTGGCTGGCAGCGGATGGAGCAGACAACTTAGGAAGTCCTTCCACTGAGATCATGTGTCCCAGTTGTTCAAAATGAAACTTGGCTGGAGCAGAAAGTGTTTGAAATTCACATGAAGAATTTTCTCTTCTTCATTTCCAGGCAAAATAGATACAAAACAGAACATGGACTTCTGTAAGAACAGAGTGGGAATACCAGCTTTTTACACTCTTCCATTTCTTGGGGACTTTTCAGCAAGAATTTTTCTGATAAAGAGATGAGTAGAAAGTAAAAACATGAGAAATGACCCTCTATAAATACCACAACACTAACAGTTATGCATCCTTTCTGAGTCAAACTCCAGTTTTTGTCTTATCTGGTGGCTAACTGAATTTTGTAGTTTCTCAGGAAGACAGTGGTGAAATCCTGCATGTAAATGAAGACAGGAGTGTTACACAAAGGTGTACTGTGGTGTATTTATTTGCTCATCACTGCATGAAAGCTACCTTGTTGGAGGAACTGTCAAAACCATTTGTGGCTATTCCCCACAAAAGAGGCTGTCAGGAGGTGATAAGAAATGGGCTTTAGTCAGGCTCCACTTTCTACGAAATACTCTTGCACAGAGAATATCAGCAAGTTCAGCTCTTCTCCCTACCATTTATCTGTAAATTAGAAAATATCCTGTGGAGCACTTGAGCAGTGTTTAATTCTTTGGCTAAAGTTAATGAAATCTGGGACGTGGGACTTCCTACCTGCATAGGAAGGTGTTAGCAGTATCCTCCAGTGAATGGCAACAGTCCCTGAGATGGAATGACGGTTGGAGACCTGCACTGCATGTCCCATCCTGCAGCTCTGACTGCTCTCCCAGTTCCCTACAGGTACAGCACCAGTACCTCTAGTTTACAAGGGCAGAGTTTATTCAGTGCATTATTCTTGTAGGACTGGCGGTGACCAAGCTGTGCAATAACCAGAAGGTTTTGCCTAGCATGTCATATCCTACCTACTACAGAGATGGGCTTCTGTTTATTTCAGATTTGAGGGGCATGACCTGCCTTCTTCTGGCTTTACTAGTCCTGGTCTGATTTCACTTCAGTGGAGCCCCTCTTGATGTAGTTCAGCATGTCCAAGGATAAAATTCAGTCATGCAGCTGTTCAAGAAAGAATGTTTCGTTAAATCAAATGAGCATGGTAAAAGAGAACTTAGATATGGATTTTCTCCACAGGAAATGGATGTTATTTTTCTATTTGACTTTGGAGGAGAAACGTAAAGCAAAAGAGGCAGAAATAGAATCATTCTTCTGCCAATCCAGTCATAATGTTACTTACTGTTACACCAGAACAGTTGGAAACAGCTAAGCATTGGGCTCCACTGCAACGCTAGCCATAAGGAAAGGTACAAGTAGTTTGGTTAAGGAACAATACCACAAGGGGATTTTTATGCTGATGTAAACTTGGAAAAAAGAGAACATTAAATAGAAATAGAAATGGGTAATACTTGATCCAGAACTATTCTCAGTTTCTCACCAATTATTAATAGTACTTATCCTTTAATAATTCTCATTCACACACTCAGTGTCCTACTGCTTCAGCCTACAGAGAGTTTGGTAACAAACAAAATTTTACAGCCTGAAAGCGGCGCAAAGCACTGGATGAAGACTGAGGAAATCTAGGTTTAATTCCTAGCTTAGCCACAGACTTCCTGTGTAGCCATGGGAAAGGGTTTTAATCCATCATGTGCCCTTACTTCCCTATCTGCACATTTTTCAATTCTTTTTAAATCAGGATAAGACTTTTTCTGTTTTTTTTTTTTTTAACGGGGAATTCAAAAGCCTTTTTGCTGCTCAGAGTGATTCTTATATTCAGGTACATGCCTCTCAAGTGTCCTAACACATAAGGCCGAAATCTGGCCATGCACTGGTCACCCACCTTATGCATTCCACAGAAGACCAGGGACCATGGAGGCGGCAGAAGTTGTAGCTCCAAAATATTGTATCACTGAGGTATTTGTGAAAATGCTACCCACAATCTGTGATGCATCCTACATCACTGAGAATTGCGCAAAGGTAGAATTATTGTCCAGTCTAACAAACCTTGGTTAAACCCATAAAATACTGGATATCAGATGCTTGGAGCCCTCAGCCAGCTCTCCCTTATCCAGGATTGTTCAAGGTCAAAAAGTAAACTTTTTCTTCCTCAGACTGATACAGAATCAGGAAAGAAATTTTATTTTTCCTCAGCTGACCTTTTCCCATGTTATCACTCTGTTTCAAGAGAGATATAAAAGTCCCAAAGGCAACTACCTCAAGAGAAAAGGCATAAGCTGTTTAATAGTCAAAGCAGTTTTTAATTATCCTCCACACTGACGTCAGCATGGCAAAAGTAATCAGTGGCCTGAGAAAGGAGAGAAGAGAGGGGCTCAGCCTGTACCTCTGGTGTGGGAAATGACCTAAAAGTGAAAACTGTGTCATCTACAGTTCAGCTGTGTAGTGCTTCTCATATACATTCAGTTATGAGGTGTGAAATCTCACTCCAAAACCATATTGCTAGAATATATATATTTTTTTTCAAATGTGAAAGATCTTCAGAAACATCTCAGTGTAAAGAAAAGCCTGGACAAGATTATGGATCTGATATCCTGAAATTTGGGCTTATGTCCCAACTTTATCTTCAGCTGCCCAGTCTCCCAAGACCAGCCTCACTCACTTCTGTTAAACCAGCACCAGGCTGGAATTTCACTCATTGCAGTGGTACAAGCCACGATTTCTGTCTTTCCAAATCAGGCACAGGGCTCAGAATCAGCTCTCCCCTTTTTCCAAAAGTCCAAGCGATACAGTAGATTGCTCCTGTGTACTAAGATCTAGACTGATTAGAAGTCAGGAAACTAATTATTTCCTGATTCCCCAAGTGATCTAATAATTAGTTGACAATAGTTATTTTATTCCCTCATGTACAATCACCAAATCCTTAATTTATTTACTTTTACCTGCTTTATTTTTTCAATCCTACTTTTCAAGATAGAGAGATGTGGTTTAAAATAAAGTTGAGTACTTTGAACCACACCAACCCCACTGCACCCTGGAAGAGCTCACAAAACTGTTTTGCTGCATCTGTTAGAAAAACAAATTTGCTCTCTGGTCTCTAGAATACTGTATATGGTTTAGATTCCACAGCGAAATTGATTACATTTCATTCTGCTCTACCTTACATTTACTTTGGCTAGGACTTGTAGAGCTTAATCAATTATGTATATATATAGCCTTAATTAGACTGTAAACTCTTTGGGGTGTTCTGCTGGTGTTTGTGCAGTGTTTAGAGTAACAGAGGTTCTTTTCCAGGAACCCTGTGCCACAGCATAAAACCAGAGACAAAAAAAGTCCCAACAAAACAATTGGAAAAAACAGCAGTAGGAAAAGCCAAAGTTTAATTCACTCACTTTCTCAGTCTTATACCAACAGCAAGAGCTAAAATGGACGGAGGACACACAATTATATGCAACTAGAACAAGATCTGTGCTGTGCAAACTGGTGCCAGACATTCAAAGGGTGATCAAAACTTGGGCTCCTGTAAGGGTTAATGATCTATTTAGACTATCATTGTTGGCATTTCCTGCCATCTCAGCATTTATGGAATATTTGAAAGTGTCTAGCAGGCAAAGTTTCTGTCAAACTTCCTCTCTGCTCCTAGTCGCGTGCCCTAGCCAGTGTAAGCGCCTTTTACTTGGAAGAATCCTTTTCAAAGCATCTGCCCAGTTTATGTGTGTGTTTCAAATATCCCAAAGGAAAAGCCATTGCATTGCATTTTCACCAAATATGATGGATTCTCAGGATAAAAACACACAAATGTGTGTCCTATCGAGCTGTAACATGTTAGGAAACCTTCTTTCTGATGAACTACCAAGTTGCAGCTCCTTGTGGCTACCAAGCCAGAGAGAGTGCATCAGCAGTGCCCAATCCAGGATCCATAATCCACCTAAACTCCATACAAACACCTAGATAGTGTGGTGGGACTAAGTGTAAGGCAAATGGAAAGCATGGAAAACCTTCCTTATTAAAATGGAAAACAGCTCTACAGAAGTTGCTACTTCTTATTAGCTAAGATAAACTTTGGTATCTGCCATGGCTATGCTGCTCTGCGGAGTATAGTGAGGTCAAGAAAGGAAATGAAATCCTGCCAACTTCAGCACCTACAAACTCATACATCCAGAAATACAGTTTGGGCTATTGGTTATGCAAGCTGAGCCAGGTCACGGCCAGGCAGGTCTGTCAGAGGCTGCAGAAAGCGTGCAGACTTGGTTTTCAGAAAATCAACATTTACCTAATTAACTGGTCAGCAACCAGAGAGAAAAATGTGGGACTAACGAATGATGCTTTGTTCATTTAGAAGAGAGAAAGTCAAGTCTCAGTTCCAAGTTACTTGTCCAACACAAAAAGACAAAATTATAATGGCTGATTATTTCTGAGCATATAAGACACTCAAATCCCAGTAGCCGAAATATTCTACTTGAAGGCTTTTGGACACTTGGAAACTGTTAGTCATCAGGATTGTCACTTGCATTAGAGTTGTTCTAAGAGCTCTCCTTGCCACCAGGACAAATGAAGCACGGCTCATCCACAGCTTCAAATTCCTTTATCTTAAAGGCATCATGGAGTCTCAGGAAAGCTGATGTGAATCGCAGGCTCACACCTGCAGAGTAAGGTACTTCTCAAGCATTTGAAGAAGAGAATGTTAAAAGTTTCATTTTCTATTGTCATCTGTTTTATCAAATGAGTGTGCAGTGCCTGTCAGTAGTGCAGGATGGTGGCATGCTGCAGCAAATCTTCCCAGCAAGTCTGCTGAAACTAGCTTCTGCTGATGCAAATGTGCTATTTATTAGAGCTGCCCATGGCTATCTGATTAACTCCCATCCTATGCCTGAATGTGAAAAACACAACCCGCAGCCCAGAATGTGAGGATCACTGTGTTCTCAGGAAGCAGGCAAATATTTCTGCTCTGTCTCACTGAGGGCAAAAAAGAAGGTTGAAAAAAACCACCTTTCACAGAAAACATGAGTTCCCACGCAGGAAGGCAGGGGAAATGCATTGCGCTCAACTAGCCTGGTCTTCGTGACAAGATATATTTTGAACTCACCTGAAGCTCCCCGAGATGTGCATAAGGAGATTCCCTGAATACAAGCTGCATTCTGGGACAGAAGAGCAGAGGGGTCCATCACTACCTCTATTACAGCGGTACTTTTAACTGTGCTTTTGTATTCATTAGCTCAGTTAGTTACTGAAATGTCTCTGAGAAAGTTATTGAGTTACGCACACATAAGCTTTTAGTGGAAAGCTGTATCTCAAACAAGAGATACAAGATATTATATGTGCATTTCCCATGTGATTATTCCAATATGTCACCCATCTCTCCCTCTGCTGTGAGCAGCATATTTCCCCAAAGCTTCACTATGCAATCCTGAATTTGGTATAGAACTGGAAAAGAATCTTCTGGAGAAAAACTTTTAATGAATGTTTCCCTGTCTCTCCATTACAGACCTTACCTATATAACACTGCAAGGAATTAAGTTAATAGAACACCTGAATGCAAGGAGGAGTTGCACTTATGAGCAGTGGGGGAGAATTCTCAGTACCCCTCACTGCTGAGCCAGTAGCTGCAGACAGGAGACCCTCTTCAGGCAAAGAATGCTAGCAGAAAGACTTGAGGGCATGTGTGTTTCTCCCTCCTTTCCCCATCTCCCTCTATCTTCATGAACTCCTTGGTGGTCCTTCTAGTACCATGACCTTCACATCTGCCTTGGCCCAGCAGCTTTACGCAGACTACAAAAGCCACAATGGGTACAAGCGGGTCTTCCTTAGCTGCTGCCCACTTCCCAAATGGAATTTACAGTTAGGTTTCTTATAGGGATACAGACAAGCTAGCAGGAACTAACCTTTTCCTCTTTTAGGTTTGAAAAAAATATTTTTATGGCATGTGTTTATGTTGCAGAGTGTATGTTTGCTTGGTCTCAAGAAGAAGGAAAAGCTCAGCTTTCAAGATAAATGTTCTTTTGCATATGTGGACTGTTTTTACATAGACATAAACACAGAGGAATTTGGTTTTGCAGGCACATAATTTTATGTTTTCTAAAATGCATATTTGTATGTACATATGTGTATCTGTGTACATATAAACATGCAAAGGCGAGAATATGGAATAAACGGCTCCTGATGTCTGGAAAATACATTGCCATTTCAAATTTCAAAGGGAGTATTAAAGACAACAAATGAATTACAGAAAGTTTAAGAAAGGAAAAACATATTTGCATTGTCTGCTAAACACCAAGGGTTGTATCATGCACTGTACAAATCAGTCTCTTTCTTTGAACACGGGAAAGAGCTTATTATTAATGCTTATACTGTACAGCAAATGTAGACTCATTAATGTGTAATTACAGAATAAACAATATCAGACTTCTCTAGTCTGTTTTGCAAGAAAAAGAATTCCATTTAACACCAAAATAAGCCCATGATAGGATACCAATTTTACTAGGATCTACTGGCAATGTGGTGACAAGATTACACAAATGTGATATTACAACAGAGGTAATGCCTCATTACCATTATTCCTCCCTCATATGTTTCATGTGTTGGGCTCCAAAGCCACTGAAGCCTTTTGCTAGCACAATTATCATTTCTCATTCTTACTTCTACTTGCCATTATGTGGACAAATGAGCAGGAAGCTCAACCCCTGCCAAGAAAAGCCTAGTTCCCATTTGACTTCTAGATAAATGCTGCAGATCCACACCTGCAGCAGACAAAGCTCCAGTGGCCATGCTGGCCATCGGGGCTTCCCCACCTCCCCGCCACCGTCCAGCCATGGGAGGTGCCAGTTACAAAATTAGTTGTATTCTAGGGGGAAAAAGGACAAACTCTGACTCCGAAAGGAAGGTACCATATCAGTGTGGAAGGGATGTTCTCACCTCTTTGCTCATGGCTGCAGTCTGGGAAAACCAGGAGGAGTGCTCTGCTTTGGAAAGACAGAGACATTCACAGCCTGAATTGTGAATAACAGCCAGCTGGACCTCAGGGTACGGATGGATCATGGACAATTTGACACTTCCCTCAGTCACGTAGGTGTTTCCCCTCTGCAAACCTGGGCACAACACCCAAACAGTGGGTCCCACCCCACAATAAGGCAAATATATTTTTCATAGTGAATTCTATAGGCGCATGTGTTTGTTTTCCCCTGAAAATAAATTCTTATACGGAAAGAACTGGAAAGATATATCTGAAATGAAGATGCAGCATGAGGGGTGCAGAAACAGCAGTGTTCCCCAGCTGGCAGTCCCAATTTTGGTGCTAATGAAACCATTCCTCTTCAATGCCAGCCACTGCCACCACTTCCAAGCATTGCAACACATATTCAAAGCAGGAAAACACAGGCTTCATAACTCAGTCCATATAATGCAGAGGTGCACAATACTGTGAATGAGAAGGGACAGACCTCCCTCCAAAAAACCCCCAAGCCACTATTAAAAATCAGAACACAAAGCCCTTAGCTTAGACAAAAAAAACCCCCAAACTCAAAAACCACCAAAGATTTGGGAAGTTCAAATCCATAGCAGGGATGCTGGCTGATCACAGATTCTTACAAATACAGGATGCTTTTAAATGATGAAATATGGAGAATGAATATTTCCTCTTCTATTAATTGCAACACAAGCTGAAAGTGTTGCCAGCTTTAGTTTAAACCCACCTTTTCATTGCATTAAACATTTCTGTTGTTACTTAATCAGCAGGGAGGGCAAAATCATGTGAAGATACTCTCTGTTATATGAAGGAATTAACAATTCATTCTAAACATCTCAATTATTATTTATTTTTTTAAGGAGGTGTCAGGGAACAAGTGAGTTTCTTACATCGTTCCATAAAATAATCTAGAAGTTACTGAAAACTCTGGTAAGAGCCACTTCCTCAGAAGTAACATTTCCAGGGTAAAAAAAATGGTTCATGTGAAAGTTCTCCTTACTCTCCAGTTTCTTCT